>CM038141.1:462263546-462779828 GCA_021437245.1 Aegilops speltoides
GGCATGTTTGTCTGGCTTTTTTTTCCTTTCGGTTAGCTTGTCACTTGCCAGTCGCAAGTACTCCCTCCGTCCGGAATTACTTGTCATCAAAATGGATGTATCTAGAACTAAAAATACATCTAGATACATCCATTTCAATGACAAGTATTTCCGGATGGAGTGAGTACCTTGCACCCTTTTTTCTCCTCCTTTCTTGCCTTTTTTTTTTGAGGATTTGTCTTTCCTATTTGCCATACATGTGCAGGAAATAAAATAATTTATTAACAAAAAGAAAATAAAAGAAAATAACAACAGTGTCGGCGTAATTGTATATTTTTATAAAAAAGACTGACGTCATTCCACACTTTTGGCCCCCCTCATGCACGACTTAACAGCAACTTCAGGTGACAGGCCCGTGGCTTGGCCCAGCCAGAAGTGTGGTGTGACTGCTTTTTGCCTCGGCAGACGTGTTTAGAACAGCTTTGCGTCGTCGGCGAATAGATGGCCGGATGCACGCTATTTAAGCTGCAAAACAAGTTGTATAGCAGGCGGTGTGGTACTATTAAGAGAACAAGCGGAACAAAACAAGTTCGATCGGGTGGATTTTTTCGGCCCACCAGACGTCTAGGGTGGATTAGAAGTTGCCAGGGGTGGCGGCGGAGGCGATGCAGCGCTGTTTGCCACCATCTTCTGCAGGAGGACACGGCCGGACACCTGACGGTGATTGTCGGCGTAGAGTGGAGTGGAGGCCGCGGCGTCAGGTTGGACTTGGGAGCCCGCGGGGAGGAGCCGGAAGAGCACGAGCCACGCGCCGCGTTCACCGTCTCCTCTTCACGCGAGCCAAGCGATGACATTGTCCTTGTCACCGAACTTGCTGCGTTGTCCCTGCCGGGGCGCTGGGATCGGAGGAGGCAGAGCCGCGCGCGCATGCCATGCATGCGAAGGGTATCGATCGGCCGGGGACGGGGAGCCATGGCCCCGTGTCTTGGGGCGACACGCGCCGTGGCTCCACGCGCACGCCATGCGGAGCGCGTCGGGGTGCCATGGCCCTTGGTCTTGGAGCCACGCGCGCGCACGCCAGGTTGGGCCTGCTTGGAGCAGCGAGAGTGCGAGACAGCCTCCTTCGCCTCGGCCTCGCGCAACTCGGGGTGACGCTGAGCTCTGATGACTCAGCTGATGTTCTACGACTCTGGGATAGCTCAGACGCGCGTTCTCCCGTGCAGGCCTTCTCCGGCGCCACCATCGACTCTGGAGCGCGCAGCAGGTGACCTCTCCTCTGTGCGCCAGCTCGCACGACATGCCACTACTCGTGTTGTTGCCCAAGTAGTGCAGGACAGCGCAGAGGCTTACAACTTCCTGTTGAAGAGCTACGAGTGTGCTACAGCCTACAGGTGCTCGGCTAGTGGAGCGGCGTTTCCGCTTGCATCCAACAGACACGGCGGTGGCAGGCCAGCCAGGGGTGAAGTCTATTTTAAACCTTGAACTCGTACGCGTCGTCGTTTTTAAACCCCAACCTCCAAATCCCTGAAATCGGCACCCTCAACTCCCTAATCCCGGTCGTTTTTGTCCTTAATGCATCTGAGAGGAGGATTAGGTGACGTGGCAGTGCGGGCCGCCGGGTTTGCGACTTGATTACCCCCTCCCCTCTCTGCCATCTCTCTCTTTCTCTCGTTCTAGGGTTCGTCAGCGACAGAGAGAGTGTGGCGCCGCCGCTGACGCGCAGCCGCTGCTGTGACAGAGAGATGTCTTGCTCCTCCGGTGATTCGTCAGTTTCTCGAGGCGGTGGTGGGCTCCGAAGGAGAGGCGCAGCAGCAAGGTCTCCGGTGCCCTATCGGGAGCAACCAATGGCTTACGAGCCGGCGGTGATTTGCGCTCGGTGCGGCAGGAAGGCGCCGCGGTGGATATCCTGGAGTCCGGCGAACCCTGGTAGGAGATATTATTCCTGCGTGGATTTGCAGGTAAGCTTGATTCCTCACATGTCCTCTTTCTCTCTGTTTTTGTTCTGTCAAACTCTGAATTTTCTGTGCCATGAACTGAACAGCATGGATTCATCGACTGGCATGACGCCCCCACAACTCCATTTGTCCGTCAATTGCTAGGAGACCTACGGGATAAAGTGTGGAGGCTGGAGGATGAGCTTGCTGGCCAGTCAAGGGAAGGAGAGGTTGCTGTTTTGAAAGAGGAATTGGAGAAGAAAAATGATTTGGTAGCAGAAAGTAGAGCTAGAAGTGCTAGCAGAGATGAGATGCAGATGTACAAGTGTCTGTTTTATGCTTTATTTCTCTTTGTTGCTGGTTTAGTTGCAGGTTTCCTCATGTCTCAGTAGTGTTAGATGTTTCTAGTTATGTAGTTCAATGGTGTACTGGATATGCTGATGGCTGAATGAATATGAAAGAGATCTTTTGGGCTTTTGGCAACATTTTGTGTGAATTTTAATTGTGAATGTTACTGTGAATGGGCTTTTGGAAGCATGTGTGTGCCAACAATAGTTATTTTGGCAGCATATATATAGTTATTTTGGCAGCATGTGTGTATATATAATGGCATCCCAAGGTTTTGGAGTCGTCGACGAGTCGATGACTACCAAATGGTCGATGAGTTGTCGATGACTACCAAATGGCCGATGAGTACCAAATGGTTGATGAATTGTCGATGACTACCAAATGGTCGATGAGTACCAAATGGTTGATGAATTGTCGATGACTACCAAATGGTCGATGACTACCAAAATGGTCGATGACTTGTCGATGACTACCAAATGGTAGATGACTTGTCGATGACTACCAAATGGTCGATGAGTACCAAATGGTTGATGAATTGTCGATGACAGAACATATGGAATGGTTAAATGCAAATGGAATTGAGATAACATTTACTCAGACACATCACCATAAATTTGGCAGCATATATCTTGATTGACAACTAGTTGAGAATGCCAACATAACATCCAAGCCACAAGTTCAAAAGGCATTGGCAGTACTACATAGTTCAAAAGTGACATCTAAACCACAAGTTCATATAGTAGTAAAGATCTAATCCATCATCCAAGCCACAATTAGTGAAGATCTAATCCATAAACTGAACATCTTCAGAAATTGCCACTAGCATAAAAGTAGCTTCCCAAGCCTGTTGTTGGTGGTCCTCTCCTTGCTCCTCTCCCTGCTCCTCTGCCTGATCCTCTCCCTGCTCCTCTCCCTGCTCCTCTCCCAGCAGTAGTGCTTCTAGGTTGAGATGCTGATGTGCCAGGTTGAGAGCTTGCTGTTGTAGTTCTAGGAGGTTGAAAGCTTGTTGCTGGAGCTTTAGTTCTTGTAGCTTTAGACCTAGTGGGAGCTGATGTTTTGGATCCATCAGTCTGAGCTTGCTGCAAACAGAGGAAATGAATGATCAGAGCTAACCAATTATGTATTTGCATAGATGATGAGGATGACTCACATGTTCCTTTTCCGTCGGCGTGGACGTCGGAGCTCGCTGCGATCATCCGCGGGCCGTCGCCATTGCCGCCGCAGGAGGAAGCTGGTGCGTCAGGGGAGAGAAGGGGAAGGGGCGAGGGGGCGAACTGAGCGAGGAGAGGTGCGAGCTGGTCTGGCTCGACCATTTAGCGTTTTCAGCGACCGGGGGGACCAAGTTTATCCTAGTGGACCCGGCACAACTTATCACTGCCAGCCGATTCCAGAAGGATTTGCTAAGGTGATGGTTGATGAAATAACGGAGGGATTTGAGGACCTCGCGCTTGAGCACCGTACCGGTGAAGGGGAGACTAGGCTGGGTTACGCTCGAAGACTCCATGCCTATGGCGGAAGGAGCTCATTGACCTTCGAACTGGGCGCCTCCGCCTCCTCCTCCTCCTCCCGCGAGTCGGGGCACTCCGCCTCCTCCACCGCCTCCTCCTCCGGCGAGTGACGATCAGGGCACGCGTGGCAGCACTCCGCCTCCTTCTCCGGCGCGTGGCGGCACTCCGCCTCCTTCTCCGGCGTGTGGCGGCACTCCGCCTCCTCCTTCTCCGCCTCGCCAGCAAGGGCGGAAGAGACCCGCCGCCGCCCCGGCTGCTCCGACGCGTCGTAGTCCTTCTCCTCCGCCTCGTAAGCAAGCACGAAAGAAGAAAGACGCCGCAGCCGCTCCGTGCTGCTCCGGCGTCTAGCAGACAAGAAGAGAGAGGCAATCTGAGATACGGTCCACCTCTAAAGCCTCTAGAGAAGTTACCGTCACGAGAGGACCGAGGAGGAAACCAATACGATCGTGCAGACCCACGTGAAGGAGTTCTTTGAAGGGTGAAAGCAAAGATACATCCACCTCCGAAGGAGAAGGTCGATCCGGTGAAAGCAAAGCGCACTCGATGCCCCGAGGAAACCACCAAAGTCTCCGCCGAGAACCAACTATGAGCGCACATTGAGCAGACATATCTCCAAGCCAAGCGGTCGGGAACTACTGTCAGTGATAAAAGGTCAAAAGAACAACGAGCAAAGGGGAAAAAAATTGCCCAGCTCGGCGAACAAGCACAACAATCGTGCCCCCCGCTCAATGTGTCTAATCCTCCGGAGACAGTGGCCGGTTATGGCAATGTTGGAGATTACCTGCCTGACGATGCACTTCCTGATTTCATGGAGGTGGACTTATTCAGATACGAGTAAGGGAAGCCTCTCGTCAAAGATGAAAAGTCTCTGACAACAATGATGCGAAGATTCCATAGTTGGTACATGAAAACCTGCAGAGAGTCTGAGGGGACGAATACTTTGTATCTGAAAATTAAAGAAGAGCACGACCTCGTTTCAAATGATCTGTTGTCTATTCCATTTGAGGAGTTCTTCGAGTTCTTCAATCAAAAGGCCCTCGATAAATTAATGGTCTTTTGCTACTGCTGTAAGTACTATTTCGTCATTCGTATATATAGCTCGGCTCTTTCATTGCATGTATTTATAATTAATTATCCTCAATATATTATGCAGATTGAAGATCGTCGAGTGCAAAAAAATGAAATCTATGATATTGGGTTCATTAACACAAATATCATAGATGTTTTTCTGGTTAAAAAGCGCGCCGAAGAGGCCGAGGACAACTTGCTACAATCATTGATCAAAAATCAAAACAAAGATACCATACTCTTTCCTTACCACGGCCTGTGAGTGTTACTGTCGTGTGCATATTCGGTTTTCCTTATTACTCGAGCGAGGTTAATGTAATTGACGAGTTATGCATGCGTGCAGGTACCACTATATTCTTCTGGAGATTAAGCTTGAGCGTGGACTAGTAACCGTCTTAGACTCCAGACGGAAAGATCCCAGCACCTATGCGGACATGACTGAAATGCTCAGCAAGTAAGTTCAATCGATCATTATCGCACCATATCGGCAACTTTTTGTTCATTTCCTGATATCTCAAGTAATAACAAATATTTTCTTTGTCTTGCAGGGTTTGGAAACAGTTCACCGCACAAGCTCCGGGACTGCCGAAGGAGCTGCGATATACATACCCGAAAGTAAGTACTACTGGCGCGCATTCTCCCGTTGATTCTATAGCTATACTTTCATCAATGCCATTTATATAATGCTTCATTATCAGTTTGATTGACCTCTATTTCTCGTAAAGTGCTTGTGGCAGGAGGAAGGAAATGATTTCTGTGGATACTACGTGTGCGAGTTCATCCACAACGCGGCTTTGAAAAACAAGCAGGGCTACTCTAGAAGACAATATGAAGTGCGTAAGCAATAATATTCACAATTTCATTTTATTACACCATCATTTCTGTTGAGTTTCATTCATATATATGTATTAATTAACCCCCTTCTTCAAATTAATTAGACGTGGCAGATGCGGGATGAACTCCTAGAACCAGATCGCATGAAAGCAATTCAAGAGGAACTGGCGGGATTCTTTCTTGAACACGTCATCAGTAAAGCCGGAGAATACCATGTGGAACTTCAATTCAAATGCTAGTGGTTTGTAATTAAGAGATCTTATATAGATTGTACATGTATGTAGCCAGTAAAACTTGTTGTTCGACCAATCTCTCGGAGAAGGAGAGGTCGATATCGATCACTTCTCTCGGTATGCATGACGAACTTCTGTACTGAATGGTTCTCTCGATCACTTATGTATATATACTACGTAGCGTCGAGCAAGCACGGACATAAGAGAGGACACTTCTCTCTATTAATTAGCTAGTGGAATGCAGACACGTGGATGCCTTTTGGTCCCGGTTGGAGCCACCAACCGGGACCAAAGGCCCCCTGACTGGGCTCGGCGCACAGGGCCACGTGGAGGCACATTGGTCCCGGTTCGTGTTTGAACCGGGACTAATGGGTTGAGGTATTAGTAACGACCCATTAGTCCCGGTTCCCAAACCGGGACTAAAGGCCCTTACGAACCGGGACTGATTGGTGGTTTTCTACTAGTGGTGGAGCAGCCTCGGGGATGGGCTCCTTGCAACGGACAACCACGGGCGTGAGGCGGGGAGCGCAGGCCGTGGTGACCGCGTCGGGGTCCGTAAGAGTCGCAGGGGCCGTGCTTGGTGGCTGCGGGGACCGCGGTGGGCGCGGCGGGGGGGGGGGGGAGGGGCCGGTGCAGCGGGGAGCTCCGCGACTGGGTCCGTGGCGAAGAGGCGCCGGGCAGCCGGAGAGACGTAGACGGACTCGAGGTCAGCAGAGCGGGAGCGACGAAGGAGTCGATCCATAGCGGAAGCAGAGAGGAAGAAGAAGGATCGAAGGTGTCTGATACCAAGTTGAGTTGTATATTTCCCTCACAAAGTTTACATCAGCCTCGATGGGCTTATATGGAGAACGTACAGAGAGGGAGAGAGGGAGAGTACAACGGCACCCCTGGCATGTAGGGCGTGCGGGCGTACGTAGGCGCATGATGTGCATGGACAGTTAGCCTAGCTAGAGACCCGGTGCGATGGGTTATCCACCTGGGGGGCGCTGTAGTGGTGCAGTCGAACAGGGCACACCACCTACACCGCTATTATATTTCTCTACAGAAGAAGTATGTGTTTGTTCAATAATGTTTAATTCGATTCGGTTGTTATTTGGGTGCGAATGATAAGTAAAAGAATGGACTGTACAGATTAAAAGGCGGCACGTTCGGGAGTTATCTTTATCGAAAAAATAAATTTTTGTAGTATACTCAAAAAGATTCCATCCTATAGGTTTCCCACTGATTTCATAGAAAAACACACACACACAAAGGAGCCCTCGTTTTCCTTGACCTGCATGGAGGAACGGGCCAAAAATTGGGCGATTCCTATTTGACGCATAGGTCGTTGGGTAGCCTCTCAATGCCCCTCCAGTGCGCCATGTTCTATGTATAAGGCTGGCCCAGTCTAGTTTCTTTCCCATCGGTTTTGGGAAGGTTTAAGAATACCTGAACTGTTTTTTTCCTTTTTTCTTTTAAAGTTTTTCATTCTTTTATTTTAAATCTGTTTTCATTTCTGTTTTTTTCCTGTTTGATTTTTATTTTCTTTTCTATTCCATTTTTTGTTTTTTTATTTCTGTGTTTTTTTGGTAAACATCTTTCAAATCCGTACGTAAACTTTTTTCTAATTATGGAATCAACTTTTAAAAATTCATGAATATTTTTTGAAATCATGAAAAAAATTCAAATTCACAAAAAGTTCAAACTCGTAAACATTTTTTTGAGTCGGCAAGCATTTTTGGAAATTTGAGAACAATTTTTGAAATGATGAGTAAGTTTTAAATTCACTCGCAATCTTTCACAAATGGCGCGACTGGACTTAAGAGTGATGTATTCGACTTAAACAACTTTGTCTGTGCGCCATGAAAAACAGGGCAAAGCCATGGGCACACCACGGACGTGGCTATTATATTTCTTTACAGAGGAAGTATGTGTTTGTTCAATAATTTTTAATCTGATTCGGTTGTTATTTGGGCGCGAATAATTTTTACAGCCGGCCGCCATGCCTGTGGGCTGGGGCTCGCGAGGGCGCGAGTCCACTGCAAGCGCGGCGTCCGCCCCCTTGGGCCTACCCCGCGGGAAACTTCTAGACGATTCCCAGCCAGTTTTTACTGGTTTTGGGAACCTTCTAGAAGTTCCTGAACTGGTTTTTTATTTTTCATTTCTATTTTTTGTTATTCCATTTTCTGGTTTTTCTTTTTTTCTGTTCCTTTTTTTCTCTTTTCTGTTTCTTTTTTCTGTTTTATTTTTTCAATTAGATTTTCCTTTTAAATGTTTTAATTTAAAGTTTTGTTCAGATTTAAAAAAACGTTCCTCCTTTAAAAATTTGTTCCAGATTCACAAAATGTTTCAATTTCAAAAGTTGCACAGGAATTTCCAAAAATGTTCCTGTTTTCAAAATTTGGTCAAAATTTCAAAAAATATTCAGGAATTCGAAAAAATGTCCCTTCTATAGAAATAATTCACACTTTGCAAAAATTCTCATGGTTCAGAAAATGTTCAGCAATTTCCAAAGATGTTCGTGATTTCAAAATTTGATCAGAATTTGTAGAAATGTTCGTATTTTAGAAAAATGTTCAGCAAAAGATTTTCGCACTTCCAATTTTTGTTAGTAATTTCGTGAATTGTTCCATTTCCTAAAAAATGTTCACAATTACAAAAAATGTTCGTGGCTTCAAATTTTTGTTTGATATTTCATAAATTGTTCCATTTTTCAATTATTTGTTCACAAATTAGAAAAATGTTCGTAGTTGCAAAATTTGTTCTAAAATGAAAAAAAAATTGCATTTCGAAAAGTGTTCATGAATTTCAGAAAATGTTCGTGGTTTCAAATTTTTATTAGATATTTCTTGAAATGTTCCATTTTTCATATTTTTGTGCACAAATTCAAAAAATGTTCGTGGTTTCAAATTTTTATTAGATATTTGTTGAGATGTTCCATTTTTCATATTTTTGTTCACAAATTCAAAAAATGTTCGTGGTTTCACTTTTTTTCTTGGCATTTCATGATATGTTCAATTTTGAAAATATTTGTTCAAAAAATTTAAAAATGTTCGTTGTTTAGAAATTTGTTCTGAATTTCATAATCTGTTCACAACTTCAAAAAACGATTCACATTTTTCAAAAACATTTTCAGCAATTTCAATTTTTCTGTTCACATATGCAAAAAAATGTAAGCGTACGGGCATTGCACGGACACTTTTCAAAATCTAAACTTTTCAGAAAAAATGTGTGCTTATTTTTTAAAGATGTCCACTAGAGTAACTAATTCTGGCTCGCTATAGTAGATCATTCCTGTTGTACGGACATTGTAAGTTCTTTTAGTTTTGTTTACTACCAGAAAAGCTGGCGGCTGGAGTGGCTAGGAGCGCTCAGTCGCAAGCTCTTGGTTGCCAGTTCGATTCCGAGCAACGCGCCCGACTCTAGTTTTTGCTTTTCTTTTTTCCGACCGTGGTACAGCTGAATGGGCCGGCCCAGTCAGGCTCCCTCCCCTGTGCGCCCCCACGCCAATTTGACGCAAAGAGCGTCCAATAGGAGCTCCCTACCCCGCGCACCAGCCCTTCCCCGGCTCCCGGCCGGACCGCCGCGAGCTTCTTCTGACTCTGCCGCCGGCCCTCCCTCCTCCCGCGTCAGAAATGGAGGCGAATGCAGCGAGATCGCCCTGGAGGTGGTGTCGCAAGGCCGCGGTGGCCTAGATTGCTCGCTCGCTGAGCCTCTGCGCAGAAAGGTGCGCGCTCTGCTCTTTGTGTGCTTTTGGCATTGTTGCTCAGATATGTACAAAACTGAGAAAACAAGTTTGAAGAGAATAACAAGCACTAGTGTTGGCAGTGGCACTCTACTTTGGGCAGTTAGTTACTGTAAATTTTGCTACTAGACTAGAGATGCTTTAACTGATGCTAGCTATGGCCTTACGAGGGGCAACCATACTGTGTCAAAAGCACCTACCCATCTCTGCTACTCTAAACGTAAATAATTTGCTGGAACCCAAAACCGATTGGATAGGAAAACAGCGATATTTGCATCAATAAATAACTATTTCTTGCTACAAGTGCCAGTGATATCTTAATCTTGGTATCGAGATGGGCACAGGTTAATTAACTGCAAGTGGAGACATTGGGTAAATTTTTCTATGAGCACACTTGCTAAGTTGCTATCACATGGTTAGTGGCTCAAGGCAAAGCTCTCACATGGTAATGATGGATCGTATTGGCTTGAGATCTCGATGTCCCAGACATCATGCTGCCCAAAATCATGTATAACTGTTTTCTTACTGTATCAAATCGGACCCCTATTAAAACAACACACGGCAATACTAATCTCCAAGTACTTATCTCTTAACTTCCTCTCAAGCCTTAACCTATCTGTTCTTCTTCTGTTTCCCAGTGATTCCTTTAATTAGCAGCACACAACTTCTGCCATGACTTCAGTCAGCAACAAAATAATTTGTGTTACTGGACAAGGAGGCCCAAGAAAGACTGATGAGTACAAGCAAGAAACCATGTATCTCCATCCCCCACTCATGGGACGCTGTACTGAACTCTTCTTCCTTTCAATGAAATGAAACGCAAAATCTTTTTGCGTTTTCTTGAAAAAAAGGGCAGAGTCTAGCGAGCTAATTAAATTGGAACCTGCACCGAGATTGGTGGATACTCGTGGCCTGCTAGCCTGGCAGAAAAAAGGGAGCAGGTCTTGTCTTATACTAACATTTTTTTCTGCTCACCTGCCCCGCTCCCATGGGGAAAGTCAGTCAACACACGCCTCATCTAGTTGTCCTTGATCTAGATCTGCACAACCACAAACCACATTTACCATTTCTCTTCTGCATAGTGCTTTCCCTGTGTCAGCTGTGTGAGTTGGGAGCTGTGAGAGCAACCATGACTGAATATGCAGTTGGGCCGCTGATCTCCATGCTGAAGGACAAGGTGTCCAGCTACCTTCTGGTGCGGTACAAGGTGATGGACGGCATGGAGGAGCAGCGTGAGATCCTGGAGCGCAAGCTCCCAGCCATCTTGAACATCATCGAAGATGCGGAGGAGAAAGTTCTGGGGTAAGCGCCTGGCTCAAAGCGCTCAAGAAGGTGGCCTGCGAGGCGAACGATGTCTTCGATGAGTTCAAGTACGAGGCTCTCCGGCGTGATGCCAAGGAGAAGGGACACTACAAGAAGCTTGGCTTTGATATCGTAAGCCTCTTCCCTGCCCACAACTCCATTGTGTTTCGTTACAGGATGGGCAAGATGCTGTGCAGTATTGTGCGCATCATTGAGCTCCTTGTCAAAGAGATGAATGAATTTGGATTCAAACACCTGGAACAAGGCCCGCCATCTAAGCAGTGGTGTAGCACAGATTCGATAATCATCGACTCCGAGAAGGATATTGTTAGCAGATCCAGAGACGAAGAGAAAAAGAAGATCGTGAGTATATTGGTTGATCAAGCTAGAGAGGGGAGGGATCTCATTGTCCTTCCCATTGTTGGAATGGGTGGTCTGGGCAAGACCACCTTCGCTCAGCTTGTGTACAATGACCCTGAAATCATGGAGTATTTCAAGCTCCGAAGGTGGTGCTGTGTATCAGAGGATTTTGACGTTGTTAAAATTGCAAGCAGCATCTGTCAGACTAGTGAGGAAGATCGTGACAAGGCATTGCACAACCTTCAAAATGAAGTAAGTGGGAAGAGATACCTTATTGTGTTGGATGATATATGGAATGAAGATGCTGACAAGTGGAAAAAACTCAGAACCTGCCTGAAGTATGGTGGCAAGGGTAGTGCAGTACTGGTGACCACTCGTAAAGTAAAAGTAGCTCAAATTATGAAGATGTGTATTGATGATAGTCATAATCTCAGAAAGCTATCTAATGTATTTCTGAAGGAAATATTTGAGAATAGAGCATTCTATTCGCAAAAGCCAGACGCTGCTGAGCTAAATGACATGGTGGAAAAAATTCTGGACAGATGTGGGGGCTCTCCTTTAGCAGCCAAAGCCTTTGGATCTATGTTGAGTACCAAGACTAGCATGAAAGAATGGGCGAAGGTACTAACCAGAAGCAACAAGTGCAATGCAAAGACAGAAATTTTACCTATACTCAAGCTCAGCTATGATGACTTGCCATCGCACTTGAAACAATGCTTTGCTTTCTGTGCTATATTTCCAAAAGATTATGAGATTGATGTGGAAATGTTAATCCAGCTATGGATGGCACATGATTTCATACCGCTGAAGGAAGATGAAAATCTTGAAAAGATAGGCAGAGAAATTTTTGATGAGCTAACTTGGAGGTCATTCTTTCAAGATGTCAAACAAACCCCTCCTCGTAAAGGATATAATGAGATCCGTTCAAGCACAGTATGCAACATGCATGATCTTATGCATGACGTTGCCCTGTCTGTTATGGGAAAGGATTGTCTTACTATAGTTGATAGGCCTAATCAAAAGGAGTTATTATCAGCAGGCCCTAGTCGCCACCTGTTCTCACCATATGAGTACATCGGAACTCTTTTGGATGATTATCTGAAGAAACAGTCTCTAGCTCTCCAGACACTATTATATAATCCATGGAGCAAAGGCTCAGCACCACCATTGTCGAAGTACAATCATCTACGAGCACTGAAACTCTTTCAATTGAGAGAACTTCCACTCCATCCAAGGCACTTACAGCACCTGAGGTATCTTGATCTCTCAGACAATCACTTGATCAAAGAGCTTCCCAAGGAAATAAGCATCTTGTATAATCTACAAACTCTTAAACTTTCTAATTGCTCAAGACTTGGTCGACTTCCAAAGGATATGAAGTATATGGCGAATCTCCGCCACCTCTATACTAATGGATGCTCATCATTGGAGTGCATGCCTCCAGAACTCGGGCAACTCACTTCTCTAGAGACTCTGACATCTTTTGTAGTGGGCTCTACTCCTGGTTGTAGTACTATTGAAGAACTGCGGGACTTAAATCTTGGTGGTCAATTAGAGCTATTTTGTCTTGAATATGTAACTGAAGAGCAGGCTAAAGCATCCAGTCTTGGAAATAAAGAGAACATCACACATTTATCTCTTGAATGGAGTGATGACAGCACTGACGAACTTAACCAGCACATGAATGTGCTTGATGCTCTTAAACCTCATGTTGCACTGGAGTTTCTAGAAATATATTCCTATGGAGGTGCTGCTTTCCCGACATGGGTGACGAGTCCTACTTTTCTGCAGCATTTAATGGAGCTCCACCTGGATGGTTGCACAATGTGTGAGGAATTCCCACAGTTCAGTCAATTTAAAGCCCTTGAAGTTCTCGTTTTGAAAAGGTTGAACAAATTGCAAAGCATATGCAGTCACAATTCATCTGCAGCATTTCCAACATTGAAAGACCTCAAATTGGAAAATTTGGAGATTTTTGAGAGATGGGTGATATCAGAAGGAGAACAATTAACATTTCCTATGCTTGAGAATATTGTAATTGAGAACTGCCCAAAGCTAACAACTCTACCTGAAGCACCAAAACTCAAAACTATAAAGCTAGAGGAAGGCAAGGCTCAACTATCCTTGGCAATATTAAGATCCAGGTACATGGCTTACTTGTCTGAGTTAGTTATGGTTGTCGGTGATACAAAAGCAACACCAACATTGAATCTTGATCAAGATCCTGGAGTGTCTATTTTGGAAATGGACTTGAGTGGTTGCAACTTTTTGTTCCCATCAAGTCCATTGCAGCCAGCGGTTGGGGTTTGGAAATGGTTTGGTCAGCTTGTCAGGTTGAATATCATTTCTTGTGATACGCTCATCTACTGGCCTGAACAAGAGTTCCAAAGCTTGGTATTATTGAAGTTTATGCTCATCAGAAACTGCAGCAAGCTCATAGGCTCCACCCAGGTGAAAGGATGCCGTACTCAAGGAAGTAGTCAATTGCTGCCCAATCTAACAGAACTAATGGTTAATTATTGTGGAAGCTTGACAGAACTTTTCGTTCTTCCCCCATCTCTCACGAGCCTGACCCTTTTTTGGTGCCATAGTCTTGAGTTCATACAGGTGCAGGATGATAGAGAGCTGGAGAGTGTGCAACACTTTGATACAGCGGCATCGTCAGAACACTGCAGTCACCTTGCATCCGAAATTATGCTAGAGCAGTCACCTTTACCCAGAGTTAATCCTTTGTCATGTCTCATGTCTTTGCATATACATGGTTGTGACAAGATTCGTTCTGTGCCAGCACAGTTGGATAGACTCATGCATCTGAGTATTAGGTATTGCAGTGGGTTGGAGTCACTCGATTGTTTGGGTGACCTACCGTTACTGAATGCATTATACCTTGTGAAGTGCAAACATCTGGCATCTATACCAGGTAGTATTGGGAACTACTCAGCCCTTAAGACGGTCGTAATTGGATACTGCCCAGCTCTAAATTTAAAACCACTTTATGGACACCTCAAACGACGGGGCGATATCCTTGACTACAAGGATCTATCTCATGCTGGTTCAAGCTACCCTACTAAAGGTACCTGTCAATTTCCTTTAATTCATTTCATTTCTCCTTTTCCCTTGCCTATTGTGTTGAAAAATGTACGCCTTGCGGTCTGCAGCTTGAATTTCTATTCAACTCTCCTTATGTTTTTGTTTTTGGAAATAAATTTGGTATGTCTGTTTTTTCTATTCTACGATGTTGTCATTTTGTTAATAGAGTTTCCTCATGTATTGGGCAAGTAGAGGAGTGGTTTGCTTTCAGTACGATGATAGCAACTGTATCTAGGGCTGGACACGAGCCGAGCCGAGCCGAGTTCAGTCCGAGCCTGGCTTTGGCTCGCCTAAAGCGAGCCGAGCTCGGCTCGGCTCGTTTGTTGAACGAGCCTGTTTCTGGAGGCTCGGCTCGTTTTGCTTCTGGCTCGGTCCAGCCCGAGCAGCTCGTGTGTACACTGGTATACTGAACTTTTGAACAGCCAAACAATGCAACGCCTACATCAGACACCGCCTCATGGACGATGGTGCGTTCGTCAGAGGGTAAATACTACAATGCCACTGAATTTTGGACGGCATGGTGCATCAATCTATCAATAAACAGAGCAAACTGAACTGTCGACAGCAACAATCCATCAATGAACAGAGCAAACTGAATTGTCGACAACAATAGTCCATCAATACTTCAGAGCAACAGAGTTTTGGACAGCAACTGCATTTCGAACAACTCTGTCATCAACAGCATAGATCAACAGAGAGAAAAGGGAAAAGATTGGGGATGGTCAATGGTGTGCTCGCCTTGGTCACCTACGTTGGCTGGAACGGCGTGGAATGACTGCTGCTGTGGTCGGTGGAGGCGTGGAGGTCAGCCTCGGATGGGAAGATGTCAAGCGCTGGAGCCAGTAGCCTTACCTGCTCGTTCTTGGTGCGCTCGGAGAGAAACAAGCAGAGGCATGACCGGCGGCGGCCAGTCTGGCGACTTCCGTGGGCGACTCCGTCAGAGCCAAAACCAACGCGTCCAGCTTTGGGGGCTCTGGACGTGGCAAGGAGGGATGCGAGGAGAAGGCCGACGAAGGGAAGGGGAACGGTGGCAACTTGTGTAGAGACGGCGGCGACTCGCGCGGAGAGGACGGTGGGACGGGGGTGGCCGCGGCGGCGGAAGGCAGAGCAAGTCGCGTGTACTCGCGCGTTCTCTGGCCGCAGTCGGGGCCTCTGGGCATAGAGTGGAGATGTTTTTGGGCTGGGCCTCAATCGGTGCACCGAGCTGGACCGGGCCAAACTCGGCTCGGCTCGGACAGATTTCGGGCCTACTTTTCAAACTCGGCTCGCTACAAATACTTCACGGGCCGAGCTAATTCGGTCCGAACTGAAACGAGCTTCAAGCCGAGCTAAAAAGCTCGTTCGTACCTCCAGCCCTAACTGTATCCTAGCAACATTTTTTTAAGCTGTATCCTAGTAAAAGAAAACACTAAGGTAGCCATTCTGACTTGGAGATGGAAGCATGTTCTCTTGTGTAGTGACCGTGTACACATGTTAGTCTATCCCATTATTATTTATTTGTACTGTTCTGTAATTTTATTTGGATGCAGTTAATTTCTACAAAGATGTTTTGACATCGTTTTTCATGTACAGTGCCTCAACTATGGGAACCCAAATCTTGGAAATATGCTATTCCTGGACTTTGCCGGCCACACAGGAACTGAATAGAGATAAGCCTATTATGTATGTTTGTGGAATTAATTTTGCATGTTGGATTATATGAGTTTTGTAGGCTATAACAATAAGTCTTTGTTTGGCTGAATGCGTGAATCCCTTGCAGGATTGCTATGGCACATACAGATGATCAATATAACTGATAGTTGCCCTCTTCATTCAGTGTGAGGCCTTGTTCTTGTTAAATTATGATCTAAATTTTAGTACCGTATTGGACTAGACGTAGACATACATACGATTGCATTAATAACGTTGACGTCGCGACGCTGACGAAGACAACTCGTTTATTTGTCCTCCAAGGACTCTCATGTATAGCCCTCTTATATACCCCATGTAGTCGCACCTCAGAAGCCAGATCGAGTAAAAGTCGAGACCGACAGTTTTTTCTACTGCTGATCCGATTCCTACCCGAGCAATCCACGCTGCTGTCAAATCACAAGTTGCCGAGTTCCTGTGCTTCTCCACGTACCGCTCAAGTCCCGAGGCAGCCGCTAGCGCTTTTCTTCGCTTGAAGTGGATTGCGTGGCTACAACTACTAGTCCACGATCGAAGCCAATTCATGTACAGAGTACTATTTGGGTACTTGTTCACGTGAAGACCAGATCTCCTAGTTCTCACGTGAGCTTGTGCTAGTTTGGCTCTTGTGCTTTTAAACTCCAGTCGCTACATCTACGCGAGGAAACTACCAGGTGCTATCTATTTTAGATTTTTGCTCCGCATAATTAAATTCTATCAAGAATTTTTCTACCGGCTTGTACGACTTTGTGTACACAGATTTTATCGACTCATGGCACCCATGAAGTACGATCTTCCGCTGCTGGACCGTGACACAAGGTTTACCCTATGGCAAGTCAAGATGTGGGCGTTGTTGGCACAGTCTGACTATGATGAAGCACTGGATAGTTTTGGGAAGAATAGAATTCAGGATTGGACTGACGAGGAGAAAAGAATTGATCGTAAGGCTTTGTCAAAAATTCAACTCCATTTGCATAATAATATTTTGCAGGAAGTTTTGAGCGAGAAAACTGCCGCCGCTCTATGGTTAAAGCTGGAAGGGATTTGCATGACTAAAGATCTCACCAGCAAGATGCATCTGAAGCAAAAATTATTCCTGCACAGGTTACCCGAGGGAGGTAATGTTTTGAATCATATTTCAGAATTTAAAGAGATCATATCTGATCTAGCTGCAATGGAGGTTAAGTATGAAGAGGAAGATCTTCGCTTTAATGTTACTTTGTTCACCGCCAAGTTCTTATACCAATTTTCGAGACACCATATTATACAGTCGTGATACTCTCACGCTTAATGAAGTTTATGAAGCTTTGAACTCCAAGGAGAAGATGAAATTAATGGCGCCTCATGATGGTTCGAGTTCATCCTAAGCCGAGGGATTATCTGTTCGTGGCAGGACAAAGGAAAAGAACTCCAATAATGGAAATAGAGGCAAAAGTAAAAACGGCTACAAGGGCCGGTCGCAATCCAGAGACAAGAAGTATTGCAGGTATTGCAAGAGAGACGGGCATGACATCTCTGAGTGTTTCAAGTTGCAGAACAAGGAAAAGAGGAACGATAACAAACAAGGTGAAAATTCTGCTAACGTTGCTCGTGATGATAGTTCCGATGATGCTCTGGTTGTTATTGCTGGATGTGCTGAGACCAATGATGAGTGGGTACTTGACACTGCATGCACTTTTCATATGTGTCCACATAGAGATTGGTTTACTACTTTTGATTCCACTACTTCTGCTGGTTCCGTTTTGGGTTTTGATAATTCACCATGCAAGATTGAAGGCATAGGTTCTATTCGAATCAAGATGTTTGATGGCATAATCGAACTTTGACAGATGTTCGGTATATTCAAGATGAAGAGAAATCTTATTTCTATGAGTGCCCTTGATGCAAAGGGGTACAAGTATTCAGTGGAGATAGTGTTTTGAAGGTCACCAAAGGTTCCCTTGTTGTGATGAAAGGTGACTTAAGTTCGACCAATGGTCTTTATTACCTTCGAGGTTCTACCGCTTCGTAACGCTACTCCGCTTGTTTCAAAGAATTCGATTGTGATGTCGCTAACCTTTGGCATATGCGTCTTGGACATATGAGTGAACTTGGTTTAGCAGAGTTAAACAAGAGAGGTCTCCTTGATGGATATGAACCGTAAATTGAAATTTTGTGAGCATTGTATCTTCGCAAGCACAAGAGGGTGAAGTTCAATACTTGACCCATACAACTGAAGGTATTCTTGATTATGTGCATTCGATTTATGGGGACCATCTCGCAAGAAGTCATTAGGTGGTGCAAGTTACATGTCGACTATTATTGATGATTATTCAAGAAAAGTTTGGCCTTATTTCTTGAAGCATAAATATGAAGCATTCTCAGCATTTAAGGAGTGGAAGATTATGATTGAAAGACAAACTGAAAAGAAGGTAAAGATACTCAGACCGATAATGGTATGGAATTCGTTCTAAGCAATTTAAGAATTATTGCAAGTCCAAGGCATTGTCGACATTACACGTTCCTTATACTCCTCAACAAAACGGTGTTCTTGAGCGTATGAACAGGACCATTATTTCCGAGCCGTTGCATGTTGTCCAATGCAGTTTGCATAGGCGTTTTTTAATGAGGCCGCTTCTCTCGCTTGTTATCTCATTAACCGCTCACCATCTATTGCTCTTAATAAGAAAACTCCAATTGAGGTATGGTCTGATTCACTGCTGATTATTCACGATTAAGAGTTTTCGGTTAATCGCTTATGCTCATGTTGATAATGGAAAGTTGGAGCCTAGGGCTGTTAAGTGCATCTTTCTTGGTTATAAGTCCGGTGTTAAAGGTTTTAAATTGTGGAATCTCGAAACCCGGAAGGTTGTTATTAGCGAAATGTTATCTTTAATGAATCGCTATGTTACATGATGTTTCACCTACTAATGTTCCGTTGAGAGTGAACAGCAGCCTCACTTGTTCCGCAGCCTCACTGCTCGGTGGAGCATGTTATTGAAACAGGTGGAGCATCTGGTAATGAAATTGTTGATGCACATGATGAACCCGTCGTTGATGATGAACATGTCACTCCTACTCCAAATCAGCATATTGTTCCACCCAGTTGGAATCTCGCACGTGACAGAGTTAGACGGGGTATTAATAAACCTGACAGGTTAATTGAAGAGTGCAATATTGTTTCTTTTGCTTTATCTGTTGCAGAAGAAATTGAAGGTAATGCTGAGCCTTCTTCATATTCCGAGGCTATTATTTCTGGTGATAGTAATAAGTGGATGACCGCTATGCATGATGAGATGGAATCACTTGAAAAGAATGGCACTTGGGATTTAGTAAAATTACCTAGAGAGAAGAGTTGCAAGTGGGTTTTCAAAAGGAAAGAAGGTGTTTCTCCTAATGATGAGACAAGATATAAAGCAAGGTTAGTTGCTAAAGGTTATAGCCAGATTCCAGGTATTGACTATAACGAAGTCTTTTCTCCTGTTGTGAAGCATAGCTCTATTCGCACTTTACTCAGTATTGTTGCCATGCATGATCTTGAGCTTGAACAATTGGATGTTAAAACTGCATTTTTACATGGAGAATTAGAAGAGGATATTTATATGGAACAACTCAAGGTTTTGTTATCCCGAAAAGAAAAGCTTGTCTCGTAAGTTAAAGAAATCTCTTTATGGATTGAAGCAATCCCCTAGACAGTGGTACAAGAGATTTGACACCTTTATGCTCTCTCAAGGTTTCAAAAGGTCTAATTATGATAGTTGTGTTTATTTGAAAACTGTCAATGGTTCAACTATTTATTTGCTCCTTTATGTTGATGATATGCTTATTGCTGCAAAGTGTATGTCAGAGATTAATGAACTAAAGAAGCAATTGAGTAATGAATTTGGGATGAAGGATTTGGGTGCAGCAAAGAAAATACTTGGCATGGAAATATCCAGAGATAGACCGTCTGGAAAAGTATATCTAAGTCAGAAGGGATATATTGATAAAGTTCTTCGTCGTTTTAATATGCATAATGCCAAGCCGGTGAGTACACCGTTAGCTGCACACTTCAAATTGTCATCAGCTTTATGTCCTAAGTCGGATGCAGATATTGAGTACATGTCTAGAGTTCCCTATTCGAGTGCAGTTGGTTCACTTATGTATGCCATGGTTTGTTCTCGTCCGGATTTATCTTATGCATTGAGTGTTGTCAGTAGATACATGGCTAATCCGGGAAAAGAGCATTGGAAAGCAGTTCAGTGTATTTTCAGATACCTGCGTGGTACTTCTAATGCTTATTTACAGTTTGGGAAAACTAGAGATGGACTTGTTGGTTTTGTTGATTCGGATTTTGCTGGTGATTTGGATAAGAGAAGATCACTCACATGTTATGTTTTCACCATTGGTGGTTGTGCTGTGAGTTGGAGAGCAACTTTGCAGTCTATTGTGGCTTGTTCCACTACTGATGCCGAGTATATGGCTATTTCCGAGGCATGCAAAGAAGCTATCTGGTTGAAAGGTTTGTATACTGAGCTTTGTGGAGATTCATCTTGCCCTACCGTGTTTAGTGACAGTCAAAGTGCTATATATCTTACGAAGAATCCAATGTACCATGAGAGAACAAAACATATTGATGTCAGATTTCACTATATTCGAGATGTTGTTGCTGAAGGTGATTTGAAGGTATGCAAGATAATTACTCATGATAATCCTGCTGATATGATGACAAAACCAGTTCCTACCAATAAGTTTGAGCTTTGCTCAGGCTTAGTTGGTATTTCTCACTAGTCCTATGGACTTTGACGCACAAGGTGTTTATGTTGATTTGGATGGAGTTATTCACTTTCTTTGACTATTGGAGGGAATTTGGATCAAGGTGGAGATTGTTAAATTATGATCTAAATTCTAGTACCGTATTGGACTAGACGTAGTACATACGGTGTGGGTCTTTGCGTTGACGTCGACGCGTACGAGTACAACTCGTTTACTTGTCCTCCAAGGACTCTCATGTATTGCCCTCTTATATACCCCATGTAGTCGCACCTCAGACGGCCTGTCGTCTCGTGCTTGTAATACTCCTCCTCATAGTGATTGCACCTTCGTGCGTTCGTGGTTTTCTCCCGCAAGGGTTTCCACGTAAAAATCCGTGTCTCTTTGTCTCGTTTATTTCTCGTTATTATCTAACAGTTCTAGCAGTATAGTCGTTTGTTTTCATCATTCTTCTTTGTGTGGCAGTACTCGAGCAAGGGGTCAATTCGTGCCAAATCTAGGATCACTAGATATATTATGCTGTTGAAGCTTAGCAGAGCTTTTTGTTCTCCCTCCATCTATCAGTCTTTTGTGCTTTCAAGAGTGCCAGGGACTTGATTATGTACTGGGACAGGATGATACAGAGCTGGAGAATCTACAACAGTTTGATACAGCAGCATCGTCAGAACACTGCAATGACCTTGCATCCGAAAATATGCAAGAGCAGTCACCTTTACCCAGAATTAATCCTTTGCTACGTCTCAAGTTTTTAGCAATACATAGCTGTAACAAGATTCATTCCGTGTCAGCGCAGTTGGATACTCTCGTGGATCTGTGTATTACTGATTGCAGTGAGCTGGAGTCACTGGATTGTTTGGGCGACTTACCGTTACTGCAAGTATTACACCTTGTGAACTGCAAACATCTGGCATCTGTACCAGGTAGTACTGGCGGTAGCCTTGAACTCAAGGATCTATCTGATGCTACTTCAATCCATCCTAATGAAGGTACCTTTCAATTTCCCTTATTGAATTTAGTTTCTCTTTTTCAGCCTTGGCTATTGTGCTCCCAATTGTACGCCTCACGGCCTGCAATTTGAAGCCTTATTCAACTCTCCTTGTGATTTCGCTCTTGGAAACACATTTGGTATGTTTGTTTTTTTGATAATGTTGATAGAATTTTCTCATATCTTGAGTAAGTAGAGGGGGATTTGCTCTCAGTACCAAGGTAACCACTCTATCCTAGTAACAAAAAATGAAGATAGCCATGAACTTTGATCCAACAAACTTGGACGTCGCCTAAATTATTTTTTACATGGGCCATGTCCTAGTTCCCATGGTTATTGTATTTCTGCGACAAATATGCTCATGCACATGTGACCACATCTATATTTACTATAACTAGAGGATGCCCCGCGCGTTGCTGCGGAACCATTGTGATACTATGTTGTCATATAGAAAATCAAAAAGAAGAAAATAAGGTAGTGCATAAACTCAGTGTACCGTATACTCTAGCAAGTGTTCACAAAAAGATTGGATGATGCCGAACATATCATCAAATATTGTTTCTAAGAACACAATACATATGCAAGAATAAACTCCACGGCTAAGGACTGGAATCGTGCACTGTCTATCAGACCTGTGTATGATCACTGAATGTTGTCTGTGTAAATTTGAAGGTTAGATTTTTGAATGGAAAAAAGTGAACCAATGAAAGCTAGTAAAGGACTAAATATGTGAAGGAGAACAAAATTGACAGCCATAGACTATGACCAGCAATGCCAAGCCATGAATTTCAATTGCCTGTAAAAGCTAACAACACATAAAACACAAATGATTTGTGTATCCATCGCTGGAGTGAATTCCCTTTGATCTCACATAATAGCTAAGCTCCACCATAACTCAAAAGTCGGAAAAATAGGGTGCATGTACTCAATAAACAATCATCTAAATGGAATTATAAGGATCTACTAAAGAACGTGATGATGAAATTGTGTGTGCTGGCATGGATGCATAACAGTTCACAGAAGGAATCATTGGATACTCGCATGGATGCAGGCATGCTTACACTTGCTAGCTGTAGTAAATTGCTGCTCCGAATCAGGTGAGTGAGTGTGGCGTCAGGGTGTGTCTCGTGTGGAATGATCGATATACCACCGAATGATTGTGCAGCAAGCGGATGGGGCTGTAACTACCTCACTGGTGTTTTGTATGTGCATAATTCCGATACCTCCACCCTGTGCAGACTGCAGAATAGAAGAAAAAGGAAACAAACAGTGGAGTCACATATATGCCAAACTAACATCATCCCTTTCTTTAAACTGAAGTGATAAGCGGTGATCATGACTTGCATATATAAAAGGGATAGTAAGTTGTAGTAGTGAGTATTAGGTGAAACCCCACAAATTGATGTGGTGGCTTTCACCTTAGTAATTGTAATGCCAAAAGAGGATGATGTAAGACTACTTGTGATTTCATTCTGGTAATGGAATCGGGGAGAGACCTCCCTGTTCTTCTAAAGTATTAGGTGATTTGTTTGAACAAATAGATTGCATGTAATGGAGGGAACGATATGCCATTGTTGTCCTATACGTACTGAAACAAATATAAGGCCCACGTCATGTGTTAATGGAGGGAACCAATAGATTGCATGTAATGGAGAACCGGGGCACTATGCGGTGGGTTGTACAACGGAGCTCTGTGACATTTGTTTGCGACCGAAACATGATGAAGCATGTCCTCTCCTGTCAGCTCCTAAGCCGGTGGTGAACTTGTATGGTGTGTGTGACGAAAAACCTATGTTCTTTGAGACTCCAACTATGAGATCTTGTAGACCACGGTTGGAGAATGCTAGAACTGGCATCATTCGAGTGACTAAGGGCATGCTTTCTGAGGATCAGATTATTTTACAACTCAAGAGATTAGTCTCTAGTACGTTTCAGTGGGTTCTCGTTCGGATTGATGAGATAATGTTTAAGGTTGACTATCCCACGAAATATGATCTTGACAAGATTAATGAGTTTGGCATGTGCAAAGTTCCTGGCAGTGCATGTATTCTAGAGTTTGATGAGTGGAAGCGCAATGATCCGGTGGAAGTGCCGCTTGTTCAGATTTGGGTCAGATTTTTTGGCTTACCCCCGGAACCACTTAATAACTACTTGGAGACTTGGAGCCTAGGGTCTCTTATTGGAAAGACTCTGGAGGTCGATATGCCTTTTACGCGTATGCATGGCATTGCACGTATGCGTGTGGGAGTTCTGGATGCGAATGCGGTCCCGTGTTTTTTAGGTTGGGTTTATGAGGGCATGAGTTATGATCTGAGAGTTGAGATTGAGGGAGTTCCGATGATCCAAGATGCAGACAAAGGCATGAGTAATGATAGTGGGACTGATGGTGGTGACGGCAGGCAGGATGATCTTATGGACCATGATCAGCCTGCAAACAATTCTGATGCTACCGAGGGGCAGGGTAAGGAGTCCGAGGCCCCAGTGGGCAAGGCCTCTGGTTCGGCGCCCATAGCAGGTCTACGCCGTGAGGTGCTGGATGCGATAGTGCCACCATCTCAGACTCTCACAACAATGAAGGATGATGTCCACACTCCTACGGCTGCGAGGAGCACGACCCCAGCCCCCACATCTCAGCCCAAGTCAGGACTTCGTTTTGGGTCCTTTGGAGCTGTTTCGGCACCTGGGCGCCTGTGGGGAGATCGGATGGAGCGAGATGACCCCGTTGAGCATGTTCTACCTCCGTTATCTCCTGTCCGGTTTTCGTTCGAGGGTGGTGATGCTATGGCAGAACCGATGTCACCTAAGGGAAGCGACTCGAGGCAGGCGGCCCTAGTTCTTCCTTCTTCGGCGGATGTCACATCTCGGCATGCTACTCCTTCACCTAAACGACCGCACGAGGCGGATGTGGTCGTGGAGGGGTATGGGCTTACTTCCACTCTGACTCCAAAGGAGGATGCGGCTACTACACAGGTGCCGCAGGAGGCGACGACGGTGGAGGCACCTACTATGGGTACGGGTCCGGAACTGGTGCCGATGGCGGGCTTTCCGGTGCTACCTTCCACACCTCACACTGGACGGGGGATGGACTTCTCTATCCCAGAGGTGGTGGCCTTTGGGGGTATCCCAGATCCGAGTCGGAGGGGCGTTCAGCGGCGGCGATCCAGTGCAGCCGGATGCGGATGAGTTTCAGCTTGGCCGCGCCATGCGGATGGCCAAAATCCGCGACACAGAGGCTTCTACAGGGTTGTCTTTAAATACCGATATTTCAGTTTTACATTTTTCTGAAGACGATATCTTGCATAGAGCCGATAAATTGGGAATTTGTTTAGGTGCCAACAACCGCGAAGTAGTTACTTCTATCAATGCGCTTCTTGATTTAGAAACTGATAGAGCAATGGCGATGCTTACAAATTTAGCGGCAGTCCAACCAATGCAAGAAAGTGAGATAAATGAGTTGGGTATGTGTGAGTTGGAGGGTTTATGCGAGGATCTAGTTCCTGCAAACCTTCTACATGAGGAGACTTTGGAAGAGGAGGGGCATGCGGCCTCTCTGTCTTTACCTGTAGGTCCTGACGAGGACACTAGTCATGCGGACTCTTTGATCCTCCCTCAGGCTCCGACGCGTAAACGGCAAAAAAAGGTGTATGGCCTTTCTGCGGCGCGTCGAAGTGCTAGGATTAAGTTTAAGAAGAAATTTCACGACGATTCATGAAAGGCATATGTTGGAATAGTAGAGGTCTAAGGGACTTGGCTAAGCGTAGGTTTTTGGCGGATGCATCTCGGGATTACAAACTTGATTTTATTGCATTGCTAGAGACGGGTAGGGCGAATTTTACTTCACAGTTTCTTGGAACGATCTGAGGAGGTCTTGATTTTGATTGGCACTGTTTGTCACCTCGGGGAAGATCTGGCAGGATCCTCCTAGGTGTCAACTGCGAGTCTCTGGAGGTGCTTGATGTATTCTGGGGAGAGTTTGCAGTTAAGTTCCATGTGCGGTCGAAAGCTGACGGGTTCAGGTGGGCTTTAGTGGCTGTGTATGGGGTGGCACAGCCTGAGCTAAAATCGGACTTCCTCGCAGATTTAGTTAGGATTTGTGGGGATGATACCTTACCTATTCTCGTTGGTGGTGACTTTAACATTATTAGAAGACGAGAAGAGAAAAATAATGACAATTTTGATGGCAGATGGTCATTCATGTTTAATGCGATTATTGATAGCCTGGACCTATGAGAGATTGATCTCACAGGCAGGCAATTTTCTTGGGCAAATAATCTTCCAAATCCGACGTATGAAAAACTTGATAGAGTTCTCACAAGTATAGAATGGGAACAAAAATTCCCTCTTGTGACGGTGCAAGCGTTACAAATGGGAATATCTGATCATACACCCCTTCTTGTAGACTCTGGTGAGGCGGCTCACCAAGGCAACAAGAATGTTTTCTCTTTCGAAACTGCACGGTTCGAGAGAGAAGATTTCCTTGAGTTGATAGCAAGGGAATGGGCGACGGAACAAAGGGGAGAGTCAAATATTGATCGGTGGCAGAATAAGATTCGACATCTTAGATAGTTTTTGAGAGGATGGGCTAAGAACAATAGCGGGGTCTATAGAAAGGAGAAAGAAAGATTGTTAAAGATCATCAATGACCTAGACATAAAAGCTGAAAGTACTGCGCTGGATATGGATGAGCGAGTGTCTAAAAGAGAAGCCGAGGTTTTGCTCGCTAAGCTTCTTAGAGAGGAGGAGTTGAACTGGGCACGTAGAGCGAAAGTGCGCCAGGTGGTTCAAGGAGATAATAACACTCAATTTTTCCATATGATTGCCAATGGGAAACATAGGAAGAAGAGAATCATTCAACTTGAACAAGATGAGGGCACGATTGTTGGTCATAAAATCTTAAAATGTATATTACCAACTATTATAAAAAACTGTTTGGGGCCCCAGCTGAGAATTATGTCGCCCTCGATGAGAGCATGGTGGACGACATTCATCAACTGAAAGATGAAGAGAACAAAGTAATAACTGCACCTTTATCTGAGAAGGAGGTGTTTGACGCAATATCCCAAATGGAAAATAACAAGGCACTTGGTCCGGATGGATTCCCAGCTGAGTTTTACAAGAAATGTTGGGGTATTATTAAAGGCGACTTGATGCCCATGTTCAATGATCTGTTTAATGTCCACCTTCAACTTTTAATTCTTAACTTTGGGACTATCACGTTGTTACCAAAGAAGGCGGAAGTGATTCGCATTGAGCAATTCAGGACGATATGTTTGCTCAATGTAAGCTTCAAGATTTTCACAAAAGTTGGTACAAACCGTCTGACTCAGATTGCTCATTCGGTGGTTCAGCCAACACAGACTGCCTTCATGCCAGAGCGACACATCCTCGAGGGAGTGGTCGTTCTTCATGAGACATTACACGAAATTCACTCGAAGAAGCTCGATGGAGTGGTCTTCAAAGTGGATTTTGAAAAGGCATACGATAAAGTGAAGTGGTCATTCTTACAACAGGCCTTACGTATGAAAGGATTTTATGAGGCTTGGAGAAAGCAGGTTGAATCATTCGTACAAGGGGGTAGTGTCGGCATCAAAGTAAATGATGATATTGGCCAGTACTTCCAGACGTTAAAAGGATTGAGACAGGGAGACCCGATGCCGCTGATTCTCTTTAATGTCGTGGTTGACATGTTGGCCGTTCTTGTTAATAGAGCAAAACAGGACGGTCAAGTAGGTGGTCTCATCCCACATCTGGTTGAGGGTGGGGTGTCCATTCTTCAATATGCCGACAACACCATCATTTTCATGGAACATGATCTTGTTAAGGCCAGAAACATGAAGTTATTGCTTTGCCTATTCGAACAACTATCAGGGTTGAAAATTAATTTTAATAAAAGTGAGCTATTTTGCTTTGGACGCGCCAGAGAAGAACAAGAAACCTACAAGCAGTTATTTGGATGTGAAATCGGCACACTACCCTTCACGTACCTAGGGATTCCTATTCATCACCGTAAGCTCACAAATAAAGAATGGAAATGTATCGAGGATCGGTTTGAAAAGAGGCTAAGTTGCTGGAAGGGCAAACTTTTGTCTTATGGAGGACGATTGGTGCTTATTAATTCTGTTCTTACAAGTATGCCCATGTTCCTCCTCTCTTTCTTTGAAGTCCCGGTTGGGGTACGGAAAAGATTGGACTTTTATCGATCTAGATTCTTTTGGCAAATTGATGAGAACAAAAATAAGTATCATTTGGCAAAGTGGGATGTAATTTGTAGACCAAAGGACCAGGGAGGCTTGGGAATTGAAAACTTGGAGGTGAAAAATAGGTGCTTACTCAGCAAATGGCTATACCGGTTATACACAGAAAGTGATGGAGTTTGGGCTCAGCTATTGCGTAACAAATATCTCTATGCCAAAACACTAGCCCAGGTTACGGCAAAAGCGTCTGAGTCACCATTCTGGAAAGGGATTATGAGGACGAAAGTGGCTTTCTTTAACAGGATTAAATTTATCATCGGGAATGGATGGGATACTCGATTTTGGGAGGATAGTTGGTTAGGAGATTCGCCGCTGGCCTTACAGTATCCATCCCTGTACAACATTGCGCAACGGAAAGAGGTTTCCGTTGCTACAGTGTTGGGTACTATTCCACTTAACATACAGTTTAGACGGTCTGTTATTGGCGACCGTTGGATGAGGTTCATATTTGTAAAGTTAAGGTGCCCTTGAAGATAAAAGTTTTTATGTGGTTTATGCATAAGGGTGTCATTCTTACTAAAGATAATTTAGTTAAGCGTAAGTGGGAAGAAAGTAAAAGATGTTGCTTTTGTGATCAGGATGAAACAATAGAACATCTATTTATCAAATGTCCACTTGCTAAACTGCTTTGGAGAACTATCCATGTTACATTCAACATAACTCCACCTCTCACGATACCATATTTGTTTGATAACTGGTTGGCTAGAGTGGAGCCAAAGTCCGCGGCACATATCCGAGTGGGAGCATGTGCATTACTTTGGTCTCTATGGAATTGTCGCAATGACGTTGCATTTAACAGACAAACCATTACCAACTTTTTGCAGGTCATCTTCCGAGCGTCTACTTGGATCCGTACGTGGTCATTACTCAGTCGTATGGACCACAGGGAGCGTACGAATATTGGGTGCAGCCGATGAGAGATGGTTGCACGGGATACTTACAACCGGTTTGGATGGCGGTCCAATAATAGGATAGACGTTTAGTCTCCTAGTCTTTCTGGCGCCGGTTGTGATTTTTATTTTTGGCCGCTTGTGGCTTTTCTTTGCTTAGTATAACCATTGTTTATTATTGAGACCTCCGCTTGGAACCTTTGAGATACTTTTTAATAAATGGTTGTGTGCATCAAGAGATGCAGAGGCCGGGAGACCACCTCGAAGTCGACAGGAGGAGGTGTGCCTTTGTGCGTCGATGTCGATGCAGGGCGCGGACACCCTCGTGCATTTCCTTCAGTTAGGCATTGACCACAGCGGCCCCGCACCCGCGCGCGATCGATATCGTACAGGTGCAGCGGAGTGGGAAGATGCCGATGACGAGATGCAAACGATAATGGATGGAACAACAGCAAGGGCGGGGAAGGCTGGAAGGTTGCCGGCGAGCTGCTATCCCCTAGCAGTGATGGCTGCACCGGCGACCAGCTCCCTCGCACCGGCGATGGTCCTCCTCGATGGGCAAGGCTGGAAGGTTGCCGAGCCGAGATGCGCGCTTGCCACCTCCCAACGGCGGTGGAGATGGAGCGGGACTTCGTCGGCTTCCTCGTCCCCATCCGTGTCCTCCTGGAGCAGCACGCGCGGGTCATCCAGGCGCATACCGACCTCCGCATCTCAGAGGAAGACGAATATGAGGAAAGGTGGGCCACGAGCTCCGCGCCAGGTAGATCGGCGAGCTCGTCCTCGGAGGCAGAGGCCATGGTTCCCGTGGCCGGGTGGAGAGCGCGCTGGCTCGGGAGGGTGGATGGGGAAATTCCTCAGCCCACCCACAAGCACATTACCTCGAGCATGATGGGGATAGAGAACGGGGGCGTTGGCATGGGAGACGACGCGGGCGAGATGTTGCCAATCCCCCATGAACGCGGATGAAGAGAAGGAAAGGCCAAACACACATGGCAAACGATGGGCAATCGCGAGTTGAGCCGTGGAGGATGCGTCCAGGCGCCGGGGCTGCGTCGCTGGAGAAGAAACGCACTATGTTTTTTCCACAAAGAACGCATTTTCGTGTAGATATTGGACTTATTGGGTTGTACTGCTATAGGATGTTAGGCTATTACATAGAATTTCAGCCTGTTGCCACTACTGTTCGGTTTCTCGGGTAACCGAGGCATGAGACCGATTTTTTCAAAATAATTTCGGTTCCTATAAACTGCTGACCGAACTTGTGACTAGAATTTTCGGTTTTGGTCTATTTGATTTTTCTTCGGGTTATTTCGGTTTGATGATTCGGTCCATGTAACGCCCACCCCTAGCCCAAACCCGAAGGGTCAGATTTCGGCTGAAAATTCAAAAACGCTCGTGGTCGTGATATAGAATAGAAAATAGTGGATCTGCCCTCTCATCTCCCCGAAAAAGTATTTCACCCGGCCGTCTCTCCCCCAAACCTCTCCTCTCCGCAAAGTATTTCGTTCGAATCCCCGGCCGCCTCTCCTCTCCGCAAAGTATTTCGTTCGAATCGGCCGCCTCCCTCCCTCCCCCACCCTCCTCTGCCCACCGAGCTCCGCCCTGTCCATTATGCCGCCGAAGAAGAAGGTCGCCGAAACCGTAGTGCCCCAGAGGAGCTCGCAGCGCCTGGAAAATGCGTCCAAACCGCCCCCCGCACCAAAGAGGAGCGGATCTTCCCCCGGCGAAGAGGCGCCAGCGGAGAAGGGAAAAGGCGGCCGTAAGAGGAAACCGGCTTCCACTGAAGAAGTGTCGGCTTCCACTCATGATGGGCCGCTAGGTATGCATGCCTAGAATTATGATGAGTGATGTCTTTTGCATACGTATGTGATGCCAGATGAATTGCTTTCCCTTTGCTGGATTTTTACCAGTAGTAGTCATTATTCTTTCATCCGGCTGGTCTGATGGCACCAAGTTGCTCTCAGTTAGGTGGTTCATTAGGATGTTTAGCTGTTGCTGCTGCGCCGTATGAGAGAGGGGCTGATGTAACATTATAGTCCGCTTCCATTTTGCCTTTGTGAAACAACTGTGCATAATTGTTCTTGTGCAAAGAGAACATAATTGGTAGAGTAGTGTTAAGCCTTCCAAGAGTTCACCAATTGTCTTGCCAAAAAGCAATTGTCTTGCACGATCGAGGTTGCAATAGGTAGATTCTTTGTATAGTGGGTATTAATCGATTAACGATTTCGAATGGGGTCTCTGTTGTTCACTTAGGTTTGGAATTTCAGGTACCATCTTGACAGCCATTGGAAGCATGGTCCATCCCCATAGACAAAAGTTTTGTTGTCGGGTTTGGCATGAGAGCCTTGTTGTGAAGCTTTAGATTTCGATCCCTGGACCTCCCATTTGACATTTAGGCAGAACCACCACTTCCCAAGCTACCAGGCAGTGTCCACCCAAAACCTGTTCTTTAAAGTTGAAAGGTGTGGTCCATCCCCATTAGACAAAAGTTTTGTTGTCAGGTTTGGCATGAGAGCCTTGTTGTGAAGCTTTAGATTTCTGATCCCCAGACCTCCCATTTGACATTTAGGCAGAACCACCACTTCCCAAGCTACCAGGCAGTGTCCACCCAAAACCTGTTCTTTAAAGTTGAAAGGAGTTTACCAACTTTGGCTTCCACACTCGGCTGGTCCCATAAAGCAAATCCTATATATTTGTTGCTGGGCAGCCCATTAATCATGTCTACAAGTATTCGAAAAAAGTGGTCTTTTTCGACACTATACGCTTGAACCATCCGATGGTCCTTCAACAATTCCACCAGAGCCTTGTGTTCATCGGCTGTCCATCTACGGTTTGCTTGTGACATTTGTGCTATAATCCGCTACGGGAAAATCACAGTAAGTACTGTTTGCTTATTGCAACCCAAAAGAAGAAAGGGTAATATGAAACATATCTAAGATGAAACATAGGCACAAACCTACTCAATTTGGTTTGCAGCTAGCTAACTGGATGTGCAGGTCTGACCATAGAGGTCATCAAATCTGTTCTTTGTTTGGGATGATACATATACATCTTCTGTACATCTATAATATGGAGGGTAAAACAAATAATACTCGAGTGTTTTCTGATCTTTCTAGCTCTATATAAAATTTTCGTCTTCCAAATAATACATGGATTAAGTATCAAATTTTAAGTGTCATATTGCCAAGGTTTGTGCTATAGTTCTTTAGCTGGGTTCCTTGGTCCAGAATCCGTCCAACAAAATGGAATTTATTAGATTTGGGGACAGTAGCATTTCACAGATTATTTGTTGCAGTGGGGCACGCTGGATGATATAGGCAGGTCTTAAGAGGCTTGGTTTTGATGTACATTTTATTTTTATTTTTTTGATCGCCCATGCCCTGCATGCCTCTGAACTTTCGTTGCCTACTCCTGCGAGGTAAAGCTGAAGGTGGGAAAGTGGCTCCCACTGAAGAAGTGAAGAAATGCAGCCGTAAGAGGACACTAGCTTCCACTGGTGATGTCTTGGCTTCCACTGGTGAGCCAGGTATGCATGCCTACAATTATGATGAGTGATGCCTTTTGCATATTTATGTGATGCCAGATGAACTGCTTTCCCTTTGCTCTGTTGATCTAGAGAAGAAGAGAGACCGCGGGCGTCCAAAGAAACTGCCAGCAAACACGGATTTCACTCAAGAAGTGGTGCAAGGTGATCTTTCTAGCTCTATATAAAATTTTGGTCTTCCAAATAATACATGGATTAAGTATCAAATTTTAAGTGTCAGATTGCCAAGGTTTGTGCTATAGTTCTTTAGCTGGGTTCCTTGGTCCAGAATCCGTCCAACAAAATGGAATTTATTAGATTTGGGGACAGTAGCATTTCACAGATTTTTTGTTGCAGTGGGGCATGCTGGATGATATAGGCAGGTCTTAAGAGGCTTGGTTTTGATGTACATTTTATTTTTATTTTTTTGATCGCCCATGCCCTGCATGCCTCGAACTTTCGTTGCCGACTCCTGCGAGTAAAAGCTGAAGGTGGGAAAGTGGCTCCCCATGAAGAAGTGAAGAAATGCCTAATAAATTCCAGTGATGTGCGGTGCATTTCATCCATGTATTATTTGGAAGCTAGTGTCCTCTTACGGCTGCATTTCTTCATTTCTTGGTGGGAGCCACTTTCCCACCTTCAGCTTTAGCCGCACTCGCAAAGGAAGCTAGTGTCCTCTTACGGCTGCATTTCTTCACTTCTTCAGTGGGAGCCACTTTCCCACCTTCAGCTTTACCTCGCAGGAGTCGGCAACGAAAGTTCAGAGGCATGCAGGGCATGGGCGATCAAAAAAATAAAAATAAAATGTACATCAAAACCAAGCTCTTAAGACTGCTTATATCATCCAAATAAGTGCCCCATCGCAACAAAAAAAATCTGGAAATGCTATCGTCCCCAAATCTAATAAATTCCATTTTGTTGGACGGATTCTGGACCAAGGAACGCAGCTAAAGAACTATAGCACAAACCTTGGCAATCTGACACTTAAAATTTGATACTTAATCCATGTATTATTTGGAAGACAAAATTTTATATAGAGCTAGAAAGATCGTAAAACACTGAGTATTATTTGTTTTACCCTCCATATTACGTATGTACGTAAGATGTATATGTATCATCCCAAACAAAGAACAGATTTGATGACTCTATGGTCGACCTGCACATCCAGCTAGCTAGCTGCAAACCAAATTGAGTAGGTTTGTGCCTATGTTTCATCTTAGATATGTTTCATATTACCCTTTCTTCTTTTGGGTTGCAATAAGCAAACAAGATTTATCAGGATTTTCCCAGAAGCGGATTACAGCACAAATGTCACAAGCAAACCGTAGATGGACAGCCGATGAACACAAGGCTCTGGTGGAATTGTTGAAGGACCATCGGATGGTTCAAGCGTATAGTGTCGAAAAAGACCACTTTTTTCGAATACTTGTAGACATGATTAATGGGCTGCCCAGCAACAAATATACAGGATTTGCTTTATGGGACCAGCCGAGTGTGGAAGCCAAAGTTGGTAAACTCCTTTCAACTTTAAAGAACAGGTTTTGGGTGGACACTGCCTGGTAGCTTGGGAAGTGGTGATTCTGCCTAAATGTCAAATGGGAGGTCTGGGGATCAGAAATCTAAAGCTTCACAACAAGGCTCTCATGCCAAACCTGACAACAAAACTTTTGTCTAATGGGGATGGACCACTCCTTTCAATTAAAGAACAGGTTTTGGGTGGACACTGCCTGGTAGCTTGGGAAGTGGTGGTTCTGCCTAAATGTCAAATGGGAGGTCTGGGGATCAGAAATCTAAAGCTTCACAACAAGGCTCTCATGCCAAACCTGACAACAAAACTTTTGTCTAATGGGGATGGACCATGCTTCCAATGGCTGTCAGCATGGTACCTGAAATTCCAAACCTAAGTGAACAACAGGAGACCCCATTCTGGAAATCGTTAATCAGATTAATACCCACTATACAGCAATCTACCTATTGCAACCTGGGATCAGGCAAGACAATTGCTTTTTGGCAAGACAATTGGTGAACTCTTGGAAGGCTTAACACTACTCTACCAATTATGTTCTCTTTTGCACAAGAACAATTATGCACAGTTGCTTCACAGTGGCAAAATGGAAGCTGGACTATAATGTTACATCAGCCCCTCTCTCATACGGCGCAGCAACAGCTAAACATCCTAATGAACCACCTAACTGAGAGCAACTTGGTGCCATCAGACCAGCCGGATGAAAGAATAATGACTACTACTGGTAAAAATCCAGCAAAGGGAAAGCAATTCATCTGGCATCACATACGTATGCAAAAGACATCACTCATCATAATTGTAGGCATGCATACCTAGCGGCCCATCATGAGTGGAAGCCGACACTTCTTCAGTGGAAGCCGGTTTCCTCTTACGGCCGCCTTTTCCTTCTTCCGCTGGGCGCGCTGGGGAAGATCCGCCTCTCTTGGTGCGGGGGCGGTTTGACGATTTTCCAAGCGCCATGAGCTCTGGGCACTACGGTTTCGGCGACCTTCTTCTTCGGCGGCATAATGGACAGGGCGGAGCTCGGTGGGCAGAGGAGGGTGGGGGGAGGGGAGGGGAGGCGGCCGGGGATTCGAACGAAATACTTTGCGGAGAGGAGAGGCGGCCGGGGATTCGAACGAAATACTTTGCGGAGAGGAGAGGTTTGGGGGAGAGACGGCCGGGTGAAATACTTTTTCGGGGAGATGAGAGGGCAGATCCACTATTTTCTATTCTATATCACGACCACGAGCGTTTTTGAATTTTCAGCCGAAATCTGACCCTTTGGGTTTGGGCTAGGGGTGGGCGTTACATGGACCGAATCATCAAACCGAAATAACCCGAAGAAAAACCAAATAGACCAAAACCGAAAATTCTAGTCACAAGTTCGGTCAGCAGTTTATAGGAACCAAATTATTTTGAAAAATCGGTCTCATGCCTCGTTACCCGAGAAACCGAATAAGAGTGGCAACAGCTGAAATTCTATGTAATAGCCTAACATCCTATAGCAAGACAACCCAATAAGTCCAATATCTACACGAAAATACGCTCTTTGTGGAAAAACATAGTGCTTTTCTCCAAATACAAGAGCCCCGGCGCTCGGACGCATCCTCCACGGCTCAACTCGCGATTGCCCATCGCTTGCCATGTTTGTTTGGCCTTTCCTTCTTCATTCGCTCATGGGGATTGGCAACATCTCGCCTGCTGCTGCCTCCCCCGCCAACGCCCTGCCTCTATCCCCATCATGCTCGAGGTAATGTGCTTGTGGGTGGGCTGAGGAATTTCCCATCCACCTCCCGAGCCAGCCAGGCTTCCTCCCGCCACGGGAACCATGGCCTCGGCCCGAGGACGAAGCTCGCTGACTACTCCGGGCGCGGAGCTCGTGGGCCCACCTTTCCTCATATTCGTCTTCGTCTGAGATGCGGAGGTCGGTATGCGCCTGGACGACCCGCACGTGCTGCTCCAGGAGGACACAGATGGGGACGAGGAAGCCGACGAAGTCCCGCTCCGTCTCCACCGCCGTTGGGAGGTGGCAAGCGCGCATCTCGGCTCGGCAACCTTCCAGCCTTTCCCATCGAGGAGGACCATCGCCGGTGCGGGGGAGCTGGTCGCCGGTGCAGCCATCACTGCTAGGGGATAGCAGCTCGTTGGCAACCTTCCAGCCTTCCCCGCCCTTGCTGTTGTTCCATCCATTATCGTTTGCATGTCGTCATCGGCATCTTCCCACTCCGCTGCACCTGTACGATATCGATCGCGCGCGGGTGCGGGGCCGCTGTGGTCAAGGCCTAACTGAAGGAAATGCATGAGGGTGTCCGCGCCCTGCATCGACATCGACGCACAAAGGCACACCTCCTCCTGTCGACTTCGAGGTGGTCTCCCGCATCCTCATCGTGCGGGACCACGGGAACGCCAATAAAACTTTTCCAGGTTATGGCGGACTTTCCAGGTTACCTATGGAGGACTTTCTAGGTTACCTATGGAGGACTTTCTAGGTTACCTATGGAGGACTTTCCAGGTTATCATAATGAAACACATTAAATTTACTCAAGTGTGATACACAATTACATGACAAAAGAGTAATTTGTCACACAACTGAGGGTGTCCGCGCCCTGCACGCACAGAGGCGCTGCTCCTCCTATCGACTTTGAGGTGGTCTCCCGCATCCTCATCGTGCGGGACCGCGGGAACGCCAATAAAACTTTTCTAGGTTACCTATGGAGAACTTTCCAGGTTACCTATGGAGGACTTTCCAGGTTATCATAATGAAACACATTAAATTTACTCAAGTGTGATACACAATTACATGATAACAAATAGAAATATGTACAAAGTTTCCCAAAATTTGAAGTTTATCTATGTTTTTCTATAAGATCATGTGTAGGAAATTTGAGGTGATTTAGAGGTGGTCCAAAAGGAACCAGGGGTACCAAAAGGAACTAGGGATACCAAAAGGAACCAGGGGTACGAAAAGGAACCAGGGGTAACAAAAAGGAACGAGGTGTACCAAAAGGAATGAGGGGTACCAAAAAGAACCAGACTCACCAAAAGGAACCAGGGGTACCAAAAGGAACCAGGGGTACGAAAAGGAACCAGGGGTACCAAAAGGAACCAGGGGTACGAAAAGGAACTAGGCTCACCAAAAGGAACCAGGGATACCAAAAGGAACCCGTCTTCACCATCATCGTCATCAACACCATCTCCATCAACAATGAGCTTCATCTCCATCACCATGTGTGAGTAGTCCCCCTGCGGGCATGTGAGGTGGATGGCGATCATGTAATAAGTCGTTTTTATCGAGATTTGAGAGGGGTTTGTCTTGTAGACACTTGAGTAAGGCACGGCAGTGTAGATCAAAAACATCAAAACAGAGGGCTGCATGCCACCGCCGGCGGAGATCGGAGGGGGGGAACCGCTGCCGGAATCACCTCCGGGTGGCTCCACCCGCCTCCGGCAAGGGCATCATCAACACTATCAGCACCATCTCATCGACCCCTTGTATCTCTTGGCAAACATGATGTGTAATGCAATCTATCATCTCCCCAATGATTCTTTGTATCTCTATGTCTTTGTTTGAGTAGTGAATTGTTCATGGCAATTGTGAGATAATTTGTGATGGTTGCATACAAGTATTTGTTCTCTTCTATGATAATCTCTTGGGGGACGCATTGAGGTTGTCACCGTTGCATGATGATAAGAGGAGGGAGATGGAGATGACAAAAACCGGATCCCAAGTCTTGTTATTGTGTTTATATTAATTCATGGTTAATTAACGGGAGGTTACTATGGGGACCCTTGAAGAAGTTATAGCTATGGTTGGACATTAGTGTCTTAATTTTTACTAAGATTCATTTAGTTGGTCTTAGGGACAATCATAAGGGGTGTATTAGCTCAATAATTTGGCTGCACCTAATTTTGGCTCCTTTCATTGCGGGCACACGCCGCGAAACTTGGTCCGGGCGTCGCCGTGGCCGGACGGCGCGGCCGGGACGACGACGCCGTCGCCGGCAGCCACGGGCTGGCTGAAGTTGGTTCTGGCTGCCGCGCCGTGCATCGTGACGGCCGCGGCGTCGTATGCCCTGGCCACGGCATTGACGGTGTCAAAGGTACCCAGCCATCTTTGGCGTTTGGCCGCGGCGTCGATGATCTTGGCCCTGAACTTGTCGTCGGGTCGGTGGGACACGCCGAGGAAGTCGGTCCCGACGTCCGGCCTCGGCTTTCTCCTCCCCCACCAGCGCGCAGACCCAGATTGTGGGCTCCTGCGAGCTCACTCATGCCGGGTGTTCGGACTCTCTGAGGAACTGGACTGCACTGTGGACTGGACGAAATGAGGACGAAAGAGGCTTGCGGACAAGGTGCGTGGAACATCGTATCGAAAGTAACCCTGCGTTAAATCAGTAGTAACACCATATCAGCAGTAACACCATGTTTCCTGGTTGAGTTAAATCAGTAGTAACACCATATCAGCAGTACTCTAGGGACGTGCACTTCTCCCGAGAGAGGCTACGCGAGCAGAACCGTCCTGGAGTAGAGCTTCTGGCCTAGGTAGATAGATAGGCAAAAGTGCGCGCAGACGTGGGGACCCCAGAGGGAACAATGCCGGATGACACGTCGCCGCTGGCCGATGTAGTAGCGGTCCCGGCTGATCCTCTGCACGGGCTGCCGGTCTGCCGCCGCCATCCCACAGGGCGGTTGGGCTCAGGTACCTAGCCCCCGCTGCGGGGTGCCATCTGCGTGTATGCACACGCGCTGGAGGCCGGGATGTTTGTCCCACTGCAGAGCTCCTGGCTGAGGTAGTTCACTTCATGGTGCATGTTCTCGGCCAGCGGGTTTTGCTCGCCGCGGCCAATGTAGTAGCGGTCCCGGCTGATCATCTGCACGTGCTGCCGGTCTGCTGCTACCATCCCACCCTCGTACCGGTGACACCTCCTACTTCCCCCAATCGCCTTCTTTTGTGAGGCGCTCTCCCACTTGGGCATCGCGCCGACCCAGATCACCGCGGGGTGCCGTCTACAGGTTGATGAGGGTTTTCTAGAATATCTAGAAGATATCATTGGGACGAACCAATATGTTGAAAAAATTGAAGAAGCTAACAAACAATTGGAAGTGCTCAATGAGAAAAGAACCGCATCAGTTCAGATGCTGAAATTGGCTGAGAAGGAAAGGGATACTTTGCGCTGCCTCTAGAAACTGTTCGGACCGGTCCTCCCTGGATGCTCCGGTCACGCCCCGCCATCATCCTTCGTGCAAGCTTTGGCCGTGCGCTGCCTTTGGCAACTATTCTTGGCTGAATACAATGATCAGGAAATGGAATGGCTGAAAAAATGGCCATGAACCTCACAGATATGCCTCGTGATGATGAGGCAGTGGAAGTCGGTCCGGAAGTCTCATGCAAGTTATCTTTTATCTTGGCGTTATTGGTAAGCATTCTTTGGTGCCCATTTCTCAACATATTGGTTCGTCCCAGGCAAAAACCACGTGAAATGGTGCTTCGCCCCTCCTAGTAAAAAACCACGTGATGAGAAGCCTCCAGCGCGTGCGCATACACGTGTATACCTCCTTTTCGAAAAGAAAAATGTCATGTGTTAATCCAATTCAAACAATAAATTTCAGTGATGAGAAGCCTGATTATGAACGCGAGCAAGAAGAGACCTATGCAAGATGAAACCACAATAGCCCTCGCTATCTGCAGAAAATTGTTGAGCAGATTGCGGCTGAATCTGACAAAAGAAATAGATAAAGCATTTGATTAGACGAAGTAGGGAAGACTGAAGAAGGATCTGAACTCACCACACGTCCGGAAGTTGCAGCGGATGATGGCAATCGAGGCTGGTATTTAAAGTTCAGTTGCAGTGTTCCTGTAGCAATGCTTGATTTACATACCATATATACAACAAACGATGAAGCACGCCTTCACCACGGACGACATGTCGTCAATCTTCCTGACGTCCACAGCGAAGTTGATCTTCTTCCACCCCTCATGCTACAGGAACAACTCGTACCTGTCAAGAGGAGACCTTGTTGAGAGCGGAGATGGGGACATAGGTCGGGTACATGCAGGTCATCTGGAACCCATTGGGAGACGGCCTCACCAACCTGTTGAGGGCCGCAAGCATGATCCAGGCGGAGAAGAAGAGCACGGTCCCCGGCCCGCAGTTGCTGCTGAATCCACCCGTGGGGCACGGGCGCACGGCAGGGGATCAATCAAATCTGAAGCAACCAATCCCCACAGTGGGAATGCCTGCAGTTGCCGCAGATCCACCCATAGGGGGGTGGTCAGGGATCGATCAAATCCAAATCCACCAATTCCTGCTCACAAATTTGGCATGGAGCGACACAGAACGCCAATATTTGAGCAGATAAGGAGGAGGCAAGGTGGGGAGATGAGGATAACATGGTGTGTCTCAACTTTTAATAGTATACTTCCCACTATCTAATAATCAGTTTAAGAGAAGATGAAGAAGAACCGATGAGCACTACCGAGATTAATAAAGGGCCATCGGTTAATGATGGAGGGGGAAGCGAACATAGGATTTATTACGTGAGTGGAACCGGGCGTGCCACTGAACTTTTTTCTCTCTATATGTAGTGCCATTGAAGCAGAGGGGACTGCCACATCAGATTGTGTTTTTGATCGGTCCCTCATGTAAGCCAATAGCGAAATGATGATGTGGCTGACCTGCTGATGTGGATAGGCTGCATGTCAAGAGAAATAACATAGTGGGGATGAACTATTTAGGTATTATAGATTTGGTAAAATTTGATACACTATGGAGAGGGAAGCATGTTCTCTTGTGTAGTGACGGTGAACACAAATTGATTTACCTCCTCTAGAGAGTATTGAACTTTGTGACAAATAGGTTATAGTTACACTCCTTAACTCCCTATTCGCGAGATATAAAAGCTTTGTTCTAATATGTTGATCCCAATCTTCTTTGTTTGTGTGGTTTTGTAATTTTGACTTGGATGCAGTTAATTTCCATATTGATATGCTAACTGCTGTTTTCTGTGTACAGGGCTCAACTATGGGAGCCAAAAACTTGGAAATATGATATTTCCACACTTTGGGCGCGCGAGTTACGAAAATTTGAATAATTCCTCTGCTTTTATCTTCCTCTGCTAATTCCTCTGTTTGATATTTCCTTGGTCAAAGATTGGGTCTCCAAGCTAACGTTTCCTTCTGCTTTTATCTTCCTCTGCTAATTCCTCTGCTTCCTCTGCCTTGTTCTATTTGTACCATTGCTTCCATTGATCGCCTTCTTCTCTTCTCCTTCTGCTTGCAGTTTTTCTTCAGTTGCCTCCCTATTCTCTTCTTCTAATTGGCTCACAGTTCATGATCATTGCCTTGTTGGAATCAGTCTTGGTGTCTTGCACGATCGTCGGATGGCAGCACACACAGACAACTAGTCCAACTCAACGAGGACACTGACGGCAAGCGAATGGTCGCAGGTGCAAGTGACGGAGATAAACCCCTTGATTATTTTCTTCTCTTTCAGTCTTTTTCTCCTCTGAATCTTCTTACTGTAATCCTGAACCTGACCTACGTGCCGCCATGTACATTTTTCTACCGCCTATAAGTGCTAAGTACCAGAAAAACCAGTGGTTTAAGCAAGCACACACAGAGAAACGGCAGGCTCACCATTCCGCGCAGGGGCGGGCCCAGGAATTAGAGACTGTGTATTCAAAATTTGAAAACCTTTTTTGTAAGCCTAGCACGAACCGATTATAGCAGCATATAATGCACTAATACAAGATAACTTTGCGATCCTTGATGCTCTGAAAATGAGTGATGATGTCCTAATCTGTAACTTACAAGAAGAATTCTCTCTAAACGAATGTGACCAAGCAATCATTCAAGTATTCTCTTGCAAATTATCATGTCGAAACAATTCATAATTGACTGCAAACAAGTCTCTAATCTTATCATATTTAAATAGAAAGACAAGTGGTCAGACAGACTAACTTGCTTAAACTTGTAAGTCTGTAATGCAGCCTGCTCCCTGCTGTACATTGGAGTGATTGATGGATTCAGTTCGACTGAGGATCGGCATGAGAGAAGAGATCCCGACTTCAGAAGTTGAAGGATTAATACATCAATCTAATAAGTAATCATACCTTTTATAGATGAATCTGTGGGTTGTGGCTTTGAAATTGGATCAATGCCTGCTGCCTGCTGCAGACTGCAGGGATCAGAAGTTCAGATCCAAAGGGATGGATTCGTGGCGCCGTTTGCACCGCCATGCGCACGTGCGATCGCCGATCAGGCGATGGCAACAGACCTGGCGGCTCGCATGGACTGGGGAACAGAGAAAGGGAGGGTTTTTTTAGAAGGGAGGTGCGTAGGCGGTTCCTTTCATTTTTTTTTTTTTTTTAGGAGAAGGCGGTTCCTTTCATGAGTCGTGCTGCGTGCCGTGTGTACAGACATCCTGCAGCGATGTGGGCCGATGGGCCAAGTCGTGGTGGTGAGGGAAAGTAGATGTGGGGCGGTTGGCTAGCCTCTGTTTAGGGGCTGAATTCCTCACGTTTTGATGTACCATTTTCGTTTTTCGTTATACATACACAGTATATATGCCATGTATACCTAGTTTTTGCCCAAAAATAATGGGTATTCATCTGAATACCCTTGAATTGAGGTGGGCCCGCCCGCGCGCCCTTCCCATCGTCCTCCTGCTCGTGCGCCGGCCACCGAATTTCATCCAGATCAACCGCGCGCGGGCCGACCCTGGTTGGACCCTTCATAAGAACATCAGGCTCAAAACAAAAAACGACCACTAATAGGTCTCGCCTACAGCGCAGCCGTACTAGATTGGCCCAATACTGTAGCTACAAACGATTTTTTTTCCTACTGTATTTTCAGTTTTTTTCACTGTTTTGTATCGGCTTTCTTCGGGTTTTCTCCTTTTTATCTTGTGATTTTCCTTTTACCTCTTTCTATGCACGTAACTAAAAAATGAATAAAAGTTTCAACAATTTTCAAGGATGCATATCTATGACATGATGGACACCTCTGACTTTGAGATGCTACGAGTCTGTTTCTCAAACGTGGGTGCATATACACTCACATTCTTCATGATATTTTCGAACAGGTCTTTATTAGAAGCATTCATATAAAGAGCTTGTTTTCTCAAAATCATTCCTTAGTTATTTCTTGTGGGGCCTCATGAATTAGATTTAATGAGTTTTAGCCAAATAAAAATTTAGGTTATTAGTGTGAACAAAGTTTACTTAATTTAAAAATAACTTTATACAATAAAAAACCAAAGGAGATTTATCTAATATTTAGTACTCCCTCCGTCCGGAAATACTTGTCATTAAAATGAATAAAAGGGAATGTATCTAGACGTATTTTAGTTTTAGATACATCTTTTTTTGTCCATTTTGATGACGAGTATTTCTGAAAGGGGGGAGTAGTACTAATTTATATAAAAATCTTTATGCTATAGAGTAATTCTCAATTTCCTCTCAAGAACTCGTGTAATTTTATTCTCCTCCAACTTTCCCTTATATAGCCCACTGAGAATTATCTTAACCATTTTATATAGGAAGTGACAGTTACACTGCACTTTTAGGCCAAACAACATTACATGTCGAAATTTGAAGTTAGAAACTTTCTCCCCTGTCCCTAGTGTACATATCCCGGAGGTTTTGGGCAACAAAACTCATAGTTTATTTATACTAGATATTTTTACGTATTTACACATATAACTCATTTCTTGACATGTAATATTAACCACCACTATTTCTATTATACCTTAACAATATAAAAACGAAACTAAAAATCAAGATACAATATTTTATTGTAAAATTCTAATCCCATCCACAATCAATGTTGTGGAAATAAATTGAAGCATGTATTTGTGAACAAAGTTACATTGGTTGTTTCTTCTTCAAGTCACACCCTCTTAGGGATACTTAATTAAGCTAATGTAACAGACTCGCAAAAAACAAACAAACAAAAATTATCACATCACATATTAATTTGTGCCACTTAGACGAATATGAAAGTATGTGGCGGTGTGTATTTACTTCCTTAAATATTATGGAGAGAGGTTTCTGGAGTGCATGATGTCCTGTATGTTGGAAATATGCCCTAGAGGCAATAATAAAAGGATTATTATTATATTTCCTTGTTCATGATAATTGTCTTTTATTCATGCTATAATTGTATTATCCGGAAATCATAATACACGTGCGCATACATAGACCACAATATGTCCCTAGTGAGCCTCTAGTTGACTAGCTCGTTAATCAACAGATAGTCATGGTTTCCTGACTATGGACATTGGATGCCATTGATAACGAGATCACATCATTAGGAGAATGATGTGATGGACAAGACCCAATCCTAAGCATAGCACAAGATCGTGTAGTTCGTTTGCTAGAGCTTTTTCAATGTCAAGTATCTTTTCCTTAGACCATGAGATCGTGTAACTCCCGGATACCGCAGAAGTGCTTTGGGTGCACCAAACGTCACAACGTAACTGGGTGACTATAAAGGTATATTGCGGGTATATCCGAAAGTGTCTGTTGGGTTGACATGGATAGAGACTGGAATTTGTCACTCCGTATGACGGAGAGGTATCTCTGGGCCCACTCGGTAATGCATCATCATAATGAGCTCAAAGTGACCAAGTGTCTGGTCACGGGATCATGCATTACGGTACGAGTAAAGTGACTTGCCGGTAACGAGATTGAACGAGGTATTGGGATACCGACGATCGAATCTCGGGCGAGTAACATACCGATTGACAAAGGGAATTGTATACGGGGTTGCTTGAATCCTCGACATCATGGTTCATCCGATGAGATCATCGAGGAGCATGTGGGAGCCAACATGGGTATCCAGATCCCGCTGTTGGTTATTGACCGGAGAGCCGTCTCGATCATGTCTACGTGTCTCCCGAACCCGTAGGGTCTACACACTTAAGGTTCGGTGACGCTAGGGTTGTAGAGATATAAGTATGCAGCAAACCGATAGTTGTTCGGAGTCCCGGATGGGATCCAGGACGTCACAAGGAGTTCCGGAATGGTCCGGAGGTGAAGAATTATATATAGGAAGTGCAGTTTCGGCCATCGAGAAAGTTTCGGGGTTCACCGGTATTGTACCGGGACCACCGGAAGGGTCCCGGGGGTCCACCGGGTGGGGCCACCTATCCCGGAGGGCCCCGTGGGCTGAAGTGGGGAGGGGAACCAGCCCCTGGTGGGCTGGTGCGCCCCCCCCCCCTGAAGGAAATATGCCCTAGAGGCAATAATAAAGTTATTATTTATTTCCTCATATCATGATAAATGTTTATTATTCATGCTAGAATTGTATTAACCGGAAACATAATATATGTGTGAATATATAGACAAACAGTATGTCACTAGTATGCCTCTACTTGACTAGCTTGTTAATCAAAGATGGTTATGTTTCCTAACCATGAACAAGGAGTTGTTATTTGATTAACAAGGTCACATCATTAGTTGAATGATTTGATTGACATGACCCATTCCGTTAGCTTAGCACACGATCGTTTAGTATGTTGCTATTGCTTCCTTCATGAGTTATACATGTTCCTATGACTATGAGATTATGCAACTCCCGTTTACGGAGGAACACTTTGTGTGCTACCAAACGTCACAACGAATCGGGTGATTATAAAGGTGCTCTCTGGTGTCTCCAAAGGTACTTGTTGGGTTGGCGTATTTCGAGATTTGGATTTGTCACTCCGAATGTCGGAGAGGTATCTCTGGGCCCTCTCGGTAATGCACATCACTTAAGCCTTGCAAGCATTACAACTAATGAGTTAGTTGCTAGATGATGTATTACGGAACGAGTAAAGAGACTTGCCGGTAACGAGATTGAACTAGGTATTAGATACCGATGATCGAATCTCGGACAAGTAACATACCGATGACAAAGGGAACAACGTATGTTGTTGTGCGGTTTGACCGATAAAGATCTTCGTAGAATATGTAGGAACCAATATGGGCATCCAGGTCCCGCTATTGGTTATTGACCGGAGACATGTCTCGGTCATGTCTACATTGTTCTCGAACCGTAGGGTCCGCACGCTTAAGGTTTCGATGACAGTTATATTATGAGTTTATGTATTTTGATGTACCGAAGGTTGTTCGGAGTCCCGGATATGATCACGGACATGACGAGGAGTCTCGAAATGGTCGAGACATAAAGATTGATATATTGGACGGATATATTTGGACACCGGAAAGGTTCCGGAGAAGTTTGGAGCTCCGGAGGTTACGAACCCCCGGGAGGTATATGGGCCTTATTGGGCCCATGTAGGAGGAAGGAGAAGGAACAGGAGGGGGCGCCCCCAAGCCCAAACCGAATTGGGGAGGGGCCGCCCCCTTTCCTTTCTCCTTCCCCTCTTCCTAATACTACTACTAGTACTACTTCCTAATACTAGTACTCTTTCCTTTCCCTCCAAATAAGATAAGGAAAGGAGGAAACCTACTTGGAGTAGGTTTCCCCTCCTCTATGGCGCGCTCCTTGGGCGGCCTCCTCCTCCCTCCCTCATTTATATACGGGGGTAAGGGGGCACCCTAAGACACACAAGTTGATCATTGAGATCGTTCCTTAGCCGTGTGCGGTGCCCCCCTCCACGATATTACACCTTGGTCATATTGTAGCGGTGCTTAGGCGAAGCCCTGCGACAGGAGAACATCAAGATCGTCACCACGCCGTCGTGCTGACGGAACTCCCCCTCGGAGCCTCTACTGGATTGGAGATCGAGGGTGCGTCATCGAGCTGTACGCGTGTCAAGAACTCGGAGGTGCCGGAGTAACGGTGCTTGGATCGGTTGGACCGGGAGGACGTACAACTACTTCCTCTACGTTGCGTCAACGCTTCCGCTTCGGTCTATGAGGGTACGTAGACAACACTCTCCCCTCTCGTTGCTATGCATCACCATGATCTTGCGTGTGCGTAGGAAATTTTTTGAAATTACTACGTTCCCCAACAGTGGCATCCGAGCCTAGGTTTTATGGTTTGATGTTATATGCACGAGTAGAACACAAGTGAGTTGTGGGCGATATAAGTCATACTGCTTACCAGCATGTCATATTTTGGTTGGCGGTATTGTTGGATGAAGCGGCCGGACCGACATTACGCCAGACGCTTACGCGAGACTGGTTTACCGCCGTGCTTTGCACACGGTGACTAGCGGTGTCGGTTTCTCCAACTTTAGTTGAACCGAGTGTGGCTACGCCGGTCCTTGCGAAGGTTAAAACAACATCAAGTTGACAAACTATCGTTGTGGTTTTTGATGCGAGGTGAGATTGGTTCTTGCTTAAGCCCGTAGCAGCCACGTAAAATTTGCAACAACAAAGTAGAGGACATCTAACTTGTTTTTGCAGGGCATGTTGTGATGTGATATGGCCAAGACATGATGCTATATTTTATTGTATGAGATGATCATGTTTTGTAACCGGTTATCGGCAATCGGCAGGAGCCATATGGTTGTCGCTTTATTGTATGAAATGCAAACATACTGTAATTGCTTTATTTTATCACTAAGCGGTAGCAATAGTCGAGAAGCAATAGATGGCGAAGCGACAACGATGCTACGATGGAGATCAAGGTGTCGCGCGGTGACGATGGTGATCATGATGGTGCTTCGAGATGGAGATCACAAGCACAAGAAGATGATGGCCATATCATATCACTTATATTGATTGCATGTGATGTTTATCTTTTATGCATCTTATCTTGCTTTGATTGACGGTAGCATTTTAAGATGATCTCTCACTAAAATTATCAAGTAGTGTTCTCCCGAGTATGCACCGTTGCCAAAGTTCGTCGTGCCTGACACCACGTGATGATCGGGTGTGATAAGCTCACGTCCATCTACAACGGGTGCAAGCCAGTTTTGCACACGCAGAATACTCGAGTTATACTTGACGAGCCTAGCATATGCAGATATGGCCTCGGAACACGGAGACCGAAAGGTCGGCGTGAATCATATAGTAGATATGATCAACATAAGATGTTCACCATTGAAAACTACTCCATCTCACATGATGATCGGTTATGGTTTAGTTGATTTGGATCACGTGATCACTTAGATGACTAGAGAGATGTCTGTCTAAGTGGGAGTTCTTAAGTAATATGATTAATTGAACTAAAATTTATCATGAACTTAGTACCGATAGTATCTTGCTTGTCTATGTTGTTTGTAGATAGATGGCCCGTCTTTGTTATTCCGTTGAATTTTAATCGTTCCTTGAGAAAGCTAAGTTGAAAGATGATGGTAGCAACTACGCGGACTGGGCCCGTAACTTGAGGATTATCCTCATTGCTGCATGAGAAAAATTACGTCTGGAAGCACCGCTGGGTGCCACTTCGCTCGCTGATGCAACCGACGACGTTAAGAACGTCTGGCAGAGCAAAGCTGATGACTACTCGATAGTTCAATGTGCCATGCTTTACGGCTTAGAACCGGGACTTCAACGACGTTTTGAACGTCATGGAGCATATGAGATGTTTCAGGAGTTGAAGTTGATATTCCAGAAGAATGCCCGGATTGAGAGATATGAAGTCTCCAATAAGTTCTACAACTGCAAGATGGAGGAGAATAGTTCTGTCAGTGAGCACATACTCAAGATGTCTGGGTATTGTAATCACTTGATTCAACTGGGAGTTACTCTTCCGGATGATTGCGTCATTGACAGAATTCTCCAATCACTTCCACCAAGCTAAAAGAGCTTCGTGATTAACTATAATATGCAAGGGATGGATAAGACGATTCCCGAGCTCTTCGCAATGCTAAAAGCTGCGGAGGTAGAAATCAAGAAGGAGCATCAAGTGTTGATGGTTAACAAAACCACTAGTTTCAAGAAAAAGGGCAAAGGGAAGAAGAAGGGGAACTTCAAGAAGAACAGCAAGCAAGTTGCTACTCAAGAGAAGAAACCCAAGTCTGGACCAAAGCCTGAAATCGAAAGTGCTTCTACCGCAAGCGATCGTCACCGAAGCGGAACTGCCCCAAGTATTTGGCGGATAAGAAGGATGGCAAGGTGAACAAAGGTATATGTGATATACATGTTATTGATGTGTATCTTACTAGAGCTCGCAGAGCACCTGGTATTTGATCTGGTTCATTGCTAATATTTGCAACTCAAACAGGACTACGGATTGCGAACAACGGCAAAGGACGAGGTGACGATCGCGCGTGGGAAATGGTTCCAAAGTCGATGTGATCGCGGTCGGCACGCTACCTCTACATCTACCTTGGGATTAGTATTAGACCTAAATAATTGTTATTTGGTGCCGCGTTGAGCATGAACATTATATCTGGATCTTGTTTGATCTTGCGACGGTTATTCATTTAAATCAGAGAATAATGGTTGTTCTATTTATATGAGTAATATCTTTTATGGTCATGCACCCTTGAAGAGTGGTCTATTTTTGATGAATCTCGATAGTAGTGATACACATATTCATAGTGTTGAAACCAAAAGATGCAGAGTTGATAATGATAGTGCAACTTATTTGTGGCACTGCCGTTTGGGTCATATCGGTGTAAAGCGCATGAAGAAACTCCATACTGATGGACTTTTGGAGCCACTTGATTATGAATCACTTGGTACTTGCGAACCGTGCCTCATGGGCAAGATGACTAAAACGCCGTTCTCGGTACTATGGAGAGAGCAACAGATTTGTTGGAAATCATACATACGATGTATGTGGTCCAATGAATGTTGAGGCTCGTGGCGGATATCGTTATTTTCTCACCTTCACAGATGATTTAAGCAGATATGGGTATATCTACTTAATGAAGCATAAGTCTGAAACATTTGAAAAGTTCAAAGAATTTCAGAGTGAAGTTGAAAATCATCGTAGCAAGAAAATAAAGTTTCTACGATCGATCGTGGAGGAGAATATTTGAGTTACGAGTTTGGTCTACACTTAAAACAATGTGGAATAGTTTAGCAACTCACGCCACCGAACACCACAACGTAATGGTGTGTCCGAACGTCAGAATCGTACTTTACTTGATATGGTGCGGTCTATGATGTCTCTTACAGATTTACCGCTATCGTTTTGGGGTTATGCTCTAGAGACAGCCACATCCACGTTAAATAGGGCACCGTCGAAATCCGTTGAGACGACACCTTATGAACTATGGTTTGGCAAGAAACCAAAGTTGTCGTTTCTTAAAGTTTGGGGTTGCGATGCTTATGTGAAAAAGCTTCAACCTGATAAGCTCGAACCCAAATCGGAGAAATGTGTCTTCATAGGATACCCAAAGGAGACAGTTGGGTACACCTTCTATCACAGATCCGAAGGCAAGACATTAGTTGCTAAGAATGGATCCTTTCTAGAGAAGGAGTTTCTCTCGAAAGAAGTGAGTGGGAGGAAAGTAGAACTTGATGAGGTAACTGTACCTACTCCTTTGTTGGAAAATAATACATCACAGGAACCGGTTTCTGTGACGTCAAAACCAACTAGTGAGGAAGTTGATGATGATGATCATAGAACTTCAGATCAAGTTAATACAGAACCACGTAGGTCGAACAGAGTAAGATCCGCACCAGAGTGGTACGGTAATCCTATTCTGGAAGTCATGCTACTAGATCATGATGAACCTACGAACTATGAAGAAGCGATGGTGAGCCCAGATTCCGCAAAATGGCTTGAAGCCATGAAATCTGAGATGGGATCCATGTATGATAACAAAGTATGGACTTTGGTTGACTTGCCCGATGGTCGGCAAGCAATAGAGAATAAATGGATCTTCAAGAAGAAGACTGACGCTGACGGTAATATTACTGTCTACAAAGCTCGACTTGTTGCAAAAGGTTTTCGACAAGTTCAAGGGGTTGACTACGATGAGACCTTCTCTCCCGTAGCGATGCTTAAGTCTGTCCGAATCATGTTAGCAATTGCCGCATTTTATGATTATGAAATTTGGCAAATGGATGTAAAGACTGCATTCCTGAATGGATTTCTGGAAGAAGAGTTGTATATGATGCAACCAGAAGGTTTTATCGATCCAAAGGGAGCAAACAAAGTGTGCAAGCTCCAACGTTCCATTTATGGACTGGTGCAAGCCTCTCGGAGTTGGAATAAACATTTTGATAGTGTGATCAAAGCATTTGGTTTTATCTGAGACTTTTGGAGAAGCCTTGTATTTACAAGAAAGTGAGTGGGAGCTCAGAGCATTTCTAATATTATATGTGGATGACATATTGTTGATTGGAAATGATATAGAATTTCTGGATAGCATAAAGGGATACTTGAATAAAAGTTTTTCAATGAAAGACCTCGGTGAAGCTGCTTACATATTAGGCATTAAGATCTATAGAGATAGATCAAGACGCTTAATTGACTTTCACAAAGCACATACCTTGACAAAGTTTTGAAGAAGTTCAAAATGGATCAAGCAAAGAAAGGGTTCTTGCCTGTATTGCAAGGTGTGAAGTTGAGTAAGACTCAAAGCCCGACCACTGCAGAAGATAGAGAGAAAATGAAAGGTGTTCCCTATGCTTCAGCCATAGGCTCTATCATGTATGCAATGCTGTGTACCAGACTGATGTGTGCCTTGCTATAAGTCTAGCAGGAGGTACCAAAGTAATCCAGAGTGGATCATTGGACAGCGGTCAAGAATATCCTGAAATACGAAAAGGACTAAGGATATGTTTCTCGATATGGAGGTGACAAAGAGCTCATCGTAAATGGTTACGTTGATGCAAGCTTTGACACGATCCGGACGATTCTAAATCGCAAACCGGATACGTGTTTACATTAAACGGTGGAGCTGTCGGTTGGTGTAGTTCAAAGCAAAGCGTCGTGGCGGGATCTACATGTGAAGCGGAATACATAGCTGCTTCGAAGCAGCCAATGAAGGAGTGCGGATGAAGGAGTTCATATCCGATCTAGGTGTCATACCTAGTGCATCGGGTCCAATGAAAATCTTCGTGACAATATCGAGCAATTGCCTTAGCGAAGGAATCCAGATTTCACAAGAGGACCAAGCACATCAAGAGACGCTTCAATTCCATCCGGATCTAGTCCGGTGGGAGACATAGAAATTTGCAAGATACATACGGATCTGAATGTTGCGAACCGCTGACTAAGCCTCTTCCACGAGCAAAACATGATCAACACCAAGACTCCATGGGTGTTAGAATCATTCTTGTGTAATCTAGATTATTGACTCTAGTGCAAGTGGGAGATCAAGGAAATATGCCCTAGAGGCAATAATAAAGTTATTATTTATTTCCTCATATCATGATAAATGTTTATTATTCATGCTAGAATTGTATTAACCGGAAACATAATACATGTGTGAATATATAGACAAACAGATGTCACTAGTATGCCTCTACTTGACTAGCTTGTTAATCAAAGATGGTTATGTTTCCTAACCATGAACAAGGAGTTGTTATTTGATTAACAAGGTCACATCATTAGTTGAATGATTTGATTGACATGACCCATTCCGTTAGCTTAGCACACGATCGCTTAGTATGTTGCTATTGCTTCCTTCATGACTTATACATGTTCCTATGACTATGAGATTATGCAACTCCGTTATCGGAGGAACACTTTGTGTGCTACCAAACGTCACAACGAATCGGGTGATTATAAAGGTGCTCTCAGGTGTCTCCAAAGGTACTTGTTGGGTTGGCGATTTGAGATTAGGATTTGTCATCCGAATGTCGAGAGGTATCTCGGGCCCTCTCGGTAATGCACATCACTTAAGCCTTGCAAGCATTACAACTAATGAGTTAGATGCGAGATGATGTATTACGGAACGAGTAAAGAGACTTGCCGTAACGAGATTGAACTAGGTATTGGATACCGACGATCGAATCTCGGACAAGTAACATACCGATGACAAAGGGAACAACGTATGTTGTTGTGCGGTTTGACCGATAAAGATCTTCGAGAATATGTAGGAACCAATATGGGCATCCAGGTCCCGCTATTGGTTATTGACCGAGACATGTCTCGGTCATGTCTACATTGTTCTCGAACCGTAGGGTCCGCACGTTAAGGTTTCGATGACAGCTTATATTATGAGTTTATGTATTTTGATGTACCGAAGGTTGTTCGGAGTCCCGGATATGATCACGGACATGACGAGGAGTCTCGAAATGGCCGAGACATAAAGATTGATATATTGGACGGATATATTTGGACACCGGAAAGGTTCCGGAGAAGTTTGGAGCTCCGGAGGTTACTGAACCCCGGGAGGTATATGGGCCTTATTGGGCCCATGTAGGAGGAAGGGAGAAGGAACAAGGGAGGCGCGCCCCAAGCCCAAACCGAATTGGGGAGGGGGCCGCCCCTTCCTTTCTCCTTCCCCTCTTCCTAATACTACTACTAGTACTACTTCCTAATACTAGTACTCTTTCCTTTCCCTCCAAATAAGATAAGGAAAGGGAGGAAACCTACTTGGAGTAGGTTCCCCCTCCTCTATGGCGCCCCTTGGGCCGGCCTCCTCCTCCCTCCCTCATTTATATACGGGGTAAGGGGCACCCTAAGACACACAAGTTGATCATTGAGATCGTTCCTTAGCCGTGTCGGTGCCCCTCCACGATATTACACCTTGGTCATATTGTAGCGGTGCTTAGGCGAAGCCCCGCGACAGAGAACATCAAGATCGCCACCACGCCGTCAGGTCTTGTGAAACTCCCCTCGGAGCCTCTACTGGATTGGAGATCGAGGTGCGCCATCGAGTTGTACGCGTGTCAAGAACTCGGAGGTGCCGAGTAACGGTGCTTGGATCGGTTGGACCGGGAGGACGACGACTACTTCCTCTACGCTGCGTCAACGCTTCGCTTCGGTCTCACGAGGGTACGTAGACAACACTCTCCCCTCTCGTTGCTATGCATCACCATGATCTTGCGTGTGCGTAGGAAATTTTTTGAAATTACTACGTTCCCCAACACCCCCGGCCCCCCCCTACGCCTAGGGTTGGAAACCCTAGGGTGGGTGGGGGGCGCCTCCACTTGCCTTGGGGGGCAAGCCACCCCCCTTGGCCGCCGCCCCCCTATATAAAGAGGGGGAAGGGAGGGCAGCCGCACCCTTGCACTTGGCGCCTCCCTTCCCCCTTGCTACACCTCCCCCTTCCGCAGACGCTTGACGAAGCCCTGCCGGGATCCCTGCTGCATGCACCACCACGCCGTCGTGCTGCTGGATCTTCATCAACCTCTCCTTCCCCTTGCTGGATCAACAAGGAGGAGACGTCACGCTGACCGTACGTGTGATGAACGCGGAGGTGCCGTCCGTTCGGCGCTAGGATCTCCGGTGATTTGGATCACGACGAGTACGACTCCCTCAACCTCGTTCTCTTGAACGCTTCCGCTCGCGATCTACAAGGGTATGTAGATGCACTCCCCTCTCTCGTTGCTAGATGAACTCATAGATTGATCTTGGTGAACGTAGGAAATTTTTTATTTTATGCAACGTTCCCCAACGGTGGCATCATGAGCTAGGTCTATGCGTAGTTCTCTTTGCACGAGTAGAACACAAATCTGTTGTGGGCGTAGATGTTGTCAAATTTCTTGCCACTACTAGTCTTATTTTGCTTCAGCGGTATTGTGGGATGAAGCAGCCCGGACCGACCTTACACGTACGCTTACGTGAGACAGGTTCCACCGACTGACATGCATGTTTGACAAGAAAAATAATAAAAAGCAACGATGGTTATCGTGTTATTATCTCTCTACGCGCTAGGGGAAATAAATATTGTGGGCGTGCCAGTGTACTAAGTACACAAATAAAATTAGGGAAACTTGTATTTTATTAATCTCTCATCGGAGAAACAAATTACATGATCCCTTTACATAAGTGCTCAATGGCCTGCTAGCTCGGCCAAATATGACTTCGGCGATTGTGAGGTGCTAGTTCACGGGGCCTCGGAAGGCTCCCGATTAATTACGTCCACGAGCCGGAGCCGCGAACCACTCCGATTAAGCTGCTGCAATGGTCGTCGTCTTCAAGTCTCGTCTTCGCCAAGTGCTCGGTGTAGACGGTGGTGATGATGCGGTGGAATAGAAGAGTGGAGCGGTACACCCGTCGCTCCGGCGATGCGAGCCATATTCGCTCCGGCTTGCCGATGTCCGATGATGAAGATGTCTTGCCTCGTCAGCTCAGACAGATGGGCGGCCTTCGCCTCATCGGTGCCCGACCTGGTGGTGTCCGCCTCGTCGGTGTCGGACATGGTGTGTCTTGCCTTCGCCTTGTCGGTGCCCGGCAAGATATGTGTAGCTTCATCGGAAGAAGAAATGTCGGTGAAGTGGCTTCGCCTCGTCGGAGCTTGGACGGGGTTTGGGGAGTGTGTTGATGTAGGAGTTGGAGTAGACTCGAGTCTCGCCGCGTGGCGGCGTTCCTTGAAGATGACGACAATACGAGCTCGTCAATGTAGACCTCAGACCGTCGCAGCCACAGGGGCGGCCTCCACTTGGTATAGAAGAATGACAATATGTCGGTGTAGACGGCGTCGTCGCTTAGACGTAAAGTCGAAGAAGATGGCCACGACATATGGATGACCGGTGGTGCTGATGTAGATGACATCCTCCTCAGATGTAGAGCTGCTGAAGTTGGCGACGCCCTGTCGACGTAGCCGGGTGGCGGTCGAGGCAGTCGGTGCCCTCGCCGGGAGAGAAGTTGATGAAGATGGCGAAGTCAGGTTGATGTAGAAGCCTTCCTCGTCGAGCCCGGGATTGATGATGACGACCCTGGCGAGGTTGATGAAGATGTGAAGACGGTGAGCAGCTCCTCCTCCGTCTTCTTCATTCGCACACAGGTGAGCGCTGATTATCCATCCATCTCGGTCGTGATTCGGATGCACTGAAATGAGAAAGATAGGAAAAGAGAAAGATAAAATGACGCATGTACGCATGCCCTTTGAAGAAGATAGATGACGTGATTCTAATCTTCCCTCGCTAAGGTAGATGATGGTACAACCTTGTACGACGACCTCCTCACTCCAGCTTGTACACCACTGCTGACATTCGTCGTTGTCTTCGCGGTCTTCGTGGGCGCGTACCAGGTTGCCGCCGTCTTGAGCCTTGTTGTGCACTACAAGGAATATGTCAACTTGTGACCACCACTATTGGTCACTGAAAGGTCACTGTTTTCAATTTGTGACCTTTTTGTGACCAAAAACATAAGGTCAAAAGCTGAGGGTCATTAACTGACTATAGCGACCTTCTCTGTGAGAAGGTCGTAGACGTTTACGACCAAAACAGAAGGTCGTTGAACCCATGACCTTTTGTTTTGGTCACTGGCTGTCTGCCCAAGCCACGTCGGATCCGACGTGGCAATCTAACGTGGCAAAATTGCGACCAATTCAAAAGGTCAAAAATTAGAATCGGCCCGGTCCAATTGGGTGTTTTACATGGGCCAAGCCCAACAATTCAGCCTATTTTTGTGTTTTTTATGTCAATTTTTGATCAGCTTCATGGGCCAATCCCAACATTAGCAGCCTTTTTTATTGTTGGGCCATGGCCTTTTTCATGGGTCAATTTTATTTTCTTTTTTTATTAAATGGGTCCACTAGTCAGATGGGTCCCGATTGTCAGGTTCTGATAACTGGGTCCCATTTGTCATATTCTGGTAAGTAGGTCCCATCTACCAGGCTCATATTCTTCATATTTCAACCAACAACCAAAAATCACACATGATACTTCAAATAAGAGCAACCAGATCATGTAGTACAATGGCAATCATAGTAACAAGCTCTATCCGTGCCAATACATATGACCATGTGTAAAAGCAAGACTATACAAGCTCTACAAGTGTAATACAAGAGTGCTTTACAAGAAAATGACAACATGTCGACTCATTTGGACGACCATAGTCAAATGAATAACATGCCGGACTCGTTGGACAACCATAATCAGGGCTGGGAACAAACAAAATGGCAACATGCCTTCCTCGGTCGCCCTGTTACATGAATCAACAGAGAAGAATTAGAAAAAGTGAGGCAAATATCTCACGAACAAACCATTCAAGAAAAGGAAATGTATTTAGAATGATAACACAAATTGAGCTAGTACCATGCTTTTTGTTCTCCAGCTAGTTAAAATGATATAACTCGTTCATACAAGAAAACAGAGACACAATATGAATACACAGCAGGATTGACAAGTACACAACAGGATTCAATATTTTTTTAGGATTGCAAAACACCAATATAAGCTAGAATTGACAAGTACACAAGAGGATTCAATTGCCTTGCCCATATACAGAGAACTAACAGACATGTAACATTTCAGCATGCACATACAATTTATTTACTTACTTTTGAGCAAAATCACCCACTTCCAAACAGTAATGTCCTTTCATTTGATAAATAAAATAGCAGGCCAAAGAAAGGCAAGCGTACAATGCATACATTACAGATGAGCAAGATACTAGAGGTCAAGACACAAGTCATATCATATATTCTGTTAATCTTTAACATATCATACAGTAATTATGAGCTTGACGATCGTCGGTCTAACCATATCACGCAAGCAACAAAGATACAAACTAATTAGAAGTACTATATATGATGTAGCATACAGACAGAATTTCTACCTTGTTATCATCAAGGAGCAACAGGGGGTGGGGAAGATTTGGATCGGCTCCGTGTCAGCTGCCATCACCACAAACTCAGAGTCTTGGTAGCTGGGGAAAACAGAAAAGGGAGATTAAAAATCAGAGTCTTGGTAGCTACATGAGTTTGGTTGTTACAGCAAGAAGAGAAACCACAAAAGGACCTCTGTTTTGATCCAAACTAGATGAATTCAAGGCTAACTATGTGACAATATAATAGTGGAGAGATGAAGCGCACACATGGTTTGCTAAGCTAGGCGAAAGGACGCAGATCGATGTTGTGTGCCTCATTAAGTACATTGTGGATGCAAGGTATAAATAGTCTCGCATGTGGATATAACATATGCAGAATTCAGTCTCATCTTCTTGTGCCTCTATGATGTCATTTTTATCGATTCTGCCGCACAAGAAAACCATATTATCTTGAATGAAAAGCACTTAACCTTTTGCCGTAACAACATGCATGCTTGGACATCACATCATGAACAACCATATCAAAGCATGTATTCACCGCCCTACTACCCGATGATGTGCTACTACTTGAGGAAGAGGGGAGGAGATGGAGATGGAAATGCTACCGCCGTTGTAGGTCTATCATGGTCGTGCTTGGGACGGTCGGAGATGGACTCCCCATGTTGTGTACCGTCTCGGTGGGCAGCATCCACCTCGCCTGCCTCTCGAGCGCCTACCGATGATGCCCCGAGCATGTTCATGCGCCATCGCACCACCCATACGAAAACCGCAAGACACCAAAACGCCGATCTGAGCCGTCCTCGCTATGCACAAACATAGTGGTTTGCATCAATAATTTTATAAACACATGAAACTAATCCTAGTTGTAAATTGAATAAACATATGCAAAGTTCAGACTCGGTTTTCAAAACTCCTTTATCTTGTCAATGTTTTCCCACCGCAGAACAGATATAGACAATCAATAAGAGCAATCGAAGTGCATAACACATAGTTGTCAAAATAATGCGCAACAAGAGATAGGTATGTGCACAGACCTCGGTTCCAATGGGGAAGGCCGACAACCAAAGATCCTCCCGAACACAAAGAACACACCATAGGTCGATGAACGAAAAGCGATCAAAGAACTGGTAAACAAGTGACAATGTTGTGATTGGGCTGGCAAAACATGCCCAAGAAGCCTCGCGGCAAAATCACCGACGACAAAGATCGCTCGCACGACAAAGATGCATGAGAATTGAGAAGCGGGCGATTACCTTGTCTGGTTCTCCGAACGGAGCAGCCTCTCGCTCGACCCACGAGGTAGCACAGACGCAGACACCATGCTAAGCGCCAGAGAAGCGCCGAGAACGGCGAGGATGTCGTACATCCTCCCGCTCCCGCTCCCCTCGGGTTGTCCTGGCGCCGCGGTTGACGGCGGCGATGCGCCGCCGCACGAGGCTCCAAGGCGGCTGATCGTGACGCGTAGCCCGCAGGCGCGCGCGGCGTGGCGGCTCCGTTCCTGATCCTGAAGCTCTCGACGCCGCGCGGGGTCGACGTTGACTTTGACTTTGTCGGAGGAGGGGTCGGCGAGGAAGGCCTCGGTGACGCCGAGGGGGGTCCTTTGGCGGCGGATCGACGTGGCCGAAGAGCGACGCCATGGCCCGCAGGGAGGCGGGCAGCGGCAGGCCTCGCGCCGCCGGATCGCGGAGGCCGCTGGCGGTATAGCGCCATGGCGGGCCGGGCGAGGAGGGCGGAGGCGGCGGCGCAGGTTCTTGGTCAAGAAGGGAGGAGGGAAAGGTGGGAGGAAATATGTGGGCTGGTTGCGGCGGAGAGGAGGGGGAGAGGCGGCGGCAAGGTTTGGGAGGAGACGAGGGGATGGGATCGGGAGACGAGGTGGGCGGCGATGTGGGAGACGAGGGAGCGAGATCTGGATCGAGCGAGGAGAGGGGCTGCTAGGGTTTGGGTTGGGTTGGGTTGAGAGGGACACGAGAGACGTTGGATCCGCCGGATGTGGGACGGTCCAGATCGGCTAAGGGGTGATCCGCGTGAAGAGCTCGATTGGTTTAGAAAATTATGATTTAGAATAGTTTCTAAGTACTAAAACTAGGAGGGTTTTGTGAAGCAACTATCATAAATATTTTGTAAAATGGCACAACTAAAATTTTCTATCAATTTAGAGCATATTTTATGGACGATAGCCAGTTTGCATGCATTTTTTTATCTTTGTAGCTATTTTTAATCATTATTCGAGTGCCCAAAAGGAGGTTTTTTTGTGAAGGAACTAACAAAAAATTGTTGCAAAAATGGACCAAATCAATTTTATAAATTACTAGGTCATATATAATGCACAATTGACAAAATGATTGGGTGAAAAAAGTTTTGATCCACCTCTGCTGAAAAAGACAAATTGTCGTCCATTCAGCTGGAAACGGGTCAAATTTGAACTGTAGCTGCCTTGTAGTTTGCTCTTTATTTTTTCCAAAAATCATTTCTAGGTAACTAAGTATCTATTTAATCATAGAAACACGAAAAAAATTCCAAGATTCAACCACTAGCTAGGAACGGTCAAGCCCGCCGTTTTGACCGCATTTTGAAACGGGCATAAAAAATTCAAAAAAAATCAAAAAATTGGAAAACCTTCGCATTGTGTCATTATATGTGACCAAGTTTCCAGGAAAAATAATAAACTTGTAATACGGTAATTATTTTAAAAAAGTGTTCTCAGAAATGAGCTATCAAGTGTGAAGATTCATGGCTTTCAAGGCAAATGATCAATCTTATGGCCACATTCATGGCATAGTTTGTTCAAATGATCTCATATTGTGCACAAGGGTGCATATTGGAATAGCAAACAATGTTGCCTAAGGAAGTTTTCATTTTAGTTGGACGAAAAAACCATTTTCCATTTTCTCGAAAGTGCGAAAGGAGGTTTTTTGTGAAGGAACTACCAAATAATTGTTGCAAAATTGTACCAAATCATTTTTCTAAAATACTAGGCCATATATAATGCACAATTGACAAAATGGTTGGGTGAAAAAGTTTTGATCCACCTCGATGAAAAAGACAAATTATCGCCGATTCACCGAAACGGGTCAAATTTGAACTGTAGCTGCCTCATAGTTTGCTCTTTATTTTTCCAAAAATCATTTCTAGGTACATAAGTATCTATTTAATCATAGAAACACGAAAAAATTCCAAGATTCAACCACTAGCTAGAACGGTCAAGCCCGCCGTTTTGACCGCATTTTGAAACAGGCATAAAAATTCAAAAAATCAAAAATTGGAAAACCTTCGCATTGTGTCATTATATGTGACCAAGTTTCCAGGAAAATAATAAACTTGTAATACGGTAATTATTTTAAAAAGTGTTCTTTAAATGAGCTATCAAGTGTGAAGATTCATGGCTTTCAAGCCAAATGATCAATCTTATGGCCACATTCATGGCATAGTTTGTTCAAATGATCTCATATTGTGCACAAGGGTGCATATTGTAATAGCAAACAATGTTGCCTAAGGAAGTTTTCATTTTAGTTGGACTAAAAAACCATTTTCTATTTTCTCGAGTGCTAGAAAGGAGGTTTTTGTGAAGGAACTACCAAATAATTGTTGAAAAATTGACCAAATAATTTTTATAAAATACTAGGGCATATTTAATGCACAATTGACAAAATGGTCTGGTGTAAAATTTTTGATCCACCTCTCGTGAAAAAGACAAATTCTCACGATTAAACCGAAGCGGGTCAAATTTGAACTGCAATTGCCTCATAGTTTGCTATTTATTTTTTCAAAAATCATTTCTAGTTACATAAGGACCTATTTAATCATAAATACATGGTTTGGTGGCGATACGTCGAGGTTTGGGCGGTGGCCGAGGGCCCCAACTCTAGAGCGCCAGAACTTCGCATGCCCGCAAGATGGTCATCGCGTGACCATGGCGTTGCCATGTGTTCTGGGCGGCCTAGGCATGTCTAGTGGGTTGGGCACTCCCAGGTTGGTGCTAGGAATAAAATTACAACATAAGATTCTCACGAGGAGACCAATCGATGCTCAAACATGAATTAGCAGCCAAGTGTTTGATTAGCGGCACGGAAATGTACATGGCTAATGGGCGTGCGTTTTGGCTGAGGATAATCAGTTACTAAGAAGACCGTTTTCACAAATTTTCAGCTCAAAAGGAGGAGCCTAGGTGGTACTTGCTTTGCAAACCACCACACTGGACATAAATACTGAATGTTGAAGCTCGGCTCAAAATAATGAATGGATTGAGCTGGCATTTGGTGGAGGATGGTTATTTGGGCATAGGAAAGCACTGAGAAAATGGATACTATTTGGACATGCCAAAGTGGTACTTCCTTTACAAACTGTTACTCTCAATGAATAGGAAAATGAATATTTTTGAATTATTTTGAACTAGGCAAGGAAGGTTTTTACATATTTGACGAAGATATGACCCAAAGAATTTATGAGATTTTTTTGGGAATTTTGGGAATGACAGAAATATAGGTTGCTTCACAACCTAGGGCAAAAACTGCCACATGGACATGACACATAGGCAAAACTGATGAGGTGGCGCCTAGTCATAGCAACCCACCACAATTTACAAAGCTATGACCATCTATATTGGTCGTTAACAACTAGAAATAAGGCAGCGGACTAGCGCTGTTTGCTTTATGACCTTTTCGTGTGAGGAAATTACGACCTTTCTGACCAAAATGGTCGCAATGGTTTAGGGTTTGGAGCCCCCCGAACAGCTTTTGACCAATTGGTCTGAAATGGTCATAAATTTATGACCAATTCTTCGAGGGTCACTGACAAAAGGTCATAAGTTGACATATTTCTTGTAGTGGTGGTGCGTACTACGTCGCTGCCGCGAGTGTCTCATCGACCACATGGAGATGGCATCCAAGCTTCTTCTTCATGTCTACGTGAATATCACCGCCCAGTTCTTGGGCGCGATGTGTCACTGCCCTTAACTTGGTACTTGGAATGGGGAAGACCGCGCCAGGCTATAGGTCGGCAGCTTCGATGTCGTGGTGGTGCCGCAGATGGCGTTGAACCAAACGCCGGTAGGATGGAGATGGCACCGAGCCGGATACCGCCGGCCTCTCCGATGTCGCCGCCGAGGTGGTGTTGGCGCCATGCTACTCGCCGGCGGCCTTGCCGCCGTTGTGGTGGTGTAGATGGTGTTGGGCCGGATGCCGCCGGCCTCTCCGATGTCGCTGCCGAGGTGGAGTTGGTGCCGTGATACTCTCCGGCGGCCTCGCCGCTGTCATGGTGGTGTAGATCGCTCCGGACCGCACGCCGGCATGGTGAAGATGGCGCCGGGCTGTAAGCCGTCAGCTTCGATGTCATTGTGGTAGTATAGATGGCTCCGGGCCGCACGCCTGCATGGTGGAGATGGCGCCGGGCTGTAAGCCGGCAGCTTCGTCGCTGTCGCGGTGTGCGCACCGGTGCGTCGTCCCGTCCTTGACGCCGTCACCACGGGCGCGTATCCTCTTGGCTGGGTGGCCTTCCCTCTGAAATGAGAAATGCAAAGAGAAAAGGCATAGTGTGATGATTGTGATTGTTGAAGACGGATGTATTTGTTGTTGCAGCGCAGACAGCCCATATGAAGACTTCGTCGCGCCGCCGGCGGAGGTTAAATCGTCGTCGCGGACGCCGGCGCATTATCTGCGGCCTAGGAGTGCACCGAGACCGAGCGCATGGTCTGTTGGTACGGTGCTAGCGGCCTCCGACGGCGCGTGTGGTCGCTGCCTCTCTGTCCGCCTCCCCCTGGACCTGGGATGAGAGATGAAATGGGAGACGAAACAATGAGAAGATTAAATACATAAGCATGCCGTTGACAAAGAAGGATGTTCGTGTTGATTGTTGATGTAGGGTGTGGTATCCCAAGGCTCCGTCGGGCTCACCGGCAGACACAAGAAGACCGGTGCATCATCTGCGTCCTATGAGTACACCGAGGCGGCGCGCATGGTCCGTCGCCGAGGTGCCGCGGCCTCCGTCGGCGCATGTAGTCGCTGCCGCCAGATGTGCGCGTCTCCTCTGGGTTCCTCTCCCCGCCTCCCCCCTCGAGCTGCCAACGTGCGTGAGTATATATAGGCAAAGGTGTGGGAATGGATAACTATGACCTTGTGCAAGCTCTACGTAAACCAGCTGCATGCGCGGCCGATGCGGCCTCCTCGTTGCTGAGCGGGAGCTCCTGGTCTTGTGGAGAGATGAGCGGATAAGTACGCTTCCGTGAGATTAGCTTGTACTGGTGTGGAGGTCGAGCTCCCAACCGGGCTGGTGTGTTGGATCATGTGCGTGTACATCATGCGCAAACAAGTCTCACGTTGCATGGGACGTAAACATAGTCCGGTTGATTCATCTGGCCTTTGTTTAATACGCCCCATGCATGCATACGCACAGTGCAATACATGAGAACATATAACTGTGATTAATTAACCAGACTGATTAGGCCACATGAATGCATGATCCACTCATCATGGCATGTACGTAAGCTGTGTCCATGCATCTCTTGTATTCTCACGCACATCCATTTGCTTGTTAACTGAGGCTCACTAGACCACGTACGTGTAGGCATAACTAAATTATGCTCCACCGATCTCAATGAACCCTTTTTATGAGAAAATCAATATCTTGTTCATTGCTATACACATGCAGGTGCACACGTATTAATGTCATATTTCGTAATTGACAATCCCGAAATGGCGACAAAATCGCATCGAACAATGCACTAGTTGCATAAGGTGGCTAGCGGGCGTCGAACAATGCACTAATTGCTTTGTGATGTGATATGGCCAAAAGTTGTGATGAATGATGAATGATATATTGTGATGTATGAGATCATGTTCTTGCAATAGGAATCACGACTTGCATGTCGATGAGTATGACAACCGGCAGGAGCCATAGGAATTGTCTTAATTATTGTATGACCTGCGTGTCAATGATTTAACGCCGTGTAATTACTTTACTTTATTGCTAAACCGTTAGCTATAGTACTAGAAGTAATAGTTGGCGAGCAACTTCATGGAGACACGATGATGGAGATCATGATGATGGAGATCATGGTGTCTTGCCGGTGACGAAGATGATCATGGAGCCCCGAAGATGGAGATCAAAGGAGCTATATGATATTGGCCATATCATGTCACTACTATTTGATTGCATGTGATGTTATCATGTTTTTGCATCTTGTTTACTTAGAACGACGGTAGTAAATAAGATGATCCCTCATAATAATTTCAAGAAAGTGTCCCCCCTAACTATGCACCATTGCGACAGTTCGTTGTTTCGAAGCACCACGTGATAATCGGGTGTGATAGATTCTAACATTCACATACAACGGGTGTAAGACAAATTTACACATGCAAAACACTTAGGTTAACTTGACGAGCCTAACATGTATAGACATGGCCTCGGAACACAAGAGACTGAAAGGTCGAACATGAGTCGTATGAAAGATGCGATCAACATGGAGATGTTCACCGATGATGACTAGTCCGTCTCACGTGATGATCGGACACGGCCTAGTCGACTCGGATCATGTAACACTTAGATGACTAGAGTGATATCTAATCTGAGTGGGAGTTCATTAAATAATTTGATTAGATGAACTTAATTATCATGAACTTAGTCTAAAATCTTTGCAAAAAATGTCTTGTAGATCAAATGGCCAACGCTCATGTCAACATGAACTTCAACGCGTTCCTAGAGAAAACCAAGCTGAAAGATGATGGCAGCAACTATACGGACTGGGTCCGGAACCTGAGGATCATCCTCATAGCTGCCAAGAAAGCATATGTCCTAGAAGCACCGCTAGGTGACCCACCTGCTCTCCCAACACCGCAAGACGATTTGAACGTTTGGCAGACACGTGCTGATGATTACTCCCTCGTTCAGTGCGGCATGCTTTACAGCTTAGAACCGGGGGCTCCAAAAGCGTTTTGAGCAACACGGAGCATATGAGATGTTCGAGGAGCTAAAAATGGTTTTCCAAGCTCACGCCCGGGTCGAGAGATATGAAGTCTCCGACAAGTTCTATAGTTGTAAGATGGAGGAAAATAGTTCTGTTAGTGAGCACATATTCAAAATGTCTGGGTTGCACAACCGCCTATCCCAGCTGGACATTAACCTCCCGGACGAGGCGGTCATTGACAGAATCCTTCAGTCACTCCCACCGAGCTACAAGAGCTTTGTGATGAACTACAATATGCAGGGGATGGTGAAAACTATTCCTGAAGTATTTTCAATGCTGAAGTCAGCAGAGGTAGAAATCAGAAAGGAACATCAAGTGTTGATGGTCAATAAAACCACCAAGTTCAAGAAAGGCAAGGGTAAGAAGAACTTGAAGAAGGACGGCAAGGATGTTGCCGCGCCCGGTAAGCCAGTTGCCGGGAAGAAGTCAAAGAATGGACCCAAGCCTGAAACTAAGTGCTTTTATTGCAAAGGGAAGGGTCACTGGAAGCGGAACTGCCCCAAATACTTAGCGGACAAGAAGGCCGGCAACACTAAAGGTATATGTGATATACATGTAATTGATGTGTACCTTACCAGTGCTCGTAGTAGCTCCCGGGTATTTGATACCGGTGCCCTTGCTCATATTTGTAACTCAAAGCAGGAGCTGCAGAATAAGCGGAGACTGACGAAGGACGAGGTGACAATGCACGTCGGGAATGGTTCCAAAGTCGATGTGATCGCCGTCGGCACGCTACCTCTGCATTTACCTACGGGATTAGTTTTAAACCTCAATAATTGTTATTTAGTGCCAAGTTTGAGCATGAACATTGTATCTGGATCTCATTTAATACGAGATGGCTACTCATTTAAATCCGAGAATAATGGTTGTTCTATTTATATGAGAGATATGTTTTATGGTCATGCCCCGATGGTCAATGGTTTATTATTAATGAATCTCGAACGTAATGTTACACATATTCATAGTGTGAATACCAAAAGATGTAAAGTTGATAACGATAATCCCACATACTTGTGGCACTGCGGCCTTGGTCACATTGGTGTCAAGCGCATGAAGAAGCTCCATGCTGATGGACTTTTAGAGTCTCTCGATTATGAATCATTTGACACATGCGAACCATGCCTCATGGGCAAAATGACCAAGACTCCATTCTCCGAAACAATGGAGCGAGCAACCAACTTATTCGAAATCATACATACCGATGTGTGCGGTCCAATGAGCGTTGAGGCTCACGGAGGATATCGTTATGTTCTCACTCTCACTGACGACTTGAGTAAATATGGGTATGTCTACTTGATGAAACACAAGTCTGAGACCTTTGAAAAGTGCAAGGAATTTCAGAATGAGGTAGAGAATCAACGTGACTGAAAGATAAAGTTCTTACGATCAGATCGTGGAGCAGAATATTTGAGTCAAGAATTTGGTACGCACTTAAGGAAATGTGGAATCGTTTCACAACTCACACCGCCTGGAACACCTCAGCGCAACGGTGTGTCCGAATGTCGTAATCGACTCTATTGGATATGGTGCGATCTATGATGTCTCTTACCGATTTACTGCTATCATTTTGGGGATATGCTCTAGAGACAGCTACATTCACTTTAAATAGGGCTCCGTCTAAATCCGTTGAGACGACACTGTATGAATTATGGTTTGGGAACAAACCTAAGCTGTCGTTTCTAAAAGTTTGGGGATGCGATGCTTATGTCAAGAAACTTCAACCTGAAAAGCTCGAACCCAAGTCGGAAAAATGCGTCTTCATAGGATACCCTAAGGAAACCATTGGGTATACCTTCTACCTTAGATCCAAGTCAAGATCTTTGTTGCTAAGAACGGATCCTTTCGAAAAGAGTTTCTCTCGAAAGGAGTAAGTGGGAGGAAAGTAGAACTCGATGAAGTACTACCTCTTGAACCGGAAAGTAGTGCAGCTCAGAAAATGTTCTGTGGTGCCTACACCGATTGGAGAGGAAATTAATGATGATGATCAAGGTACTTCGGATCAAGTTGCTACTGAACTTCGTAGGTCCACAAGGACACGTTCCACACCAGAGTGGTATGGCAACCCTGTCCTGAAAATCATGTTGTTAGACAACGGTGAACCTTCGAACTATGAAGAAGCGATGGCGGGCCCAGATTCCAACAAATGGCTTGAAGCCATGCAATCCGAGATAGGATCCATGTATGAAAACGAAGCATGGACTTTGACAGACTTGCCCGATGATCGGCGAGCGATAGAAAATAAATGGATCTTTAAGAAGAAGACGGACGCGGATAGTAATGTTACCATCTATAAAGCTCGACTTGTTGCTAAGGGTTATCGACAAGTTCAAGGGGTTGACTACGATGAGACTGTTGGAAATATGCCCTAGAGGCAATAATAAATTAGTTATTATTATATTTCCTTGTTCATGATAATCGTTTATTATCCATGCTATAATTGTATTGATAGGAAACTCAGATACATGTGTGGGTACATAGACAACACCATGTCCCTAGTAAGCCTCTAGTTGACTAGCTCGTTGATCAATAGATGGTTACGGTTTCCTGACCATGGACATTGGATGTCATTGATAACGGGATCACATCATTAGGAGAATGATGTGATGGACAAGACCCAATCCTAAGCCTAGCACAAAGATCGTGTAGTTCGTATGCTAAAGCTTTTCTAATGTCAAGTATCTTTTCTTTGGACCATGAGATTGTGCAACTCTCGGATACCATAGGAATGCTTTGGGTGTACCAAACGTCACAACGTAACTGGGTGGCTATAAAGGTGCATTACAGGTATCTTCGAAAGTGTCTGTTGGGTTGGCATGAATCGAGACTGGGATTTGTCACTCCGTGTAAACGGAGAGGTATCTCTGGGCCCACTCGGTAGGACATCATCATAATGTGCACAATGTGACCAAGGGGTTGATCACGGGATGATGTTACGGAATGAGTAAAGAGACTTGCCGGTAACGAGATTGAACAAGGTATCGGTATACCGACGATCGAATCTCGGGCAAGTACAATACCGCTAGACAAAGGGAATTGTATACGGGATAAATTGAGTCCTTGACATCATGGTTCATCCGATGAGATCATTGTGGAACATGTGGGAGCCAACAAGGGTATCGAGATCCCGCTGTTGGTTATTGACCGGAGAACGTCTCGGTCATGTCTGCATGGTTCCCGAACACGTAGGGTCTACACACTTAAGGTTCGATGACGCTAGGGTTATAAAGGAAGTTTGTATGTGGTTACCGAATGTTGTTCGGAGTCCCGGATGAGATCCCGGACGTCACGAGGAGTTCCGGAATGGTCCGGAGGTAAAGATTTATATATGGGAAGTCTTGTTTTGGTCGCCGGAAAAGTTTCGCACTTTATCGGTATTGTACGGGAGTGCCGAATGGGGTCTGGGGGTCCACCGGGGGGGGGGGGGGGGGTCCACCTGCCCCGGGGGGCCACATGGGCTGTAGGGGGTGCGCCTTGGCCTATATGGGCCAAGGGCACCAGCCCCAAGAGGCCCATGCGCCAAGGAAACTTGGGGAGGGAAGAGTCCTCAAGGGGGAAGGCACCTCCGAGGTGCCTTGGGGAGGATGGACTCCTCCCCCCCTCTTGGCCGCACCCCTTCCTTGGAGGAAGGGGCAAGGCTGCGCCTCCCTCCTCTCCCTTGCCCCTATATATAGTGGAGGGGAGGGAGGGCAGCCGTACCTGAAGCCCTGGCGCCTCCCTCCCTCCCGTGACACCTCCTCCTCTCCCGTAGGTGCTTGGCGAAGCCCTGCAGGATTGCCACGCTCCTCCACCACCACCACGCTGTTGTGCTGCTGCTGGATGGAGTCTTCCTCAACCTCTCCCTCTCTCCTTGCTGGATCAAGGCATGGGAGACGTCACCGGGCTGTACGTGTCTTGAACGCGGAGGTGCCGTCCGTTCGGCACTCGGATCTCCGGTGATTTGGATCACGACGAGTACGACTCCTTCAACCCCGTTCTCTTGAACGCTTCCGCTTAGCGATCTACAAGGGTATGTAGATGCACTCTCCTGCCCCTCGTTGCTGGTTTCTCCATAGATAGATCTTGGTGACACGAGGAAAATTTTGAATTTCTGCCACGTTCCCCAACAAATGGCATCATGAGCTAGGTCTATTGCGTAGATTCTTTGCACGAGTAGAACACAAAGTAGTTGTGGGCGTTGATTTTGTTCAATATGCTTACCGTTACTAATCCAATCTTGTTTCGACGGTATTGTGGGATGAAGCGGCCCAGACCGACCTTACACGCACTTTCCACGTGAGGCAGGTTCCACCGATCGACATGCACTTGGTGCATAAGGTGGCTAGCGGTGCCGCCTCCCACTTTAGTCGGAACAGATTCGATGAAAAGGGTCCTTATGAAGGGTAAATAGCAATTGGCATATCACGTTGTGGTTTTATGAGGTAAGAAACGTTCTTGCTAGAAACCCATAGCAGCCACGTAAAACATGCAAACAACAATTAGAGGGCGTCTAACTTGTTTTTGCAGGGTATGCTATGTGATGTGATATGGCCAAGAAGAATGTGATGAATGATATGTGATGTATGAGATTGATCATGTTCTTGTAATAGGAATCACGACTTGCATGTCGATGAGTATGACAACCGGCAGGAGCCATAGGAGTTGTCTTTATTTATTGTATGACCTGCGTGTCATTAAATAACGCCATGTAATTACTTTACTTTATTGCTAACCGGTAGCCATAGTAGTAGAAGTAATAGTTGGCGAGACAACTTCATGAAGACACGATGATGGAGATCATGATGATGGAGATCATGGTGTCATGCCGGTGACGATGATGATCATGGAGCCCGAAGATGGAGATCAAAGGAGCAAAATGATATTGGCCATATCATGTCACTATTTGATTGCATGTGATGTTTATCATGTTTATGCATCTTGTTTACTTAGAACGACGGTAGTAAATAAGATGATCCTTACAACAATTTCAAGAAGTGTTCTCCCTAAGCGTGCACCGTTGCTAAAGTTCATCGCTTCTAAGCACCACGTGATGATCGGGTGTGATGGATTCTTACGTTCACATACAACGGGTGTAAGACAGATTTACACACTTGAAACACTTAGGGTTAACTTGACGAGCCTAGCATGTACGGACATGGCCTCGGAACACAGAGACCAAAAGGTCGAGCATGAGTCGATAGTAGATACGATCAACATGAAGATGTTCACCGATGATGACTAGTCCGTCTCACGTGATGATCGGACACACGCCTAGTTGACTCGGATCATGTAATCACTTAGATGACCAGAGGATGTCTATCGAGTGGGAGTTCATAAGATGAACTTAATTATCCTGAACATAGTCAAAAGACCTTTTGCAAATTATGTCGAAGCTCTCGCTGTAGTTCCTTTGTTTAGATATGTTCCTAGAGAAAATATAGTTGAAAGTTGACGATGGCGATTACGCATAAGAGAAAGCTTATGTCCTTAATGCACCGCTCGGTGTGCTGAACCCCAAACGTCGTTTGTGGATGTTGCGAACATCGAACATACACGTTTTGATAACTACGTGATAGTTCAGTTAAATGGTTAAAGTAGAGGCACCAAAGACGTTTTCGAAACGTCGCGGAACATATGAGATGTTTCGAGGGCTGAAATTGGGATTTCAGGCTCATGCCCGCGTCAAGAGGTATAAGACCTCCGACGATTTTCATAGCCTGCAAACTCAGGGAGAAAAGCTCAATCGTTGAGCTTGTGCTCAGATTGTCTGAGTGCAACAATCACTTGAATCGAGTGGGAGTTGATCTTCCAGATGAGATAGTGATGTTTCTCCAAAGTCATTGCCACCAAACTGCAAGAGCTTCATGATGAACTATAACATATCAGGGATAGATATGATGATCCTTAGGTATCCGCGATGTTTGACACCGCAAAAGTAGAAATCAAGAAGGAGCATCAATTGTTGATGGTTGGTGAAACCACTAGTTTCAAGAAGGGCAAGGGCAAGAAGGGATACTTCATGAAACGGCAAATCAGCTGCTGCTCTAGTGAAGAAACCCAAGGTTGAACCCAAACCCGAGACTAAGTGCTTCTGTAATAAGGGGAACAACCACTGGAGCAGAATTACCCTATATACTTGATGAGAAGGCTGGCAAGGTCGATAGAAGTATATTGGATATACATTATGTTAATGTGTACTTTACTAGTACTCCTAGTAGCACCAGGGTATTGAGATACCGGTTTAGTTGCTAAGTGTTAGTAACTCGAAATAAAAGAGCTACGGAATAAACGGAGACTAGCTAAAGGTGAGCTGACGATATGTGTTGGAAATGTTTCCAAGTTTGATGTGATCAAACATCGCACGCTCCCTCTACCATCAAGATTAGTATTAAACCTGAATAATTGTCATTTGGTGTTTGCGTTGAGCATAGACATGATTGGATTATGTCTGTTGCAATATAGTTATTCATTTAAGGAGAATAATGGTTACTCTATTTATGTGAATAATACCTTCAGTGGTCTAGCACCTAAAAGGAATGGTTTATTGAATCTCGATCGTAGTGATACACATTTTCATGCCAAAAGATATAAGATAGTAATGATAGTATCACTTACTTGTGGCACTGCCATGTAAGTCATATTGGTATAAAACGCATGAAGAAGCTCCATGTTGATGGATCTTTGGACTCACTCGTTTTTTGAAAAGTTTGAGACATGCGAACCATGTCTATTGGTGTATACGCATGAAGAAACTCCATGCATATAGATCGTTTGGACTCACTTGATTTTGGATCACTTGAGATATGCAAATTATACCACATGGGCAAGATGACTGAAAAGCCTCGGTTTCAGTAAAATGGAACAAGATAGCAACTTGTTGGAAGCAACACATTTTGATGTGTGCAGTCCAATGAGTCTTTGAGGCATCTGATGAATATCGTTATGTTCTTACTTCACAGATGATTCGAGTAGATGTTGAGTATATTTACTTGATGAAACACAAGTCTGAATTATTGAATGGTTCAAGTAATTTCAGCGTGAAGTTTAAGATCTTCGTGACAAGAGGATAGAATGTCTATGATATGATCATAGAGATGAATATCTGAGTTACGAGTTTTGGCACACAATTAAGACATTGTGGAAATTGTTTCACAATTAATACCGCCTGGAACACCATAGTGTGATGGTGTGTCCGAACATCATAGTTGCACCCTATTGGATATGGTGGGTACCATGATGTCTCTTATCGAATTACCACTGTCATTCATGGGTTAGGCATTAGAGACAACCACATTCACTTTCAATAGGGCACCACGTAATTCCGTTGAGACGACACCGTATGAACTATGGTTTGGAGAAACCTAAGCTGTTGTTTCTTAAAGGTTTGGGGCTGCGACGCTTATGTGAAAAAGTTTCAGGTTGATAAGCTCGAACCCAAAGCGGATAAAATGCATCTTCATAGGACACCCAAAACAATTGGGTATACCTCCTAATTCAGATCCGAAAGCAATAGTGATTGTTTCTTGAATCGGGTCCTTTCTCGAGGAAAAGTTTGTCTCGAAAAGTTGAGTGGGAGGTTGATGGAGACTTGATGATGTTATTGAACCGTCACTTCAACTAGTGTGTAGCAGGGCACAGGAAGTTGTTCCTGTAGCACCTACACCAATTGAAGTGGAAGCTTATGATAGTGATCATGAAGCTTCAGATCAAGTCACTACCGAACCTCGTAGGACGACAAGGACGCGTACTTCTTCGGAGTGGTACGGTGATCCTGTCTTGAAGGTCATGTTGCTAGACAACAATGAACCTATGAGCTATGGAGAAGCGATGGTGGGCCCAAATTCCGACAAATGGTTAGAAACCATGAAATCCGAGATAGGATCCATGTATCATAACAAAGCATGGACTTTGGTGGACTTGCCCAATGATCGGCAAGCCATTGAGATAAATGGATCTTTAAGAATAAGACGGACATGGACGGTAATGTCACCGTCTATGAAGCACAACTTGTGGTGAAGAGTTTTTCACAAGTTCAAGGAGTTGACTACGATGAGATTTTCTCATCCGTAGCGATGCTTAAAGTCCGTCGGAATCATGTTAGCACAAGCTGCATTTATGAAATCTGGCAGATGGATGTCAAAACGAGTTTCCTTACCAGTTTTCGTAAGGAAAGGTTGTATGTGATACAATCAAAAAGGTTTTGTCGATCCTAAGGATGCTAAAAGGTACGCTAGCTCCAGCAATCCTTCCATGGACTGGAGTAAGCATCTCGGAGTTGGAATATGCACTTTGATAAGATGATCAAAGATTTTGGGTTTATACAAAGTTTATGGGAAACTTGTATTTCCAAAGAAGTGAGTGGGAGCACTGTAGAATTTCTGATGAGTATATGTTGTTGACATATTGATGATCAGAAATGATGTAGAATTTCTAGAAAGCATATAGGGTTATTTGAAAGGTGTTTTTCAATAGAAAACCTAGATTAAGCTACTTGAACATTGAGCATCAAGATCTAGGAGGATAGATCAAAAACGCTTAATGGTACTTTCAAATGAGCATATACCTTGACATGATCTTGAAGGTGTTCAAGATGGATCAGTCAAAGAAGGAGTTCTTGCCTGAGATGTAAGGTATGAAGTGAAGAGTTAAAGCTGTACCACGGCAGAAGAGAGAGAAAGGATGAAGGTCGTCCCCTATGCTTCAGACATAGGCTCTATAGTATGCTATGCTGTGTGTCGCACCGGAAGTGTGCCTTGCCATGAGTCAGTCAAGGGGTACAAGAATGATCCAGGAGTGGATCACCAGACAGCGGTCAAAAATTGTCCTTGGAGTAATAAGGACATGTTTCTCGATTATGGAGGTGATAAAGAGTTTGACGTAAAGGGCTACGTCGATGCAAGCTTTAACACCTATCCGAATGACTCTGAGTAGCAAACCGGATACGTATAGTGGAGCAACCATTTGGAATAGCTCCAAGTTGTAACGCCCCGGATCCGATGCGCCAGGTGTCTGCCAGTTATTCGCCGTCGTTGCCATGTCATTTGCTTGCGTGTTGCACTTTTCCATGTCATCATATGCATTTCATATCATGTCAACATGTGCATTTCATTTTGCATACGTGTTCGTCTCATGCATCCAAGCTTTTTCCCCGTTGTCCGTTTTGCAATCCGGCGCTCCTATGTCCCCCGACGTCCCCCTCTTCTCTCTTTTCGTGTGCGGGTGTTAAACTTTCTCGGAATGGCCCGAGATTTGCCAAGTGGCCTTGGTATACCACCGGTAGACCGCATGTCAAGTTTCGTGCCATTTGGAGGTCGTTTGATACTCCAACGGTTAACCGGGTAACCGTAGAAGCCCTCTTTGAGTTGCAGCCCAACGCCCTTTCCAAAGTGGCCCAAAACCCACCTAACTCCCCTTCATGCTCTTGGTCGTTCGATCACGATCGCGTGGCCGAAAACCGCTCCTCATTTGGACTCTCCTAGCTCCCTCTACCTATAAATTTGTGCATCTCCCCCGAAATCCCGGTCTAACCCTAGTCCTCTTCCTCCCGCCGCCGACGGACACATCCACCCGCCGCCCGGACATGTCCGCCTCCGCCGCCGCGTCCAATCCGAGCCCGCCACCTGTCCCCGCGCCGCCGTCGTCCGCCGCGGCCCGCCTGAAGCCCGGTCGGGCCCTTGAGGCCCATCCGTCTGCGCGTCGCCCGCCGTCGGGGCCCGATCGCCTCCGCCGCCGTCGCCGCCCGGCAAGGGCCTCGTCGGCCGCGCCGCTCCTCGCGCCAGTGCCCTCCTCTCGCGAAGCGCGCGCCGCCGCTTCGCCGCCGGAGCTTCGCCGTCGCCGCCCGAGGTCGCCGCGACTCCGCCTGCCGCATCGCTGGCGCCCGCCATCTTTGCTGTTCGCGCCGCCGTCGGCCAGCGCCCAAGGCTGCGCCGCGCGCCTGCCTGCGCCGCCAGCGGCGCCGTGTCCTCCTCCGGATCCGGGCTGCCGCCGCCCGTCCGGCCAGTCCCCACCGCCAGCGCCGTCCCGGCCACCGGTCCTCCGCCGGACCATCGCCGCCGCTGCTTGACGAGATCGGGGAGGAGCCCCGATCCGCCCTGCCCGTCGCCCGCGTGGGCCGGTCCTTCGCCGGCCCAGCCCAAGCCTCCCACCGCCGGCCCAGTAGCCCAGGGGTGAGCAGCCCACTAAACCCTGCCCAGAGCACGTTATAGCTATCCACCACGCATCCTGTTTTTTTTCTCAGATATGACTAAGTCCCAGATTTCTGGGTAATTTTCATGCCATGTTCATGCCATCACATCTCTGCATCCGTAGGTCCGTTTCGCGCGTATAATATGTCAAATTGTTCGTCTCGACGAGTACTTCATTTCATTCCATTGCATCATTTTCATTTGACCTCATCTTGATGCCCGAAATGCTGTTGGAAGAGTGCATGTTGATGTTAATCTGCTGAAACTGTTATAACTTGCTGTTTTATCATTTTTGCCATGATTGATGTGTGCATCCTATGAGTATGAGCTCTACATGAATGTTGAACTATGCCATGCCATCTTTCCAGTGGTGCCAACCATGTACTTTTGTGAGTTGTGTGCTGAGTGTATCAAGCTTGCTAAGTAGGGTAGTTCTTGTTCTTTGTTTTCTGATGATTCTGTTATATTTTGTTGCTATGTTAACATGCTTCTACTAATCATTCTATGCATAATCTGGAGATGCTCTATAAATATGTTTTGAACTAAATGTCATGCTCTATCCATTCATGCCCTTGGTTGCAATTATAGCCTGCTGGAACATGTTGTAATCTTGCTCTAAAGTTGCTTGAAAATGTTGTTGTCAGCCTGTTAACATTAAGTTCACTTGTTCCCATGTGTTTTCCTAGTGATCCATGTATCCTATGACCTTGCTCTTGCCATGCTTAGCTTCATAAACATGCCTTCTTACTGTTGGTTGCCTTGCCATGCCATGTATTGCTCTGTAGTGAGTGGTTCAAGCTCACGAACATGCCTACTTATTGTTATTCTGCCATGTTTGAATCAGAATATAACTTGCCATGTTTACATGGGTGCCATCATATTTTCTATGCCTTTTTGGCTCATGGTCAGTAAGGGTCTTTTGATCTATGCTATTAGTAGATTCATACCATGCCTTTGTTTGCCATGATATGTTCCTGTAACATGTTGTTTGATAGCTCTAAACATTGCAACCTGATGTTATTTTTGCTAAAGTCTGAAACTGTTATTATTTGCAATATCTCCATGTGTTTTGGAGCATGTTCTAGTGATTTCTGGAGATAGCTCAGTGTTCATGTTTTGTTATGCTTTATGTGTACTTCATGCCCATGCCTTTTGTTATTATGTCGGGGTGCTGTAGCATGTTGTTTTGATGCTTGTAAGATGCCTAGTTCTTTGTTTTGAATGATTGTTGCTATGACTTGTATAGTGTGTGGGTGTTGAACTGTTGCTCCGTTTTGAGTGTACTCTATATGAAACTTGCTTGTTTTTGCATGTAGTTCTATATTACCATGTTGCATCCTTGTTTTGGTGTGTTTGCTTGATGTTTGGGTGCATTTTGCATCAATGCCATGCTTAACTTGTTTTGCTCATATCTTCTAGGCCGTAGCTCCGAATCTAATGAACTTTATATGTAACTTGACTAGAATTTCATGTAGATCATCTTGGTGCATCTTAACTTGCTGTTTAACAACTTGAACATAAGGTTTATTCAGTTCTGGACCAATTTCGAAATTTGCATATGAGGACTTACCGGAATTGTTATATGTCGTTCCCGGCCTCATTTAAACTTGCCTTGATGTGTTGTTCTTGCTTGCATCATCTCTTGCCATGAATAGCTTCATGTAGCCTTTTCATGCATCATACTTGTTTGTGCATCATACCATGATTATGCTTGTGTGTTTACCATGTTGTTTGTTTCTTTCCGGTGTTGCTTCTTAGTTCCGGTAATGTTGCGATTGTGAGGATTCGTTCGACTGCGTCCATTTGTCTTCTTCATGGACTCGTTCTTCTTCCTTATGGATTTCAGGCAAGATGACCGCTACCTGGATCTCACTACTATCATTGCTATGCTAGTTGCTTCGTTCTATCGCTATGCTGCGCTACCTATTACCTGCTCTCAAGACATCCCAAATTGCCATGAACCTCTAACCTTTGACACCATTCCTAGCAAACCGTTGTTTGGCTATGTTACGGCTTTGCTCAGCCCCTCTTATAGCGTTGCTAGTTGCAGGTGAAGTTGAAGATTTCTCCATGGTGGACAGGATTTTGGTTGGGATATCACAATATCTCTATATTATTAATGCATCTATATACTTGGTAAAGGGTGGAAGGCTCGGCCTTATGCCTGGTGTTTTGTTCCACTCTTGCCGCCCTAGTTTCCGTCATACCGGTGTTATGTTCCCGGATTTTGCGTCCCTTACGCGGTCGGGTGATTTATGGGACCCCGACAGTTCGCTTTGAATAAAACTTGTCCAAAGAAGGCCCAACATTGACTTTTACCATTTGCCTCACCACCACCTATATTTCCCTTGGGAGTAATTAACCCAAGGGTCATCTTTATTATAGCCCCCGGGCGTTGCTTGTCTAAGCGTTGGTCCAAACTAGAGCACCGTCTTGGGACCATCCGTTGGCAACTTGGGTTACGTCGGTACCAGACGCTTCGCTTATCCGGTCGTGGCTCGAGGCGAGATCTGTGGCTACTATCGGGATGTCGGACGCCGGGAGGCTTTGCTGGTCTTGTTTTACCATTGTCGAAATGTCTTGATGTACCGGGATACCGAGTCGATCGGAGTGTCTCGGGTGAAGGTCTATTCTTCGATGATCGCGAGAGCTTGTTATGGGCTAAGTTGGGACACCCTGCAGGTATAAACTTTCGAGAGCCGTGCCCGCGGTTATGTGGCAGATGGGAATTTGTTAATGTCCGGTTGTAGATAACTTGACACTTGATCCGAATTAAAACGCATCAACCGCGTGTGTAGCCGTGATGGTCTCTTCTCGGCGGAGTCCGGGAAGTGAACACGGTTTCTGTGTTATGTTTGACGTAAGTAGGTGTTCAAGATCACCTCTTGATCATTGCTAGTTGACGACCGTTCCGCTTGTTCTATTCTCGCTCTTATTTGCGTTGGTTAGCCACCATATCATGCTTAGTCGCTGCTGCAACCTCACCACTTTACCCCTTCCTTACCCATTAAGCTTTGCTAGTCTTGTTACCCATGGTAATGGGATTGCTGAGTCCTCGTGGCTCACCAGATACTTCCAAAACCAGTTTGCAGGTGCCTATGTTACCGAGCAGGTGATGCAACCAAGCTCAAGGAGGAGCTCGATGAAGATCTTGCCCTTTGTATTGTTTCGTCCTAGTTGATCAGTAGTGGAGCCCAGTTGGGGTCGATCGGGGACCTTTGTCGCATTTGGGGTTCTTCTTTTATTTTGGTTCCTTAGTCGGACCTTGATTGTATCTGGATGATGTAATGCTTTATTCATGTATTTGTGTGAAGTGGCGATTGTGAGCCAACTATGTATCTCTTTCCCTTATGTATTACTTGGGTTGTGTGAAGATTACCTCACTTGCGACATTGCTTTCAATGCGGTTATGCCTCTAAGTCGTGCTTCGACACGTGGGAGATATAGCCGCATCGAGGGCGTTACAAGTTGGTAATCAGAGCCTTCCCCGACCTTAGGAGCCCCACTACTTGATCGTTTTAGCGGCGAGTTGTGTCTAGAAAATGTTTTGAGTCATTTAGGATTATATATATCGGAGAGTTAGGAATTTTTTTACTCCTCGGTCCCTTCGTCGCTCTGGTGAGGTCTCCGGCGTAGAAGTTTTGACTTTCTCTCCTCAAATTTCACTAAAAAATTTTTTAGGATCACGCGGGTATCTTAGAATCGTTCGATGGTTTTATGATGACAACATTGTCTTGGTTGCCTCCGTCGCCAGAGTTTTTTTTTTGGAGGTGTCCGGGAGTTGAGCTCGAGGTGTTGTCGTCATAATTTTATCGTTGCGATTCTGGAATAGCTGAGTTTAGTACGCCGACATCGAAAATCTCTTTTATGCAGTTGTTGGTGAGATAACCCCGCTAACCCAGTACTGAGGTGAGTACGAGAGTATTGCCATGACTCGTATAACGGATGCTTTTCGAAGGTTGAGGTACACGATTTCCGAAGGTTTCTTCGTTATGTGTTGACGGATGGATACAGCTTGGATGTAGGTATTGTTAGTTTGGGTGAGATATATTGCTTCCCCTATATCCCCAACACCAGATTGCATAACCAGAAAGTTTCGGGAGTTTATAGGTGGGAATTCAAGTAGCTCCTAGAATATCTTTTCGACAGATGCATGATATGGGATTGGGTAAATCTCTATCATATGTATTTGTTCCGGCTTATTCTGCAAGCCAAATCCTTTGTTTTGTTTTGAGTTGTAGTATTCGAGTTGCTTCAATGTCAAGTGTTGATTCCATACCTTTCCGAAATGGTGTTCTCATACTCCGATGTGTATACCAATCCTTCTCGACAATCGAGATTGTCATGTCAATCCTTTTCAACCGGCGTGTTTCTCTTCAACTGGATCCGATCACTTCTACATCAGCAAGACTAATTATCATTTCTTCTCAACGGTGTTTGTTTCATTCGTCTCCAAGTTGCCTTTGTTTTTCTCGCCCACCCACCCCTTTTTTCCTCAGGGACTAAGATTTCTTTACCAAGAATCCATTTATTCCTGTGAAGTCTCTTCATTCTTTTCAATCAATGTTCTTATCCGATGATTTCCCATGAAGATGCTCAACAGTTTCAAGTTCATCATCCTTCATTGTTGTTTCTTCTCCGGTGGATTCATATCAAGCTTTTGATATTCATCATATCCCTTTCCTTGTTTCAAATGCTTTTTAATACCGGTGCACCTCATTATCATTCTTCTTCTCGCTATTTGTTATTCCGGAGTGCTCAAGGTATCTCGAAGATTCGTGTTTCCAATCTTAATTCGTTCAAGCTCTTTCGAGATTGGTATCTCATTCAAGTCATTTAATTCAACCGGTGCAACATCTCTTTTAAATCATTTCCAACGGTGTTTTCTTTTGAGTGGGCCCTAACCCACAGGTCTTTTCCCAGGATCTTACCTGACTCTTCTATTTTCCCAGAGCTATCCTAAATTCTTCTCCAAGTTTGACGTAAGAATGAGTTATCATCAGTCAAATGCCTTTCCAAGATCGATTTCAAATCATTTTCATTATTGGCTCGACCTCTTCGCCTTTCATTCTCCCGGAGTATCTCAGTAATTTCGGTGGTGTTTCTCGTCGTCATTCTCATCATGTGAAGACCGAAGAAGGATTTCTCTTAAATCTTGCTCTATTCTCTTCAATATTCATGGTGCTAGCCTGTTGCCATCCTCTCATAATTGTTTTCGATTGTGAGAATCTTTTTCACCCATCCGGAGCATTTGAAGAGCCTTCTCAGTTTGTCATCCGGAGTCCATCAATTCAGGTTTATTCATTCAAGCTTTCAGCTATCGTTCTACAAACCTTACCGATGCAACGTTCAAATATCCTCTAATCAGTTCATGAACTCTTCGTTCTCATGTATCTAAATTCCCTCAAGTATCTTCATTCGTTTTCCAACTCTTTCCGGTGAATTCTGCCCTTGCTACTCCCTTTTTCAATTCTTTTCTTTTCCGGAGTTCCAACTTTTCCGCATTATCTCATGGCGAAGCTCCATCTAAATCATTGCAAGGATTCACCTTGTGTTTTCAACTTCTCTTTCTTTGTATCATCCTTTTATTACCGGAGTTCTTCATGGAGGCTCTACATGGTGGTTCCTCAAGGATTCTTTTCATTCTTCAATTGTTCATCAAGATTTCTCTCGAAGTTAAGATCCGTCAACCATACTTCAAAACAAACATGGTGCTCAACACATGTTTTGTTTTGAGGAGTTCAAGCATTCTTCATCTTGCATTCCGAAGTGCAATTCTTTCTACCTTATCTTTTGAGGTGGTGTTATGTCACTCTTGACAATTTCCTTCATGTTTCATGATTCACATGTTGTCAAGAATGAGGTATATTAAATCCATCAATCTCTTTGTTGGAGTTATCTTGGTAAAGATTTCACCTAAAGCCTTCCCTAAGGAATGTTGCTATTATGGTGTTTATCAATGATCCAATTTTCTCCTTCTCATCTCGATGAAGAAGTTTTTCATCTCTTTGGTGCCCTCAATCAAGTCAATTGTTTCCATTAGTGGCCGGTTGTCACCTCATCTTTTCGAGATGTTTGCCATAAGCCCACAACAAGCTTGTGCTTCTAGTTGTTGATTTTCCAACAACTCCGTTCGATTCTTCTTTGCAAGGATGCTTTCCAAATTCATTTGTGGCAGAAGTTGGCATTTTCTTCTCCGTTCTGTTATTCCAGTGATCTACCTTTTATTCTTTCTTCCGGAGGCATTGTGATGGTACTCTCTTTGACCCATCATCTCATTTTGTAAATATCATGTTATTTTCCTTGCTTATCCGTTTAGCCGGAGTGTCGTGTTCTCATTCGAGTTCTCTCATCTTATCAAGTTTTTGCCTCCCTTCTCAACCGGAGTGCGGTTTGTAATGTTTCTTACCCCTTGTGCCATTCTTTCAATTCCGGATGCAATGTGTTGTTGATTTCATCAAGTATCATCCCATCTTCTCAAGTTCATGTTCTACTCCTTCCATGTTCAACCGGAGTGCTGCCCGAATTCTTTATCTCTCATCTTGTTTTAACCGAAGTGGTTTTGAATTCTATCTTGTCCATTAAACTCTTGATTCATGTCTTTCAACCTTCAAGTTCTCGTAATACTCCTTGTTCCTCTTTTCTACCGGATTGTTTGCAATCTCGTTCATCTCTGTTGTACTCTTTCTTTTAATTTGTTCAACCTCTCAAGGTTCTTTGGTTTCACTCATTGGTCAAAGAAGCAACTTAGTTTTACCTCTTCTCTTCCTCTTCCATTTTCTCTCCGGTGCCATCCTAGATCTCGGGACGAGATCCTCTCGTAGTGGTGGAGTGTTGTAACGCCCCGGATCCGATGCGTCAGGTGTCTGCCAGTTATTCGCCGTCGTTGCCATGTCATTTGCTTGCGTGTTGCACTTTGCCATGTCATCATATGCATTTCATATCATGTCATCATGTGCATTTCATTTTGCATACGTGTTCGTCTCATGCATCCGAGCTTTTTCCCCGTTGTCCGTTTCGCAATCCGGCGCTCCTATGTCCCCCGGCGTCCCCATCTTCTCTCTTTTCGTGTGCGGGTGTTAAACTTTCTCGGAATGGCCCGAGGTTTGCCAAGTGGCCTTGGTATACCACCGGTAGACCGCCTGTCACGTTTCGTGCCATTTGGAGGTCGTTTGATACTCCAACGGTTAACCGGGTAACCGTAGAAGCCCTCTTTGAGTTGCAGCCCAACGCCCTTTCCAAAGTGGCCCAAAACCCACCTAACTCCCCTTCATGCTCTTGGTCGTTCGATCACGATCGCGTGGCTGAAAACCGCTCCTCATTTGGACTCTCCTAGCTCCCTCTACCTATAAATTTGTGCATCTCCCCCGAAATCCCGGTCTAACCCTAGTCCTCTTCCTCCCGCCGCCGACGGACACATCCACCCGCCGCCCGGACATGTCCGCCTCCGCCGCCGCGTCCAATCCGAGCCCGCCACCTGTCCAGCGCGCCGCCGTCGTCGCGCCGCGCTGCTTGAAGCCAGTTGAGCCCCTGGGCCCATCCGTCTGCGCCGTCGCCCGCCGTCCGGGCCCGCGACGCCTCCGCCGCCCGGTCGCCGCAGTAAGGCCTCGTCGGCCGCGCCGCCTCGCGCCCGATGCCCTCCACGAAGCGCGCCCGCCGCCGCTTCGCCGCCGGAGCTTCGCCGTCGCCGCCGAGGTCGCCCGACTCCCGCCAGATCGCCGGCGCCCGCCATCTTGCTGTTCGCGCGCCGTCGCCGGCGCCCCCGCCCAGCGCCGCGCGCGCCGCCGGCCTGCGCCGCCAGGCCGTGTCCCTCCTCCGGATCCGGGCCGCCGCCGCCCGTCCGGCCAGTCCCCACCGGCCGGCGCCGTCCCGGCCACCGGTCCTCCGCCGGACCATCGCCGCTGCTTGCCAGCGAGATCGGGAGGAGCCCGATCCGCCCGCCCGTCGCCGCGTGGGCCGGTCCTTCGCCGGCCCAGCCCAAGCCTCCCACCGCCGGCCCAGTAGCCCAGGGGTGAGCAGCCCACTAAACCCTGCCCAGAGCACGTTATAGCTATCCACCGCGCATCCTGTTTTTTTCTCAGATATGACTAAGTCCCAGATTTCTGGGTAATTTTCATGCCATGTTCATGCCATCACATCTCTGCATCCGTAGGTCCGTTTCGCGCGTATAATATGTCAAATTGTTCGTCTCAACGAGTACTTCATTTCATTCCATTGCATCATTTTCATTTGACCTCATCTTGATGCCCGAAATGCTGTTGGAAGAGTGCATGTTGATGTTAATCTGCTGAAACTGTTATAACTTGTTGTTTTATCATTTTTGCCATGATTGATGTGTGCATCCTATGAGTATGGGCTCTACATGAATGTTGAACTATGCCATGCCATCTTTCCAGGGGTGCCAACCATGTATTTTTGTGAGTTGTGTGCTGAGTGTATCAAGCTTGCTAAGTAGGGTAGTTTCTTTGTTCTTTGTTTTCTGACAGATTCTGTTATATTTTGTTGCTATGTTAACATGCTTCTACTAATCATTCTATGCATAATATGGAGATGCTCTATAAACATGTTTTGAACTAAATGTCATGCTCTATCCATTCATGCCCTTGGTTGCAATTATAGCCTGCTGGAACATGTTGTAATCTTGCTCTAAAGTTGCTTGAAAATGTTGTTGTCAGCCTGTTAACATTAAGTTCACTTGTTCCCATGTGTTTTCCTAGTGATCCATGTATCCTATGACCTTGCTCTTGCCATGCTTAGCTTCATAAACATGCCTTCTTACTGTTGGTTTCCTTGCCATGCCATGTATTGCTCTGTAGTGAGTGGTTCAAGCTCACGAACATGCCTACTTATTGTTATTCCTGCCATGTTTGAATCTGTAACATAAGTTGCCATGTTTACGTGGGTGCCATCATATTTTCTATGCCTTTTTGGCTCATGGTCAGTAAGGGTCTTTTGATCTATGCTATTAGTAGATTCATGCCATGCCTTTGTTTGCCATGATATGTTCCTGTAACATGTTGTTTGATAGCTCTAAACATTGCAACCTGATGTTATTTCTGCTAAAGTATGAAACTGTTATTATTTGCAATATCTCCATGTGTTTTGGAGCATGTTCTAGTGATTTCTGGAGATAGCTCAGTGTTCATGTTTTGTTATGCTTTACGTGTACTTCATGCCCATGCCTTTTGTTATTATGTTGGGGTGCTGTAGCATGTTGTTTTGATGCTTGTAAGATGCCTAGTTGCTGTTTTGGACAGATTGTTGCTATGACTTGTATAGTGTGTGGGTGTTGAACTGTTGCTCCGTTTTGAGTGTGCTCTATATGAAACTTGCTTGTTTTTGCATGTAGTTCTATATTACCATGTTGCATCCTTGTTTTGGTGTGTTTGCTTGATGTTTGGGTGCATTTTGCATCAATGCCATGCTTAACTTGTTTGGCTCATATCTTCTAGGCCGTAGCTCCGAATCTAATGAACTTTATATGTAACTTGACTAGAATTTCGTGTAGATCATCTTGGTGCATCTTAACTTGCTGTTTAACAACTTGAACATAAGGTTTATTCAGTTCTGGACCATTTTCGAAATTTGCATATGAGGACTTACCGGAATTGTTATATGTCGTTCCCGGCCTCATTTAAACTTGCCTTGATGTGTTGTTCTTGCTTGCATCATCTCTTGCCATGAATAGCTTCATGTAGCCTTTTCATCCATCATACTTGTTTGTGCATCATGCCATGATTATGCTTGTGTGTTTACCATATTGTTTGTTTCTTTCCGGTGTTGCTTCTTAGTTCCGGTAATGTTGCGATTGTGAGGATTCGTTCGACTGCGTCCGTTTGTCTTCTTCATGGACTCGTTCTTCTTCCTTGCGGGATTTCAGGCAAGATGACCGCTACCCTGGATCTCACTACTATCATTGCTATGCTAGTTGCTTCGTTCTATCGCTATGCTGCGCTACCTATTACCTGCTCTCAAGCCATCCCAAATTGCCATGAACCTCTAACCTTTGACACCATTCCTAGAAAACCGTTGTTTGGCTATGTTACCGCTTTGCTCAGCCCCTCTTATAGCATTGCTAGCTGCAGGTGAAGTTGAAGATTTCTCCATGGTGGATAGGATTTTGGTTGGGATATCACAATATCTCTTATATTATTAATGCATCTATATACTTGGTAAAGGGTGGAAGGCTCGGCCTTATGCACAGTGTTTTGTTCCACTCTTGCCGCCTAGTTTCCGTCATACCGGTGTTATGTTCCCGGATTTTGCGTCCCTTACGCGGTCGGGTGATTTATGGGACCCCCGACAGTTCGCTTTGAATAAAACTTGTCCAAAGAAGGCCCAACATTGACTTTTACCATTTGCCTCACCACCACCTATATTTCCCTTGGGAGTAATTAACCCAAGGGTCATCTTTATTATAGCCCCCGGGCGATTGCTTGTCTAGCGTTGGTCCAAACTAGAGCACCGTCTTGGGACCATCCCTTGGCAACTTGGGTTACGTCGGTACAGACGCTTCGCTTATCCGGTCGTGGCCGAGGCGAGATCTGTGCGGCTACTATCGGGATGTCGGCATGCCGGGAGGCTTTGCTGGTCTTGTTTTACCATTGTCGAAATGTCTTGATGTACGGGATACCGAGTCGATCGGAGTGTCTCGGGTGAAGGTCTATTCGCCGATGATCGCGAGAGCTTGTTATGGGCTAAGTTGGGACACCCTGCAGGTATAAACTTTCGAGAGCCGTGCTGCGGTTATGTGGCAGATGGGAATTTGTTAATGTCCGGTTGTAGATAACTTGACACTTGATCCGAATTAAAACGCATCAACGCGTGTGTAGCCGTGATGGTCTCTTCTCGTGAGTCCGGAAGTGAACACGGTTTCTGTGTTATGTTTGACGTAAGTAGGTGTTCAGGATCACCTCTTGATCATTGCTAGTTGACGACCGTTCCGCTTGTTCTCTTCTCGCTCTTATTTGCGTTGGTTAGCCACCATATCATGCTTAGTCGCTGCTGCAACCTCACCACTTTACCCCTTCCTTACCCATTAAGCTTTGCTAGTCTTGATACCCATGGTAATGGGATTCTTTGAGTCCTCGTGGCTCACGGATACTTCAAAACCAGTTTGCGGTGCCTATGTTACGGCGGTGATGCAACCAAGCTCAAGGAGGAGCTCGATGAAGATCTTGCCCTTTGTATTGTTTCGTCCTAGTTGATCGTAGTGGAGCCCGGTTAGGGTCGATCGGGGACCTTTATGCATTTGGGGTTCTTCTTTTATTTTGGTTCCGTAGTCGGACCTTGATTGTATCTGGATGATGTAATGCTTTATTCATGTATTTGTGTGAAGTGGCGATTGTGAGCCAACTATGTATCTCTTTCCCTTATGTATTACTTGGGTTGTGTGAAGATTACCTCACTTGCGACATTGCTTTCAATGCGGTTATGCCTCTAAGTCGTGCTTCGACACGTGGGAGATATAGCCGCATCGAGGGCGTTACACAAGTGGAGAATGGTAGCAGCATTTACAATATGACCTAGAGATTTGGGAAGTACAGACGGATCTGAATGTTGCAGACCCGTTGACTAAAACCTCTCTCACAAGCAAAACATGATCAAACCCCAGAACTCATTGAGTCTAAATCACATGATGATGTGAACTAGTTTAATGACACTAGTAAACTCTTTGGATGTTGGTCACATGGAGATGTGACCTGTCAGTGTTAATCACATGGTGATGTGAACTAGATTATTGACTCTAGTGCAAGTGGGAGACTGTTGGAAATATGCCCTAGAGGCAATAATAAATTAGTTATTATTATATTTCCTTGTTCATGATAATCGTTTATTATCCATGCTATAATTGTATTGATAGGAAACTCAGATACATGTGTGGGTACATAGACAACACCATGTCCCTAGTAAGCCTCTAGTTGACTAGCTCGTTGATCAATAGATGGTTACAGTTTCCTGACCATGGACATTGGATGTCATTGATAACGGGATCACATCATTAGGAGAATGATGTGATGGACAAGACCCAATCCTAAGCCTAGCACAAAGATTGTGTAGTTCGTATGCTAAAGCTTTTCTAATGTCAAGTATCTTTTCCTTAGACCATGAGATTGTGCAACTCCCGGATACCGTAGGAATGCTTTGGGTGTACCAAACGTCTGGCGAATGGGTGGCTATAAAGGTGCATTACGGTATCTCCGAAAGTGTCATTGGGTTGGCAACGAATCGAGGCTAGGATTTGTCACTCCGTATAAGCGGAGAGGTATCTCTGGGCCCACTCGGTAGGACATCATCATAATGTGCACAATGTGACCAAGGGGTTGATCACGGGATGATGTGTTACGGAACGAGTAAAGAGACTTGCGATAACGAGATTGTACAAGGTATCGGTATACCGACGATCGAATCTCGGGCAAGTACAATACCGCTAGACAAAGGGAATTGTATACGGATCGATTGAGTCCTTGACATCGTGGTTCATCCGATGAGATCATCGTGGAACATGTGGGAGCCAACATGGGTATCAGATCCGCTGTTGGTTATTGACGGAGAACGTCTCGGTCATGTTCGCATGGTTCTGAACCCGTAGGGTCTACACATAAGGTTCGATGACGCTAGGGTTATAAAGGAAGTTTGTATGTGGTTGCGAATGTTGTTCGGAGTCCCGGATGAGATCCCGGACGTCACGAGGAGTTCCGGAATGGTCCGGAGGTTAAGATTTATATATAGGAAGTCTTGTTTTGGTCGCCGGAAAAGTTTCACACTTTATCGGTATTGTACCGGGAGTGCCGAAAGGGGTCTGGGGGTCCACCGGGGGGGTCCACCTGCCCCGGGGGGCCACATGGGCTGTAGGGGGTGCTCCTTGGCCTATATGGGCCAAGGGCACCAGCCCCAAGAGGCCCATGCGCCAAGGAAACTTGGGGAGGGAAGAGTCCTCAAGGGGGAAGGCACCTCCGAGGTGCCTTGGGGAGGATGGACTCCTCTCCCCCTCTTGGCCGCACCCCTTCCTTGGAGGAAGGGGCAAGGCTGCGCCTCCCCCCTCTCCCTTGCCCCTATATATAGTGGAGGGGAGGGAGGGCAGCCGTACCTGAAGCCCTGGCGCCTCCCTCCCTCCCATGACACCTCCTCCTCTCCCGTAGGTGCTTGGCGAAGCCCTGCAGGATTGCCACGCTCCTCCACCACCACCACCACGCCGTTGTGCTGCTGCTGGATGGAGTCTTCCTCAACCTCTCCCTCTCTCCTTGCTGGATCAAGGCATGGGAGACGTCACCGGGTTGTACGTGTGTTGAACGCGAAGGTGCCGTCCGTTTGGCACTTGGATCTCCGGTGATTTGGATCACGACGAGTACGACTCCTTCAACCCCGTTCTCTTGAACGCTTCCGCTTAGCAATCTACAAGGGTATGTAGATGCACTCTCCTTCCCCTCGTTGCTGGTTTCTCCATAGATAGATCTTGGTGACACGTAGGAAAATTTTGAATTTCTGCTACGTTCCCCAACATAGACATTCTCTCCCGTAGCGAAGCTGAAGTCCGTCCGAATCATGTTAGCAATTGCCGCATACTATGATTATGAGATATGGCAGATGGACGTCAAAATGGCATTCCTTAACGGACATCTTAAGGAAGAACTGTATATGATGCAGCCGGAAGGTTTTGTCGATCCTAAGAATGCTAACAAGGTGTGCAAGCTCCAGCGATCCATTTATGGGCTGGTGCAAGCATCTCGGAGTTGGAACATTCGCTTTGATGAGATGATCAAAGCGTTTGGTTTTATGCAGACTTATGGAGAAGCCTGCGTTTACAAGAAAGTGAGTGGGAGCTATGTAGAATTTCTCATATTATATGTAGATGACATATTTTTGATGGGAAATGATATAGAACTTTTGGACAGCATTAAGGCCTACTTGAATAAGTGTTTTTCAATGAAGGACCTTGGAGAGGCTGCTTACATATTAGGCATCAAGATCTATAGGGATAGATCGAGACGCCTCATAGGTCTTTCACAAAGCACATACCTTGATAAGATATTGAAGAAGTTCAATATGGATCAGTCCAAGAAAGGGTTCTTGCCTGTATTGCAAGGTGTGAGATTGAGCTCGGCTCAATGCCCGACCACACAGAAGATAAAGAAGAGATGAGTGTCATCCCCTATGCCTCAGCCATAGGATCTATTATGTATGCCATCTTTGTGTACGGACTGATGTAAACCTTGCCGTAAGTTTGGTAGGAAGGTACCAAAGTAATCCCGGCAAGGAACACTGGACAACGGTCAAGAATATCCTGAAGTACCTGAAAAGGACAAAGGACATGTTTCTCGTCTATGGAGGTGACGAAGAGCTCGTCGTAAAGGGTTACGTCGACACTAGCTTCGACACAGATCTGGATGACTCTAAGTCGCAAACCGGATACGTGTATATGTTGAATCATGGAGAAGTAAGGTGGTGCAGTTGCAAGCAGAGCGTCGTGGCGGGATCTACATGTGAAGCGGAGTACATGGCAGCCTTGGAGGTAGCGCATGAAGCAATATGATGAAGGAGTTCATCACCGACCTAGGAGTCATACCCAATGCGTCGGGGCCGATCACACTCTTCTGTGACAACACTGGAGCTATTGCCCTTGCCAAGGAGCCCAAGTTTCACAAGAAGACCAGGCACATCAAACGTCGTTTCAACTCCATCCGTGAAAATGTTCAAGATGGAGACATAGATATTTGCAAAGTACATACGGATCTGAATGTCGCAGATCCGTTGACTAAACCTCTTCCGCGAGCAAAACATGATCAACACCAGAATTCTATGGGTGTTCGATTCATCACAATGTAACTAGATTATTGACTCTAGTGCAAGTGGGAGACTGTTGGAAATATGCCCTAGAGGCAATAATAAAGGATTATTATTATATTTCCTTGTTCATGATAATTGTCTTTTATTCATGCTATAATTGTATTATCCGGAAATCGTAATACACATGTGAATACATAGACCACAACATGTCCCTAGTGAGCCTCTAGTTGACTAGCTCGTTAATCAACAGATAGTCATGGTTTCCTGACTATGGACGTTGGATGTCATTGATAACGAGATCACACCATTAGGAGAATGATGTGATGGACAAGACCCAATCCTAAGCATAGCACAAGATCGTGTAGTTCGTTTGCTAGAGCTTTTTCAATGTCAAGTATCTTTTCCTTAGACCATGAGATCGTGTAACTCCCGGATACCGTAGGAGTGCTTTGGGTGTACCAAACGTCACAACATAACTGGGTGACTATAAAGGTATACTGCGGGCATCTCCGAAAGTGTCTATTGGGTTGACACAGATCGAGAATGGAATTTGTCACTCCGTATGACGGAGAGGTATCTCTGGGCCCACTCGGTAATGCATCATCATAATGAGCTCAAAGTTACCAAGTGTCTTGTCACAGGATCATGCATTACGGTACGAGTAAAGTGACTTGCCGGTAACGAGATTGAACGAGGTATTGGGATACCGACGATCGAATCTCGGGCGAGTAACATACAGATTGACAAAGGGAATTGTATACGGGGTTGCTTGAATCCTCGACATCGTGGTTCATCCGATGAAATCATCGAGGATCATGTGGGAGCCAACATGGGTATCCAGATCCCGCTGTTGGTTATTGACTGGAGAGCCATCTCGGTCATGTCTACGTGTCTCCTGAACCCGTAGGGTCTACACACTTAAGGTTCGGTGACGCTAGGGTTGTAGAGATATAAGTATGTAGCAAACCGAAAGTTGTTCAGAGTCACGAGGAGTTCCGGAATGGTCCGGAGGTGAAGAATTATATATAGGAAGTGCAGCTTCGGCCATTGGGAAAGTTTCTGAGTTCACCGGTATCATACCGGGACCACCGGAAGGGTCTCGGGGGTCCATCGGGTGGGGCCACCTATCCCGGAGGTCCCCGTGGGCTGAAGTGGGGAGGGGAACCAGCCCCTGGTGGGCTGGTGCGCCCCCCTTGGCCCCCCCTACGCCTAGGGTTGGAAACCCTAGGGTGGGGGGCGCCTCCACTTGCCTTGGGGGGCAAGCCACCCCCCTTGGCCGCCGCTCCCCTTAGAGATGGGATCTCTTAGGGCCGGCGCCCCCTGGGGTCCCTATATAAAGAGGGGGGAGGGAGGGCAGCCGCACCCTTGCACTTGGTGAAGGAAATATGCCCTAGAGGCAATAATAAAGTTATTATTTATTTCCTTATTTCATGATAAATGTTTATTATTCATGCTAGAATTGTATTAGCCGGAAACATAATACATGTATGAATACATAGACAAACATAGTGTCACTAGTATGCCTCTACTTGACTAGCTCGTGAATCAAAGATGGTTAAGTTTCCTAGCCATAGACATGAGTTGTCATTTGATTAACGGGATCACATCATTAGGAGAATAATGTGATTGACTTGACCCATTCCGTTAGCTTAGCACTTGATCGTTTAGTATGTTGCTATTGCTTTCTTCATGACTTATACATGTTCCTATGACTATGAGATTATGCAACTCCGTTTACGGAGGAACACTTGGTGTGCTACCAAGCGTCTAGCGTAAGCTGGGTGATTATAAAGGAGCTCTCTAGGTGTCTCTGAAGGTACATGTTGAGTTGGCGTATTTCGAGATTAGGATTTGTCACTCCGATTGTCGGAGAGGTATCTCTGGGCCCTCTCGGTAATGCACATCACTTTAAGCCTTGCAAGCAATGCAACTAATTAGTTAGTTGCGGGATGATGCATTACGGAACGAGTAAAGAGACTTGCCGATAATGAGATTGAGCTAGGTATTGAGATACCGACGATCGAATCTCGGGCAAATAACATACCGATGACAAAGGGAGCAACGTATGTTGTTATGCGGTTTGACCGATAAAGATCTTCGTAGAATATGTATGAGCCAATATGAGCATCCAGGTTCCGCTATTGGTTATTGATCGGAAACGTGTCTCGGTCATGTCTACATAGTTCTCGAACCCGTAGGGTCCATTGCGCTTAAGGTTTCGATGACAATTATATTATGAGTTTATGAGTTTTGATGTACCGAAGGAGTTCGGAGTCCCGGATGAGATCGGGGACATGACGAGGAGTCTTGAAATGTTCGAGACGTAAAGATCGATATATTAGACGACTATATTCGGAGTTCGGAAAGGTTCCGAGTGATTCGGGTATTTTTCGGAGTACCCGAGAGTTACGGGAATTCGCCGGGGAGTATATGGGCCTTATTGGGCCATACGGAAATAGATGAGAGAGGCCAAAAGGAAGGAGGCCTATACCCCCCCCCCCTCTGGTCCGAATTGGACAAGGGGCGCAGCCCCCTTTTCCTTCTTCCTCTCCCCCTCTTCCCCCTTCTCCTACTCCAACAAGGAAGGAGGGAGTCCTACTCCCGGTGGGAGTAGGACTCCCCTTGGCGCCTCCTCCTAGGCCGGCCGCCCCTTCCCCTTGCTCCTTTATATCGTGTTGGGGAGCGTAGTAATTTCAAAATTTTCCACGCACACGCAAGATCATGGTGATGCATAGCAGCGAGAGGGGAGAGTGTTGTCTCACGCCCTCGTGAGACCGAAGCGAAGCGTTGGCTTAGCGTAGAGGAAGTAGTCGTCGTCCTCCCGGTCCAACCGATCCAAGCACCGTTACTCGGCACCTCCGAGTTCTTGACATGCGTACAGCTCGATGGCGCACCCTCGATCTCCAATCCAGTAGAGGCTCCGAGGGGAGTTCCGTCGGCCTGACGGCGTGGTGACAATCTTGATGTTCTCTGTCGCGAGGCTTCGCCTAAGCACCGCTACAATATGACCGAGGTGTAATATCGTGGCGGGGGCACCGCACACGGCTAAGGAGCGATCTCAATGATCAACTTGTGTGTCCATGGGGTGCCCCTGCCCCGTATATATAAAGGAGGGAGGGAGGAGGGGCCTTGACCCTCTACTATGGCGCGCCATGGGGAGTCCTACTCCCAGGGAGTAGGATTCCCCCTTCCTAGTCAACTAGGAACCCTTCCATGTATTAGGAGTAGGAGAGAAGGAAAGGGAAGGGAAAGGAGAAGGAAGGAAGGCGCCTCCCTAGTCCAATTCGGACTAGTCCATGGGGAGGGTGCGGCCACCCTTATGGCCCTCTTTCTCCTTTCCCGTATGGCCCATTAAGGCCCAATACGAATTCCGTAACTCTCGGTACTCGAAAAATACCGAATCACTCGGAACCTTTCCGAACTCGAATATAGTCGTCCAATATATCGATCTTTACGTCTCGACCATTTGAGACTCCTCGTCATGTCCCCAATCTCATCCGGGACTCGAACTCCTTCGGTACATCAAAACTCATAAACTCATAATATAAGCATCATCGAAACCTTAGCGTGCGGACCCTACGGGTTCGAGAACTATGTAGACATGACCTAGAACTATTCTCGGTCAATAACCAATAGCGGGACCTGGATGCCCATATTGGCTCCTACATATTCTCGAAGATCTTTATCGGTCAAACCGCATAACAACATACATTGTTCCTTTGTCATCGGTATGTTACTTGCCCGAGATTCGATCGTCGGTATCAATACCTAGTTCAATCTCGTTACGGCAAGTCTCTTTACTCGTTCGTAATACATCATCTCACAGCTAACTCATTAGTTGTTATGCTTGCAAGGCTTAGTGATGTGCATTACCGAGAGGGCCCAGAGATACCTCTCCGACAATCGGAGTGACAAAACCTAATCTCGAAATACGCCAACCCAACATGTACCTTCGGAGACACCTGTAGAGCACCTTTATAATCACCCAGTTACGTTGTGACGTTTGGTAGCACACAAAGTGTTCCTCCGGTAAACGGGAGTTGCATAATTCTCATAGTTACAGGAACATGTATAAGTCATGAAGAAAGCAATAGCAACATACTAAACGATCAAGTGCTAGGCTAACGGAATGGGTCAAGTCAATCACATCATTCTTCTAATGATGTGATCCCGTTAATCAAATGACAACTCTTTTGTCCATGGCTAGGAAACTTAACCATCACAAGCTAGTCAAGTAGAGGCATACTAGTGACACTATGTTTGTCTATGTATTCACACATGTATTATGTTTCCGGTTAATACAATTCTAGCATGAATAATAAACATTTATCATGAAATAAGGAAATAAATAATAACTTTATTATTGCCTCTAGGGCATATTTCCTTCAGTCTCCCACTTGCACTAGAGTCAATAATCTAGTTCACATCGCCATGTGATTTAACACTAATAATCATATCTGTATATGGTTAACACCCATAGTTCACATCGTCATGTGACCAACACCCAAAGGGTTTACTAGAGTCAATAATCTAGTTCACATCGCTATGTGATTAATGCCCAAAGAGTACTAAGGTGTGATCATGTTTTGCTCGTGAGAAAAGTTTAGTCAACGGGTCTGTCATATTCAGAGCCGTATGTATTTTGCAAATATTCTATGTCTACAATACTCTGCACGGAGCTACTCTAGCTAATTGCTCCCACTTTCAATATGTATCCAGATTGAGACTTAGAGTCATCTGGATCAGTGTAAAAGTTTGCACTGATGTAACTTTTACAACAAACACTTTTATCACCTCCATAATCGAGAAACATCTCCTTAGTCCTTACTAAGGATATTCTTGACCAATGTCCAATGATCTACTCCTAGATCACTATTGTACTCCCTTGCCAAATTCAGAGCAAGGTATACAATAGATCTGGTACACAGCATGGCATACTTTATAGAACCTATGGCCAAGGCATAGGGAATGACTTTCATTCTCTTTCTATCTTCTACCGTGGTCGGGTTTTTAGTCTTACTCAATTTCACATCTTGTAACACAGGCAAGAACTCTTTCTTTGACTGTTCCATTTTGAACTACTTCAAAATCTTGTTAAGGTATGTACTCATTGAAAAAAACTTATCAAGCGTCTTGATCTATCTCTATAGATCTTGATGCTCAATATGTAAGTAGCTTCACCGAGGTCTTTCTTTGAAAAACTCTTTTCAAACTCTCCATTATGCTTTGCAGAATAATTCTACATTATTTCCGATCTACAATATGTCATTCACATATACTTATCAGAAATGATGTAGTGCTCCCACTCACTTTCTAGTAAATACAGGCTTCACCGAAGTGCATATAAAACTATATGCTTTGATCAACTTATCAAAGCGTATATTCCAACTCGAGATGCTTGCACCAGTCCATAGATGAATCGCTGGAGCTTGCGTATTTTGTCAGCACCTTTAGGATTGCCAAAACCTTCTGGTTGCATCATATACAACTCTTCTTTAAATCCATTAAGGAATGTAGTTTTGTTTATCCATTTGCCAGATTTCATAAAAATGCGACAATTGCTAACATAATTTGGACAGAGTTAAGCATCGCTACGAGTGAGAAAATTTCATCGTAGTCAACACCTTGAACTTTGTCAAAAACCTTTTTGACAAGTCGAGCTTGGTAGATAGTAACACTACTATCAACGTCCGTCTTCCTCTTGAAGATCCATTTATTTAACATGGCTTGCCGATCATCGAGCAAGTCAATCAAAGTCCATACTTTGTTCTCATACATGGATCATATCTCAGATTTCATGGCCTCGAGCCATTTCGCGGAATCTGGGCTCATCATCGCTTCCTCATAGTTTGTAGGTTCATCATGGTCTAGTAACATGACTTCCAGAACATGATTACTACACCACTCTGGTGTGGATCTTGCTCTGGAAGACCTACGAGGTTCTGTAGTAACTTGATCTGAAGTTTCATGATCAATATCATTAGCTTCCTCACTATATTGGTGTAGGAATCACTGGAACTGATTTCAGTGATGAACTATTTTCCAACTCGGGAGAAGGTACAGTTACCTCATCAAGTTCTACTTTCCTCCCACTCACTTCTTTCGAGAGAAACTCCTTCTCTAGAAAGGATCCATTTTTAGCAACGAATATCTTGCCTTCGGATCTGTGATAGAAGGTGTACCCAACAGTTTCCTTTGGGTATTCTATGAAGACGCACTTCTCCGATTTGGGTTCAAGCTTATTAAGATGAAACTTTTTCACATAAGCATCACAGCCCCAAACTTTAAGAAACGACAACTTGGGTTTCTTGCTAAACCACAGTTCATATGGTGTCATCTCAACGGATTTAGATGGTGCCCTATTAAACGTGAATGCAGCTGTCTCTAATGCATAACCCCAAAACAATAATGGTAAATCAACAAGAGACATCATAGATCGCACCATATCCAATAAAGCGCGGTTACGATGTTCGGACACACCATAACATTGTGGTGTTCCAGGTGGCGTGAGCTGTGAAACTATTCCACATTGTTTTAATTGAAGACCAAACTCGTAACTCAAATATTCGTCTCCGTGATCAGATCGCAGAAACTTTATTTTCTTGTTACGATGATTTTTCCACTTCACTCTGAAATTCTTTGAACCTTTCAATTATTTCAGACTTATGTTTCATCAAGTAGATATACCCATATATGCTCAAATCATCTTGTGAAGGTCAGAAAATAACGATACTTGCCATGAGCATCAACACTCATTGGATTGCATACATCGGTATGTATTATTTCCAATAAGTCAGTAGCTTGTTCCATTGTTCCGGAGAACGGAGTTTTAGTCATCTTGCCCAAAAGGCATGGTTCGCAAGCATCAAATGATTCATAACCAAGTGATTCCAAAAATTCATCTTTATGAAGTTTCTTCATGCGCTTTACACCGATATGAGCCAAACGGCAGTGCCACAAATAAGTTGCACTATCATTATTAACTTTGCATCTTTTGGCATCAATATTATGAATATGTGTATCACTACGATCGAGATCCAACAAACAATTTTCATTGGGTGTATAACCATCGAGGGTCTTATTCATGTAAACAGAATAACAATTATTCTTTAACTTCAAATGAATAACCGTATCGCAATAAACATGATCAAATCATATTCATGCTCAACGCAAATGCCAAATAACACTTATTTAGGTTTAACACTAATCCCGAAAGTATAGGGAGTGTGCGATGATGATCATATCAATCTTGGAACTATTTCCAACACACATCGTCACTTCACCCTTAACTAGTCTCTGTTTATTCTGCAACTCCCGTTTCGAGTTACTAATCTTAGCAACCGAACAAGTATCAAATACTCAGGGGCTACTATAAACACTAGTAAGGCACACATCAATAACCTGTATATCAAATATACCCTTGTTCACTTTGCCATCCTTCTTATCCACCAAACATTCAGGGCATTTCGGCTTCCAGTGACCGGTTCCTTTGCAGTGTAAACACTCAGTTTCAGGTTATGGTCCAGCTTTGGGCTTCTTCGCAGGAGTGACAACTTGCTTGTCTTTTCACTTGAAGTTCCCTTTCTTTCCGTTTGCCCTTCTCTTGAAACTAGTGGTCTTGTCAGTCATAAACACTTGATGCTCTTTCTTGATTTCTACCTTCGTCTTCAACATCATGAAGAGCTCGGGAATCGTTTTCGTCATCCCTTGCATACTATAGTTCATCACAAAGTTCTACTAACTTGGTGATGGTGACTAGAGAATTCTGTCAATCACTATCTTATCTGGAAGATTAACTCCCACTCGATTCAAGCGATTGAAGTACCCAGACAATCTGAGCACATGCTCACTAGTTGAGCGATTCTCCTCCATCTTTTAGCTATAGAACTTGTTGGAGACTTCATATCTCTCAACTCGGGTATTTGCTTGAAATGTCAACTTCAATTTCTGGAACATCTCATATGGTCCATGACGTTCAAAACGTCCTTGAAGTCCCGATTCTAAGCCGTTAAGCATGGTGCACTAAACTATCAAGTAGTCATCATATTGAGCCAGCCAAGCGTTCATAACGTGCGCATCGCTCCTGCAATAGGTCTGTCACCTAGCGGTGCATCAAGGACATAATTCTTCTGCGCAGCAATGAGGATAAACCTCAGATCACGGATCCAATCCGCATCATTGCTACTAACATCTTTCAACACAGTTTTCTCTAGGAACATATCAAAATAAACATATGAAAGCAACAACGCGAGCTATTGATCTACAACATAATTTGCAAAATACTACCAGGACTAAGTTCATGATAAATTTAAGTTCAATTAATCATATTACTTAAGAACTCCCACTTATCTGAGACATCCTCTAATCCTCTAAGTGATCACGTGATCCAAATCAACTAAACCATGTCCGATCATCACGTGAGATGGAGTAGTTTTCAATGGTGAACATCGCTATGTTGATCATATCTACTATATGATTCACGCTCGACCTTTCGGTCTCCGTGTTCCGAGGCCATATCTGCATATGCTAGGCTCGTCAAGTTTAACCTGAGTATTCCGCGTGTGCAAAACTGGCTTGCACCCGTTGTAGATGGACATAGAGCTTATCACACCCGATCATCACGTGGTGTCTGGGCACGACGAACTTTGGCAACGGTGCATACTCAGGGAGAACACTTCTTGATAATTAGTAAGAGATCATCTTAAAATGCTACCGTCAAACAAAACATAATAAGATGTATAACAGATAAACATCATATGCAATCAAAATATGTGACATGATATGGCCATGATCATCTTGCGCCTTTGATCTCCATCTCCAAAATCTTGTCATGATCTCTATAAATCACCGCACACGACACCATGATCTTCATCATCTTGATCTATATCAATGTGTCATCACATGGTTGTCTCGCCAACTATTGCTCTTGCAACTATTGCTATCGCATAGCGATAAAGTAAAGCAATTATTTGGCACTTGCATCTTATGCAACAAAGAGACAACCATAGGGCTTCTTCCAGTTGCCGATAACTTCAACAAAACATGATCATCTCATACAAAAACTTATATCTCATCACGTCTTGACCATATCACATCACAACATGCCCTGCAAAAACAAGTTAGACGTCCTCTACTTTGTTGTTGCAAGTTTTACGTGGCTGCTACGGGCTTAAGCAAGAACCAATCTCACCTACGCATCAAAACCACAGCGATAGTTTGTCAAATAGACTCGTTTTAACCTTCACAAGGACCGGCGTAGCCACACTCGGTTCAACTAAAGTTGAGAAACCGACACCGCCAGCCACTGTGTGCAAAGCACGTCGGTAGAACCAGTCTCGCGTAAGCGTCTGGCGTAATGTCGGTCCGGCCGCTTCATCCAACAATACCGCCAACCAAAGTATGACATCTTTGGTAGGCAGTATGACTTATATCGTCCACAACTCACTTGTGTTCTACTCGTGCATATAACATCAAACCATAAAACCTAGGCTCGATACCCTTTGTTGGGGAGCGTAGTAATTTCAAAATTTTCCTACGCACACGCAAGATCATGGTGATGCATAGCAACGAGAGGGGAGAGTGTTGTCACGTACCCTCGTGAGACCGAAGCGGAAGCGTTGACAACGTAGAGGAAGTAGTCGTCGTCCTCCGGTCCAACCGATCCAAGCACCGTTACTCCGGCACCTCCGAGTTCTTGACATGCGTCAGCTCGATGACGCACCCTCGATCTCCAATCCAGTAGAGAGCTGGGGAGTTCCGTCGGCCTGACGGCGTGGTGACGATCTTGATGTTCTCTGTCGCAGGCTTCGCCTAAGCACCGCTACAATATGACCGAGGTGTAATATCGTGGAGGGGGCACCGCACACGGCTAAGGAACGATCTCAATGATCAACTTGTGTGTCTATGGGGTGCCCCCTGCCCCCGTATATAAAGGAGGGAGGGAGGAGGAGGCCGGCCCTCTACTATGGCGCGCCATGGGGAGTCCTACTCCCACCGGGAGTAGGATTCCCCCTTTCCTAGTCCAACTAGGAACCCTTCCATGTATTAGGAGTAGGAGAGAAGGAAAGGGAAGGGAAAAGGAGAAGGAAGGAAGGGGGCGCCCCCCCTCCCTAGTCCAATTCGGACTAGTCCATGGGGAGGGGTGCGGCCACCCTTATGGCCCTCTTTCTCCTTTCCCGTATGGCCCATTAAGGCCCAATACGAATTCTGTAACTCTCGGTACTCGAAAAATACCGAATCACTCGGAACCTTTCCGAACTCCGAATATAGTCGTCCAATATATCGATCTTTACGTCTCGACCATTTCGAGACTCCTCGTCATGTCCCCAATCTCATCCGGGACTCGAACTCCTTGGTACATCAAAACTCATAAACTCATAATATAATCGCCATCGAAACCTTAAGCGTGCGGACCCTACGGGTTCGAGAACTATGTAGACATGACCTAGAACTATTCTCGGTCAATAACCAATAGCGGGACCTGGATGCCCATATTGGCTCCTACATATTCTCGAAGATCTTTATCGGTCAAACCGCATAACAACATACATTGTTCCTTTGTCATCGGTATGTTACTTGCCCGAGATTCGATCGTCGGTATCCAATACCTAGTTCAATCTCGTTACCGGCAAGTCTCTTTACTCGTTCCGTAATACATCATCTCACAGCTAACTCATTAGTTGTTATGCTTGCAAGGCTTAGTGATGTGCATTACCGAGAGGGCCCAGAGATACCTCTCCGACAATCGGAGTGACAAAACCTAATCTCGAAATACGCCAACCCAACATGTACCTTCGGAGACACCTGTAGAGCACCTTTATAATCACCCAGTTACGTTGTGACGTTTGGTAGCACACAAAGTGTTCCTCCGTAAGCGGGAGTTGCATAATTCTCATAGTTACAGGAACATGTATAAGTCATGAAGAAAGCAATAGCAACATACTAAACGATCAAGTGCTAGGCTAACGGAATGGGTCAAGTCAATCACATCATTCTTCTAATGATGTGATCCCGTTAATCAAATGACAACTCTTTTGTCCATGGCTAGGAAACTTAACCATCACGAGCTAGTCAAGTAGAGGCATACTAGTGACACTATGTTTGTCTATGTATTCACACATGTATTATGTTTCCGGTTAATACAATTCTAGCATGAATAATAAACATTTATCATGAAATAAGGAAATAAATAATAACTTTATTATTGCCTCTAGGGCATATTTCCTTCAATACGGGGGCAGGGGGGCACCCTAGAACACACAAGTTGATCTACGGATCGTTCCTTAGCCTGTGCGGTGCCCTCCTCCACCATATTCCACCTCGGTCATATCGTCGCGGAGTTTAGGTGAAGCCCTGCGCCGGTAGAGCATCATCATCGTCACCACGCCGTCGTGCTGACGGAACTCATCCCCGATGCTTTGCTGGATCGGAGCCCGGGGATCGTCATCGAGCTGAACGTGTGATGAACTCGGAGGTGCCGTATGTTCGGTACTTGGATCGGTCGGATCGTGAAGACGTATGACTACATCAACCGCGTTGTCATAACGCTTCCTCTTACGGTCTATGAGGGTACGTGGACAATACTCTCCCCTCTCGTTGCTATGCCATCACCATGATCTTGCGTGTGCGTAGGAATTTTTTTGAAATTACTACGTTCCCCAACAGTGGCATCCGAGCCTAGGTTTTATGCATTGATGTTATATGCACGAGTAGAACACAAGTGAGTTGTGGGCGATACAAGTCATACTGCTTACCAGCATGTCATACTTTGGTTCAGCGGTATTGTTGGATGAAGCGGCCCGGACCGACATTACGCGAGACTGGTTTTACCGTCGTGCTTTGCACACAGGTGACTAGCGGGTGTCTATTTCTCCAACTTTAGTTGAACCGAGTGTGGCTACGCCCGGTCCTTGCGAAGGTTAAAACAACACTAACTTGACGAACTATCATTATGGTTCTGATGCGTAGGTAAGAACGGTTCTTGCTCAGCCCGTAGCAGCCACGTAAAATTTGCAACAACAAAGTAGAGGACGTCTAACTTATTTCTGCAGGGCATGTTGTGATGTGATATGGTCAAGATGTGATGAGATATAAGTTGTAGTATGAGATGATCATGTTTTGTTGAAATTATCGGCAACTGGCAGAAGCCCTATGGTTGTCTCTTTGTTGCATAAAGATGCAAGTGCCAAATAATTGCTTTACTTTATCGCGATGCGATAGCAATAGTTGCAAGAGCAATAGTTGGCGAGACGACCATGTGACGACACATTGATATAGATCAAGATGATGAAGATCATGGTGTCGTGCCGGTGACGATAGAGATCATGACGGTACTTTGGAGATGGAGATCAAAGGCGCAAGATGATCATGGCCATATCATGTCACATATATTGATTGCATATGATGTTTATCTGTTATACATCTTATTCTATTTTGTTTGACGGTAGCATTTTAACATGATCTATCACTAATTATCAAGAAGTGTTCTCCCTGAGTATGCACCGTTGTGAAAGTTCTTCGTGCTGAGACACCACGTGATGATCGGGTGTGATAGGCTCTACGTTCAAATACAACGGGTGCAAAACAGTTGTACACGCGGAATACTCAGGTTAAACTTGACAAGCCTAGCATATAACAGATATGGCATCGGAACACGGAGACTGAAAGGTCGAGCGTGAATCATATAGTAGATATGATCAACATATTGGTGTTCACCATTGAAACTACTCCATCTCACGTGATGATCGGACATGGTGTAGTTCATATGGATCACGCAATCACTTAGAGGGTTAGAGGGATGTCTATCTAAGTGGGAGTTCTTAAGTAATATGATTAATTGAACTTAAATTTATCATGAACTTAGTCCTGGTAGTATTTTGCAAATTATGTTGTAGATCAATAGCTTGCATTGTTGCTTTCATATGTTTATTTTGATATGTTCCTAGAGAAAAATGTGTTGAAACTTGTTAGTAGCAATGATGCGGATTGGATCCGTGATCTGAGGTTTATCCTCATTGCTGCACAGAAGAATTATGTCCTTAATGCACCGCTAGGTGACATACCTATTGCAGGAGCAGATGCAGACGTTATGAATGTTTGGCTAGCTCAATATGATGACTACTTGATAGTTTAGTGCACCATGCTTAACGGCTTAGAATCGGGACTTCAAAGACGTTTTGAACGTCATGGACCATATGAGATGTTCCAGGAGTTGGAGTTAATATTTCAAGCAAATACCCGAGTTGAGAGATATGAAGTCTCCAACAAGTTCTATGGCTAAAAGATGGAGGAGAATCGCTCAACTAGTGAGCATGTGCTCAGATTGTCTGGGTACTACAATTGCTTGAATCAAGTGGGAGTTAATCTTCCAGATAAGATAGTGATTGACAGAATTCTCCACCATCACCAAGTTAGTAGAACTTTGTGATGAACTATAGTATGCAAGGGATGACGAAAACGATTCCCAAGCTCTTCGTGATGTTGAAATCGACGAAGGTAGAAATCAAGAAAGAGCATCAAGTGTTGATGGTTGACGAGATCACTAGTTTCAAGAAAAGGGCAAAGGGAAAGAAATGGAACTTCAAGTAGAATGACAAGCAAGTTGTCACTCCCATGAAGAAGCCCAAAGCTGAACCAAAGCCTGAAACTGAGTGATTATACTGCAAAGGAAATGGTCACTAGAAGCGGAAATGCACTGAATTTTTGGTGGATAAGAAGGATGGCAAAGTGAACAAGGGTATATTTGATATACAAATGTTTGATGTGTGCCTTACTAGTGTTTATAGTAGCCCCTGAGTATTTGATACTTGTTCGGTTGCTAAGATTAGTAACTCAAAATAGGAGTTACATAATAAACAGAGACTAGTTGAGGGGAAGTGACGATGAGTGTTGGAAATAGTTCCAAGATTGATATGATCATTATCACACACTCCCTATATTTTCGAGATTAGTGTTAAAACTAAATAAATGTTATTTAGCGTTTGCATTGAGCATGAATATGATTTGATCATGTTTATTGCGATACGGTTATTCATTTGAAGTTAAAGAATAATTGTTATTCTGTTTACATGAATAAAACCTTCAATGGTCATACACCCAATGAAAATAGTTTGTTGGATCTCGATCATAGTGATACACATATTCATAATATTAATGCCAAAAGATGCAAAGTTAATAATGATAGTGCAACTTATTTGTGGCACTGCGGTTTGGGTCATATCGGTGTAAAGCGCATGAAGAAACTCCATAAAGATGGATTTTTCGGAATCACTTGGTTATGAATCATTTGATGTTTGCGAAACGTGCCTTTTGGGCAAGATGACTAAAACTCCGTTCTCCGGAACAATGGAACAAGCTACTGACTTATTGGAAATAATACATACCGATGTATGCGATCCAATGAGTGTTGATGCTCGTGGCAAGTATCATTATTTTCTGACCTTCACAAGATGATTTGAGCAGATATGGGTATATCTACTTGATGAAACACAAGTCTGAAATATTTGAAAGGTTCAAAGAATTTCAGAGTGAAGTGGAAAAATCATCGTAACAAGAAAATAAAGTTTCTGCGATCTGATCACGGAGACGAATATTTGAGTTACGAGTTTGGTCTTCAATTAAAACAATGTGGAATAGTTTCACAACTCATGCCACCTGGAACACCACAATGTAATGGTGTGTCCAAATGTCGTAATCATACTTTACTTGAAATGGTGCGATTTATGATGTCTCCTATCGGTTTACCACTATCATTTTGGGGCTATGCATTAGAGACAGCTGCATTCACGTTTAATAGGGCACAATCTAAATCCATTGAGATGACACCGTATGAACTATGGTTTAGCAGTAAACCAAAGTTGTCGTTTCTTAAATTTTGGGGCTGCAATGCTTATGTGAAAAAGTTTCAACCTTATAAGCTCAAACCCAAATCGGAGAAGTGCGTCTTCATAGAATACCCAAAGATAACTATTGGGTACACCTTCTATCACAGATCCGAAGGCAAGTTATTCATTGCTAAGATGGATCCTTTCTAGAGAAGAAGTTTCTCTCAAAAGAAGTGAGTGGGAGGAAAGTAGAACTTGATGAGGTAATTGTACCTTCTCCCTTATTGGAAAATAGTGCATCACAGAAATTAGTTCCAGTGATTCCTACACCAATTAGTGAGGAAGTTAATGATGATGATCATGAAACTTCAGATCAAGTTGCTACCAAACCTCGTAGGTCTTCCAGAGTAAGATCCGCACCAGAGTGGTACGGTAATCCTATTCCGAAAGTCATGTTACTAGACCATGATAAACCTACGAACTATGAGGAAGCGATGATGAGCCCAGATTCCGCGAAATGGTTTGAGGCCATGAAATCTGAGATGGGATCCATATATGAGAACAAAGTGTGGACTTTGATTGACTTGCTCGATGATCAGCAAGCCATGTTAAATAAATGGATCTTCAAGAGGAAGACAGACACTGATAGTAGTGTTACTATCTACTAAGCTCGACTTGTTGCAAAAGGTTTTCAACAAGTTCAAGGTGTTGAATACGATGAGATTTTCTCACTCGTATCGAAGCTTAAGTCTGTCTAAATCATGTTAGCAATTGCCACATTTTATGAAATCTGGCAAGTCAATGTCAAAACTACATTCCTTAATGGATTTATTAAAGAAGAGTTGTATATGATGCAACCAGAAGGTTTTGTCAATCCTAAAGGTGCTAACAAAGTGTGCAAGCTCCAGCGATCCATTTATGGACTGGTGCAAGCCTCTCGGAGTTGGAATATACGCTTTGATGAGTTGATCAAAGCATATGGTTTTATACAGACTTTTTGAGAAGCCTGTATTTACAAGAAAGTGAGTGGGAGCACTACAGCCTTTCTGATAAGTATATGTGAATGACATATTGTTGATCGGAAATAATGTAGAATTATTCTGCAAAGCATAAAGGAGTGTTTGAAAGGAGTTTTTCAAAGAAAGACCTCGGTGAAGCTGCATACATATTGAGCATCAAGATCTATAGAGATAGATCAAGACGCTTGATAAGTTTTTCCATGTATACATACCTTGACAAGATTTTGAAGTAGTTCAAAATGGAACAGTCCAAGAAGGAGTTCTTGCCTGTGTTGCAAGGTATGAAGTTGAGTAAGACTCAAGACCCGACCATGGCAGAAAATAGAAAGAGAATGAAAAGTCATTCCCTATGCCTCAGTCATAGGTTCTATAAAGTATGCTATGCTGTGAACCAGACCTATTGTATACCTTGCTCTGAGTTTAACAAAGGAATATAATTTTGATCTAATAGTAGATCACTAGACAGCGGTCAAGAATATCCTTAGTGAGGACTAAGGAGATATTTCTCGATTATGGAGGTGATAAAAGAGTTCGTTGTAAAAGTTACATCGGTGCAAACTTTTACACTGATCCAGATGACTCTAAGTCTCAATCTGGATACATATTGAAAGTGGGAGCAATTAGCTAGAGTAGCTCCGTGCAGAGCATTGTAGACATAGAAATTTGCAAAATGCTTACGGATCTGAATGTGACAGACCCGTTGACTAAAATTATCTCACAAGCAAAACATGATCACACCTTAGTACTCTTTGGGTGTTAATCACATAGCGATGTGAACTAGATTATTGACTCTAGTAAACCTTTTGGGTGTTGGTCACATGACGATGTGAACAATGGGTGTTAATCACATGCAGATGTGAATATTGGTGTTAAATCACATGGCGATGTTGTTGGGGAACGTAGTAATTTCAAAAAAAATTCCTACGCACACGCAAGATCATGGTGATGGCATAGCAACGAGAGGGGAGAGTGTTGTCCACGTACCCTCGTGGTATGTGAGCGTTAGCACAACGCGGTTGATGTAGTCGTACGTCTTCACGATCCGACCGATCCAAGAACCGAACGTACGGCACCTCCGAGTTCAGCACACGTTCAGCTCGATGACGATCTCCGGGCTCCGATCCAGCAAAGCCTCGGAGATGAGTTCCACAAGACGATGGCGTGGTGGCGATGATGATGTTCTACGGCGCAGGGCTTCGCCTAAACTCCGCGATGATATGACCGAGGTGGAATATGGTGGAGGGGGGCACCACACACGGCTAAGGAACGATCCGTAGATCAACTTGTGTGTCTATGGGTGCCCCCCCCCGCCCCCGTATATAAAGTAGCAAGCGAGGGAGGCCGGCCGGCCCTTGGGGCGCGCCAAGGAGGAGGAATCCTCCTCCTAGTAGGAGTAGGACTCCTCCTTTCCTACTCCTACTAGAAGGGGGAAGGAAGGGGGAGAGGGGGAAGGAAAGAGGGGGGCGTCGCCCCCCCTCCTAGTCCAATTCGGACCAGAGGGAGAGGGGGCACGCGGCCCACCCTGGCCGGCCCTCTCTCTTCCCCTCTAAGGCCCATAATGTCCATTACTCTCCCGGGGGGGGTTCCGGTAACCCTCCGGCACTCCGGTTTTCTCCGAAATCGCCCGGAACACTTCCGGTGTCCGAATATAGTCGTCCAATATATCAATCTTTATGTCTCGACCATTTCGAGACTCCTCGTCATGTCCGTGATCACATCCGGGACTCCGAACAAACTTCGGTACATCAAAACTTATAAACTCATAATAAAACTGTCATCATAACGTTAAGCGTGCGGACCCTACGGGTTCGAGAACTATGTAGACATGACCTAGAACTATTCTCAGTCAATAACCAATAGCGGAACCTGGATGCCTATATTGGTTCCTACATATTCTACGAAGATCTTTATTGGTCAAACCGCATAACAACATACGTTGTTCCCTTTGTCATCGGTATGTTACTTGCCCGAGATTCGATCGTCAGTATCCAATACCTAGTTCAATCTCGTTACCGGCAAGTCTCTTTACTCGTTACGTAATGCATCATTCCATAATCAACTCATTGGTTACATTGCTTGCAAGGCTTATAGTGATGTGCATTACCGAGAGGGCCCAGAGATACCTCTCCGACAATCGGAGTGACAAAACCTAATCTCGAAATACGCCAACTCAACATGTACCTTCAGAGACACCTGTAGTACTCCTTTATAATCACCCAGTTACGTTGTGACGTTTGGTAGTACCCAAAGTGTTCCTCCGGTAAACGGGAGTTGCATAATTCTCATAGTTACAGGAACATGTATAAGTCATGAAGAAAGAAATAGCAATATACTAAACGATCAAGTGCTAGGCTAACGAATGGGTCATGTCAATCACATCATTCTCCTAATGATGTGATCCCATTTAATCAAATGACAACACATGTCTATGGTTAGGAAACATAACCATCTTTGATTAATGAGCTAGTCAAGTAGAGGCATACTAGTGACTATATGTTTGTCTATGTATCCACACATGTATCATGTTTCCGGTTAATACAATTCTAGCATGAATAATAAACATTTATCATGATATGAGGAAATAAATAATAACTTTATTATTGCCTCTAGGGTATATTTCCTTCAGTCTCCCACTTGCACTAGAGTCAATAATCTAGATTACATAGTAATGATTCTAACACCCATGGAGTCTTGGTGCTGATCATGTTTTGCTCGTGAGAGAGGCTTAGTCAGCAGTGCGCAACATTCAGATCCGTATGTATCTTGCAAATCTCTATGTCTCCCACTTGGACTTGGTCCCGAATGGAATTGAAGCGTCTCTTGATGTGCTTGGTCCTCTTGTGAAATCTTGATTCCTTTGCCAAGGCAATTGCACCAGTATTGTCACAGAAGATCTTCATTGGTCCCAATGCACTAGGTATGGCACCTAGATCGGAAATGAACTCTTTCATCCAGACTCCTTCATTTGCTACTTCTGAAGCAGCTATGTACTCCGCTTCCCATGTAGATCCCGCCACGACGCTTTGTTTAGAACTGCACCAACTTACAGCTCCACCGTTTAATAAAAACATGTATCCGGTTTGCGATTTAGAATCGTCCGGATCATGTCAAAGCTTGCATCGACGTAACCATTTACGACTAGCTCTTTGTCACCTCCATATACGAGAAACGTATCCTTAGTCCTTTTCAGGTATTTCAGGATGTTCTTGACCGCTGTCAAGTGATCCTCTCCTGGATTACTTTGATACCTTCCTACCAAGCCTATTGCTAAGCATATGTCAGGTCTGGTACACAGCATTGCATACATGATAGAGCCTATGGCTGAAGCATAGGAACATCTTTCATTTTCTCTATCTTCTGCTTTGTGGTGGGGCATTGAGTTTGACTCAACTTCACACCTTGAAGCACGGCAAGAACCCTTTCTTTGCACGATCCATTTTGAACTTTTTCAAAATTTTATCAAGGTATGTGCTTTGTGAAAGTCCTATTAAGCGTCTTGATCTATCTCTATAGATCTTGATGCCCAATATGTAAGCAGCTTCACCGAGGTCTTTCATTGAAAAACTTTTATTCAAGTATCCCTTTATGTTATCCAGAAATTCTATATCATTTCCAATTAATAATATGTCATCTACATATAATATTAGAAATGCTACAGAGCTCCCACTTGATGGATTCATGTACCTAGGGTAGGGTTATAGGCCTGACCTAAACGTCCTACCCAAGGGCACTCGTAGAAGAGATCATCTTCCAGTCGACCAAAGAGGAATCCACTCGACTAGACTGGAAGGACTCGACCATGGAAGACTCACTCGACCATGAAGACTCACTCGACCACCGAAGGTCAGAAGGCACTCTGCCAAGGCAACGGTTTGTTATTAAATAGACTTAATGATAGTTAAAGCGCCTTATGAGGGGCGTTACCAGTAACCCCCGGCAATGTACTTTAATCCCCCATTATGTGGGCTGGCTGGGGTCTGGCGCACTCTATATAAGCCACCCCCTCCACGAGATAGAGGGGTTGATTCTTGTAATACTCATACTCATAATCCACTCGACCGCCTCGGGGCTCCGAGGCGAGGGCTATTACTTCTTCCGAGAAGGGCTGAACTCGTACATCTCTTGTCTCCACAATCTGCTCCATAGCTAGAACATCGCCTCTCCTTACCTACCCCTACTTCTCTTGTCGTAATTAGAACCACGACGGTTGGCGCCCACCGTGGGGCAGGTGTTTTAGTGATTTGTGGAGAAGTTGCAGAGTTTCAGTACCTTCATCATGATGACTGCTGGAGTTTTGGGTGAGGGCGCGAGATCCGTCTCGGTGCTCTCACTTTTGTCGCCGACGACTCCGATGGCTCGTGGAGGCCCTCTTGACATCGAGGCGCTCCCGTCTGCTGGGCGACGACTTCCGTGCATGTGTTCGCGGCGTTCTGCTGCGGCAATCGTCGACCCGTGCGGTCGACTCCTTTATCAACCGCCCGCCCGGTCTCCCACAGCGGTGGGTGAAACCTGTGATGGCTCGTCGGACAACCACCGCTCAGTCGCGGCAATCGAGCCAGACGAATCCCTCTACGGCTGTTCGATCTCGTCGGTGGCTCGAGAGAAGCGCATCCAGTGTGATAGCGGTGATCCTGCGGCGGAGATCCTCATGGTCGACGGCCCTCGCAGATCCTCCGGCCGCCACGGCGGTGGGGGCCGGAGGAGGAGATCCCATGCAAAGCACGAAGAATACCAACCCGAGACACTCGACTCTGCAGAGAGAAGAGCTTCGTCGCAGAACATGGATGCACTACATACTCCTATCGCGAGAGACCCACGAGGCTCGTGCCTTAGAGGAAGCACGTTTGGCCAATGTGGCTGAACGTGCTCGCCGAGAATCTTCGGCGAGCACTCGGACGAAGCTTGGCAACGACTCCACGAAGCGGTCGGCGTCGGCTCTTCCGCCGACTTCGGGTATACCGCGACGCCCGTTCAGAATTTAGCAGCTGCAACTCGCATAGCAGAGTCCATCCAGCCGTCCCAGTCGGAAGCTGGAAGAGGCTTGCAGCAGATCAGAGATTTACTCCGAGCGGCAGGCGACCAAAACTCAGCCGTGTCACAGTCTCGCAACAGAATTCACAGTCGATCCGTCGCTGTGAACACTGTCCAGTCGGCTCACAGCCCCAGATCGCCTCCGCGGTGAGAAGGGCGCGACAACCGGCGAGAGCAGCACGGAGACCGACTCGACCGAGATGACAGGCGTCGAGTGCCCCTTTCCCCTCCGAGGGAAGGGTCGTACGCCCCTCGGCGGCAAGATGACAGACGATGCAAGATAGGCGAAGGGTTCGGTCGACCCGTGGAACCAGGCTTTGATCGCGATCCATTATCGTACAAGGCCCGGTCGACCGAACAGAGCCCATCGGCGGACCGAGAGGATGCACCCACCAGCGATCGAAAGTGCATGTTTACGGTCGAGTGTTTTAGCAGGGCTATCGAGCGCGATGATCCCCCAATTTCAGATTGGCAACAGAGTCGACAAGTTCTTTGGGGAATCCAAGCCGAAACTTGGCTGGAGGATTACCGAGTGGCTGTTCAGATTGGTGGTGGAAATGATGAGGTGGCCATGAAGCATTTGCCCTCATGTTGGAAGGTTACGCAGAGCGTGGCTGAGTCAATTACCTAACAAAGACATATATACTTGGGAAGATTTGTCACGAGTGTTCGTCGGGACTTTTGAAGGACTTGCAAGCGACCGGCTGGTTTGTGAGCTGCAAGTTTGTGTGCGAAGACCAATGAAACTCTCCGAGAGTACATTCAGAGATGGATTACCTTGCACAATCTTGTGGAAAATGTAATCGACCATCGGCGGTTTGCGCCTTCAAGGATGGCGTCAAAAACAGAGAATTGAGTTTGAAGTTTGGTCGGACCGGGGACATGACCCTGAGTCGAATGATGGAGATTGCTAGCAAATACGCCAATGGCGAGGAAGAAGACCGACTCGAGCGGCAAGTACAAGCCAAGCCCGATCGGAGAAGGAAATTCCATCGGAAGCAGAACGAAAGCCGAGCGGCAGCTCTGGAGAGGCCCCGCCGTGACTCGAGGGAAGTTCAAGGAAAGCCCAAAGGATCACGGAATCCGAAAAAAGTGAAAGATAAAGAAGGAAATGGCGTGATGGATATGCCATGCCATATTCACACGAAGAAGGATGAAGAGGGCAACATTATTTACCGAAGCACACAACTCGCCGATGTCGACTCTGATCCAGCGGTTTGGGCAAGCAGTCTAAGGACAAGGAGAAGGAGCGGACAAGGCGGAGATAAAGAGGGCGGTGAGGAGGAATACCAGACGTCAACTCCACTGATGATCTTCGCGGATGTGGAAAGCAAAAGTCGATGAAAGTCATCAACCGAGAGGTGAATATGGTTGCCCAGTTAAGCCAAGTTATGTGAGGTGGTCCCGGACACCCATCACATTCGACCAATCTGATCACCCGACTCACATTGCCACCTGGCGGCAAGCGTTAGTGGTCGATCCGGTTGTCGAAGGCACTCGGACCGACAAAAGTGCCGATGGATGGTGGTAGTGGGCTGAATTTGTTATATGTGGATACATTGAAAGGGATGGGCATTAGATGTCGATTGGCGCCGACAATATGAGTTTCCACGAGTCATTCCGGGAAGAAGGCCAACTCACTCGGCCAAATAGCCCTAGGCGTGGTTTTGGCGATTCCAAGCACTTCCGAAAGAAAAGTTGACCTTTGAGGTTGTGGATTTTCAGAGTGCATACCACGCCATTTTGGGGAGGCCGCCTATGCACGATTCATGGCCCGACCATGCTACGTGTACCTCAAACTGAAAATGCCGGGACCCAGCGGAGTGATCACATCACCGGCGATCGGAAGAAAGCGGAAGAGTGCTTTCGAAGGGCTCGAAGATTGCCGACTCCCAAGTGACAGCGGTCGAATTCGGCAGTACATGCAAAAGCGCAGATCCGAAAGTGATTTGCTATGATCTAAGAAGCCAGCCACGAGTCGCATTCAAATTGTCCGGTGAGACAAAGCCAATTCATATTCATCCGGTGATCCCGATGCAGCCCGACCCACATATCCACAACACTCGACTCGAAATAGGAAGAAGCGCTCATCCGGTTCCTCCGTGAGGCGGGACATTTTGCATGGAAGCGGTGACATGCGGTGTTCGAGGCTGGCTGAGCATCGCCTCCAGTCGACAAGTCAGTGAAACCAGTCAAAGAGCATCTTCGGTCCGCCGTCGTAAGAGAAAAGCTATTGGTGAAGAAGTGGCTCATTTGTTGACGGCAGGATTTATTCGAGATTTACCACTCCGAGTGGCTCGCTAATGTTGTCATGGTCCCCAAGAAGGATAACTCCTCCGCATGTGCATTGATTTTAAGCACATTAATCGGGCCTGCCGAAGGATCATTCCTCTCCCCGCATCGATCAAACTGTTGACTCGACCGCGGGTGCGAGCGATGTATTTTTAGGCGCATATTCGGGTATCATCATATCCGTCTGTATGGACCCGATGAAATAAAACAGCTTTCATCACTCCATTCGGTGCTTACGCTATATCACCATGCCATTCGGCCTCAAGAATGCGGAGTCACATTTATGCGAATGATTGAAGTGTCTTCTCACTCAAATCGGTCGGAATGTGGAAGCGTATATGGATGATATCGTCGTTAAGTCGCGAAAAGGTTCCGACCTGCTTGCTGACCTCGCGAAACATTTTCCAATCTCGGAAGATGCGATATCAAGCTCAATCCGTCAAAGTGCACATTCGGAGTTCTGGTGGAAAATTACTCGGTTTCTCGTTTCGAGCGAGGAATCGGCGCTAACCGAAGAAGATCGGCCTTTGTTCTCCGAATGAAGCGCCTGTGCGAGTGCACGGCGTCGAGCTTCTTGGTTGCTTGGCGCTTTAAGTCGATTCATCTCACGACTCGGTGAAAAGGCATTACCTCTTTACCGAGTGATGAGGAAGGCTGACAAGTTCGAGTGGACTCCGGAAGCTGATGCAGCGTTTGCCAAGCTAAAAGCTCTGCTCTCCACCCAGCCGGTGCTTGCTGCTCCAATCAGCAAAGAGCCTCTGTTGCTTTACATTGTAGCCTTTGGACAAGTTATCGATTCTGTGCTTACGATCGGCGGGAAGAGGAAGGAAAGGCCTTCAAAGTTCAGCGCCGGTGTATTATTTGTCGAAGTCTTGACTCCGTCCAGCAGAGATATCCTCATTATCGAAGCTTGTGTATGGTATATACATGACCACAAAGAAGGTTGCTCATTATTTCTCCGATCATTCTATCACGATCGTCGGTGGCGCTCCTTTATCGAGAGATCTTGCATAACGAGCGCAACCGGTCGAGTGGCGAAATGGGCGATTGAACTTCTTCCCTTGATATCAAATTCGAGGCAAAAAAGCCATCAAGTCGAGGTTATAGCGGATTTCTGGCGAGTGGATTGAACAACAACAACCGGCGAAGTTCACTCGGAGCATTGGACCATGTTTTTTGACGGCTCCAAGATCTTTGAATGGTTACAGTCTTTGGGGTTGTTCTGGTTTCCCCAGAGGAGATAAGCTTAGGTATGTGCTCCAGATTCACTTTGATTCCTCCAACAATGAGGCAGAATCTGAGGCCCTTCTATATGGATTGCGCATGGCCATCTCACTCGGCGTCCGTCGCCGATGGTTTATGGCGACTCAGATCTAGTGGTCAATCAAGTGATGAAGGAGTGGGGCGTGAAGCCCGGCTATGATTGGATCTTGCAATGCAGTGAGGAAGCTGGAAAAAGAAGTTTGAGGGTTGGAACTCCATCACATCCCCGATTGAAAAATCAAGCGGTGATGATCTGGCGAAGATAGGGTCAAGAGGAAGCCATTCAGTGGTGTGTTTTTGGAACATATACACACTCCGTCGATCAAAGAAGATCCTTTCAGAGGAAGCTCCGCAACCCAAGAGTGCCACAGACTCGCGAGGTTGAGGTCCCAGCGATGGTCGACTTGGTCATGGAAGTTTTAATTGTCACTCCCGATTGGACAATTCCATTACATTGCGTATATTACGAGAAAGGAACTACCGGAGGATGAAGAAGAGGCTCGGCAGATCGTCCGTCGATCCAAAGCCTTTACCGTTATTAATGGGCAGTTATATAGAAAGCCCGGCGGAGTCGGACAAAAATGCATAACGCCGGAAGAAGGTCGAGTCATACTTAATGATATCCACTCGGGGACTGTGGTCACCATCGTCCTCTCGGACCATTGTAGCCAAAGCATACCGAGCTGGATTTTCTTGGCCTAGAGCAAATGAGATGGCAAAGAGATAGTGGACAAGTGCGAAGGATGCCAATTCTACTCCAATATGTCACACAAGCTCTGCGTCGCCTTGAAGACCATTCCACTCGTCGGCCTTTCGCCGTATGGGGTTGGACATGATCGGTCCCTTGCGAACAGGTCGGGCGGTTTCACGCATGTCTTGGTAGCGATCGACAAGTTCACCAAGTGGATTGAAGCTAAACCAATCAAAAAACTTGACACCAGTACTGCTGTTTCCTTCATCAGAGGGCTGACGTTCAGATATGGGGTCCCGCACAGTATTATTACGGACAACGGGTCGAATTTTGACTCGGAAGAATTCAAGGATTTCTGCAACGCCCAAGGCACACGAGTCGACTACGCTTCAGTCGCCCATCCTCAGTCGAATGGACGGCGGAGCGAGCCAGCGGATTGATCCTCAAGTGCAAGCCCCGTGATGTGAGATCTCAAGCATGCGGCTGGAGCTTGGGTCGGCGAACTCCCTTGATACTTTGGGGTTTGCGAACCACGCCTAATCGGTCGACCGGAAGAACCCCTTCTTCTGGTCTATGGAAGCGAAGCAGTCCTTCCGAGTGATCTCCTTCACAATGCTCCCGAATTGAACTATACAATGAAGCGAAGCTGAGCAAGCGCGTCGGGATCGGTCGACCTCTGGAAGAGGAACGGAAATGGCTCGATCCGCTCGACCATTTACCGGCAAGACTTGCGCGCTACCTGTCGCCCGAAATGTGAGAGGTCGAGCCTTCCGGGAAGGAGATCTGGTCCCGAGTGGATCAGCGAAGCAACATAAACTTGCTCCCTCACGGAAGGACCCTTCATCGTCACAAGGTTCTCCACAATGGGGCGTATCGTCTCTACAATGTCGAACACGATATCGATGAGCCCGAGCTTGGAATGCGGATCTGCTCCGCCCGTTTTCACTTAAGGTTTTTCACTCGAAAGAGTTGTAATAAAATACTCTGTAGCTCACGAGCTTTGAAGTAATAGTGTCATAATTCCTTCATAATTTTGTCACTCTTTATTTTTAAATCGAGTAAAATTTTCCCCGATGGGTGGCTTAATCGCGAACCCGTTTCGCCTAAGTTTTTACAAATCCTACCGAGTGGTAAGCGGACTTCCACTCGGAGGCTTAGCTGCAGCTCGGTGCTCGCCTAAGTTATTAAAATCCTACCGAGTGGTAAGCGGACTTCCACTCGGAGGCTTAGCTGCAGCTCGGTGCTGCGCCTAAGTTATTAAAATCCTACCGAGTGGTAAGCGGACTTCCACTCGGAGGCTTAGCTGCACTCGGTGCTCGCCTAAGTTATTAAAATCCCACCGAGTGGTAAGCCAGACTTCCACTCGGAGGCTTAGCTGCAGCTCGGTGCTCGCCTAAGTTATTAAAATCCTCTAGGGTGGTAAGCAGACTTCCACTCGGAGGCTTAGCTACAGCTCGGTGCTGCGCCTAAGATAAAAGAAATCCTACCGAATGAAGAGCAAACCTCTCACTCGGGGCTTAGCTGCAACCAGTGCTGCGCCTAAGATAAAAGAAATCCTACCGAGTGAAGAGCAAACCTCTCACTCGGGGCTTAGCTGCAACCAGTGCTCGCCTAAGATAAAAGAAATCCTACCGAGTGAAGAGCAAACCTCTCACTCGGGGGCTTAGCTGCAGTCCAAGGACTCGCCTAAGTATAAAGTGTACTAGCAAGGAAAAGCGAGGCGCAGGTCGATGCGACCCTCTCTTCGAGCTTCGACACAAATACAAAGAAATCCTACCGAGTGAAGAGCAAACCTCCCACTCGGGGGCTTAGCTGCAGGCCCAGTGCTCGCCTAAGATAAAAGAAATCCTACCGAGTGAAGAGCAAACCTCTCACTCGGGGGCTTAGCTGCAGCCCAGTGCTCGCCTAAGATAAAAGAAATCCTACCGAGTGAAGAGCAAACCTCTCACTCGGGGGCTTAGCTGCAGCCAGTGCTCGCCTAAGATAAAAGAAATCCTACAGTGAAGAGCAAACCTCTCACTCGGGGGCTTAGCTGCAGCCTAGTGCTCGCCTAAGATATAAGAAATCCTACCGAGTGAAGAGCAAACCTCTCACTCGAAGGCTTAGCTGCAGCCCAGTGCTCGCCTAAGATAAAAGAAATCCCACCGAGTGAAGAGCAAACCTCTCACTCGGGGGCTTAGCTGCAGCTCAGCACTCGCCTAAGGAGTAAGTCAACTGCAGTAGGCACCTCATTTGTTAACTTGCAAAGAGCAATTCAAGCCAAGAGCAATCATTTCCAAACATCAATCAAATTTAGGTCGATACCTAAAATAACCGAGAGTGCTCAGCGCTAAGCCTGTTAAGGTTTTATCGATTCTGATTCCACTCGGCATACCGAGCAAATTTAAGGTCAAGGAAAGTTTTTTACCCCTCCTGTGGAGGGCTGGATGGGGCAACGAACTCGTCAAGGTCAATCCCGTCGGCGATCCGCGTGACAGCAGCAATGAAAGTCTCCATGAAGGTCCTAAAGTCGTGCTTTTTGGTGTTGGCCACTCGGAGAGCCGCCAGCTTATCCTCTCGAGCATCCTTGCAATGGACTCACGCCAGACACAAGGCAACATCCGCGCCACATCGAGCTGAAGACTTCTTCCATTCTTGCACTCGGTCGGGGACAACGTTCGATCGAGTCATCAACGACTTCGAGGTCATTTTGGAGTGTTTCCCGGGCGGGCGTCGAGTCGATGCGGGATGTAGCAGCCTTGGTCTTGCGAGATAATCCACGACAGCGACAACACGGATTCGGTCGGAAGATGTTCATGGCAGTTTCATCGTTCACGGAGAATTGGCAGGTCAAGGTTAAATCTCCGGTGGCTGGTTTCTTCTTCAAAGTTGTGGCGAGAACTCTGCAAAGACAAAATCCCAAATCAAGAAAACAGTCGAATGGAAACATAACAGTTGGGAGAATTGGTCGAGTGAAGAAGATTACCTTCAAGCATAAGGAACAATTTCTTAGCAAGACCGCCCAAGAAGCTTTCTAGCTCGTTCTTCTTTCCAGCCATTTGGAGGACCTTCTCAGTCAGATTCTTCTTGTCAGCCTTCATTCGCTCAACATCCTTCTTTGGCGGCGGCGAGCGATCTTCAGATTGGCGTTATCCTGTTTGAGCTTGGTGACTGAGGCCAGTTTGTCATCAGCAAGCTTGATCTTCTCAGACAGCTCAAGTTCCTTCTTCCTTTGAGCCTCCTTCACCTTGCCTGAAAATCGCAGCAAAGTCAAACTTGAAGCAAATGAGGGGAGAAAAGAGTCGTCGAAATCTCACCAAACATACCTTTGGTCTCCTCCTTTGCCTTCGTCAGATTCTCTTGCACTAGCTTCAAGTCCAACTCGAGCTGAATATGCTACGCTCCGATTCGATATAGCGTGCCGCAAGATCACAAAATTTCTCTGAAGAATCGATTGCAAAAATATCGAGATAATCCACTTCCGAGTGAATAAAGAAGAAGGTGCGTTTCTAAGACTACGATCGAATGCAAGCATTCGACCATAGTCTCGAGGACTACACCGGTGGGTGCACTCAGCGTGCCCCCTTGGTCTTATTCAAGACATAGTCGACCGATCGACCAAAAAAAAAAAAAAGAAGCGAGTCGACCGATCGGCGAAACTTCTTGATTGTAATCAGCGCCGTGATCGACCACGATCTCGGGGACTACACCGGTGGGTGCACTCAGCGTGCCCCCTTTGGTCTCGAAAATCCATTCGTTCCATTGGGATAATGATCAACATCTACTTAGTAAGCCTAAGACGACCGCCGCGTGATCGACCTTATATGGGGACTACACCGGCGGGTGCACTCGATGTGCCCCGCCAACACGGAGTTTTTACCAACACACCTAGTGGGTGACTGCTATAATTCGAGAAGAAAAGTTTTGATAGCATATCCTATGAGCGGTGGTGGTCGGTGACTGAACATTGCTCTGAAGGCGTAGCGGCATCGTAAGCTGCTTGGCTCGCATCGGCGATCTTCACTGCTCCATCATGATCCTGCTTGACGGATCGCCTCCTTAGCGACATCGGCCTGGTCCTCGGGGCGTGGTGTGTGGCGAAGATCGAAGGTTGTCCAAAGCACTTTCGGCGAAGTGGGCGAACACTCGTCGTGGTTGCAAAGGACCTGATATGTCGAGTGCCAACCTCTCCTTCCGTCTCAACGGTCTCGGGCACCGTCACACCTTGGGCTTCCTTGCCAGTAGATGCCTTCCTGCTCCTCCTAGTCCTCAATGGCTCCTCATCTTCATCATCGTCGTCAGGAAGAGTGATGATGTCATTGGTTGGAGCTTCAGAAAAGAGTTAAAGTCAGAAATCTTGAGTCAGTCGACTAAGAACGAGCATTAAGGATGTAGTACCAGGATGTGAAGTGGCGGCGTCCTCCATCTCATGGTCGTCAACCTTCACTGAGGTTTCGGAAGTCGCAGCGCTGAAAATCCAAAGACTCAGTCGACCGATTCAAGTATCAACCAGAGACAAAATTTATATAGAACAAGAAGATTTAAGCAATATGTTTACCCTGAGATGGTGGGGATGGACACTTTCATTTTTGGCAGAGGCTTGGTTGTCCTCGACGGAACTACCTTCGCCTGCTTTGGCACTTTCTCAGTCGGCACCGGAGAAGCAGTCCGAGGGCGTTTGGTTGACTGCGAGACAGTCGCAACTCCCTTACCGCGTTCAACCAAAGGGTCGTGCACAAGTTTTGACCGCCTTTCCAAGCGCGGTGGTGCGGCTTCCTCCTCTTCATCCTCGTCATCATCGTCCTCGTCATCGTCATCATCGTCGTCGTCGTCTCCTGCAACATCTGAATCCCACTCTTCCTGGCTCTCACCTCCACTGGCTTCCCCCTCCTCAGTCGGAATCTGGCGCCGTTGGGCATTGAGTATAGCTCGTGAGGGCACGGAAGTATTAAAGCGAGTTGATCGACCAAGCTCTGAAGCACACTCGATAGACATACAATGGAAAAGCAGAACAAGTGTACCTTATATGCGAGCGCTATCACGATCAGCGGAGAAATCCTCCGGGATCGCGAGGATTGTCCTTGTTCGATGATCGAAGCCATCCATCTTTCCACTACGGTATCGTCGATTGCCTCCGGGTGGGCGCGAGTCTCGTCTTCGGTGCCGCAATACAACCACATCTGATGACTCCGGGCCGAAGGGGCTGGATTTGCCTCGAAGAAAAACCTCCAGGAGGTCCATGCCAGTCCTCCGTCCCTAACCAGCTGCACCACGCGGTCCATCAGCATCTTCACTTCAGCCCTCTCTTCTGGAACAACCTTCAGGGAGGAGGGTCTATTCACTCGACTCATGGTGAATGCAGGAAGGCCAGTCGACTGCCCCGGCGTCGTCTCATTCCGGCAATAGAACCAGGTCGACTGCCGCCCCTGACCGACTCGGGAAAAGACATAGCTGGGAAGGTGCTTTTGTTCCTCAAGCTGGACCCCTAAACCACCACACATCTGGACTACGGGTCTTCTCATCACGGGGCTTGCCTTCTTCACGGTCTGAGGCGACATGTGAAGATGTACTTGAACAAACCCGGTCGATCGACAGCCCGGAAGTTTTAGCACATAGGCACAAAGCAGCGGCAAGGTATGCAATGGAGTTTGGAGTAAAATGGTGGAGCTGGGCTCGAAGAAATTCAGAAAACCCGAAAGAAGACACTCGGTGTAGCGAAAAACCTCGGTCGACATGGGTGGCCAAAAGCACGCACTCACCCTCTTACGGTTGAGGCTGCCACTCTCGGCCAGAAGTCTCGCGGCGCCGTGGGGAATCAATCCGTCGTTAGCCATATCGAGGAGATCCTTCTCCCTTATGGTCGTTGGATCGATCGCCTGGACCCAGCCTTTCGGCAGTTTGGATCTCGACGAAGAACCACCACGACGGTAGATCTCCCTTTGCCTTCTCCGCTCTTTGGCGCCTTCTCCGCCGCCCGGCGCCTTCTCCGCCGCCGGCGCCTTCTTGGCGCTCCAACATCGTCGTCTTCTCTTTGCCCATGGCGCCGGCGAATGCGCAAGGAAGGAGATGACAAGAGAAGCAACAGCGGTGGTGGGGAGCGCGAGAGAAGAACTAAGGAGGAAGAACAAAGTATCGTGCACGAGCCTCCGAGAGTTACATTTATAGCATCCTTCGAGTGGATGTGGTGGACCCAAGCCATCCAATCATATCCCGAGCAACCGCGCTGCGCGATACGTGGCGGAAAAAGCGGCACGGAGATCGAGGCGCCCCTGTTACGTCCCATCCGAGCCCCGCGATCCGTTCCGTTTTGCGCGCTTCCCCAAATTTCGTATCCCGCGAGATCAGCGAGCGACAGATCGGTCTGTCAAGTGCGAGATCTCACGCGATCCGTTGCTCGGGAATATCAAAGGAAGCCACTCGACTAAAGAACAAGAATGGATCAAGTCGACTGAAGGAAAGTTTCTTGTTATCAACGGAGAAGATCTTGATCCAAGACAACATGTAACCAGCATGCAAAAGGCAGTCAGAAGCAAGGTCAACTCCTCCTTCACTCAAGCCTCAATCCATTCGGGGGCTAATGATGGATTCATGTACCTAGGGTAGGGTTATAGGCCTGACCTAAGCGTCCTACCAAGGGCACTTTCGTAGAAGAGATCATCTTCGATCGACCAAGAGAATCCACTCGACTAGCTGGAAGGACTCGACCATGGAAGACTCACTCGACCATGAAGACTCACTCGACCACCACGAGAAGGTCGAAGGCACTCTGCGGTCAGCGGTTTGTTATTAAATAGACTTAATGATAGTTAAAGCGCCTTATGAGGCGTTACAGTAACCCCGGCTTAATGTACTTTAATCCCCCCATTATGTGGGCTGGTGGGTCTGGCGCACTCTATATAAGCCACCCCCTCCACGAGATAGGGGTTCAGATTCTTGTAATACTCATACTCATAATCCACTCGACCGCCTCAGGGCTCCGAGACGTAGGGCTATTACTTCTTCCGAGAAGGGCCTGAACTCGTACATCTCTTGTCTCCACAACTGCTCCATAGCTAGAACATCGCCTCTCCCTTACCTACCCCTACTTCTACTGTCAGAATTAGAACCACGACACCACTCACTTTCTTGTAAATACAGGCTTCTCCAAAAGTCTGTATAAAACCATATGCTTTGATCACACTATCAAAACGTTTATTCCAACTCGAGATGCTTGCACCAGTCCATAAATGGATCATTGGAGCTTGCATACTTTGTTAGCACCTTTTGGATCTACAAAACCTTACGGCTGCATCATATACAACTCTTCTTCCGAAATCCATTCAAGAATGCAGTTTTGACATCCATTTGCCAAATTTCATAATCATGAAATGCAGCAATAGCTAACATGATTGAGACAGACTTAAGCATCGCTTCTGGTGAAAAGTCCCATCGTAGTCAACCCCTTGAACTTGTCGAAAACCTTTCGCAACAAGTCGAGCTTTATAAACAGATTACATTACCATCAGCGTCGGTCTTCTTCTTAAAGATCCATTTATTCTCAATGGCTTGGCGATCATCGGGCAAGTCAACCAAAGTCCATACTTTGTTTTCATACATGGATCCCATCTCAGATTTCATGGCCTCTAGCCATTTTGCGGAATCTGGGCTCATCATCGCTTCCTCATAGCTCGTAGGTTCATCATGGTCAAGTAACATGACTTCCATAATAGGATTACCATACCACTCAGTGCGGATCTTACTCTGGTAGACCTCACGAGGTTCGGTAGAAACTTGATCTGAAGTTTCATGATCAATATCATTAGCTTCCTCACTGATTGGTGTAGTTGTCACAGAACCGGTTCTTGTGATGAACAACTTTCAATAAGGGAGTAGATCTGATTATCTCATCAAGTTCTACTTTCCTCCCACTCACTTCTTTCGAGAGAAACTCCTTCTCTAGAAAGGATCCAATTTTAGCAACGAAAATCTTGCCCTCAAATCTGTGATAGAAGGTGTACCCAATAGTCTCTTTTGGGTATCCTATGAAGACACATTTCTCCGATTTGGGTTAGAGCTTATCTGGTTGAAGTTTCTTCACATAAGCATCGCAGCCCCAAACTTTAAGAAATGACAACTTTGGTTTCTTGCCAAACCATAGTTCATAAGGCGTCGTCTCAATGGATTTTGATGGTGCCCTATTTAATGTGAATGCGGTCGTCTCTAAAGCATAACTCCAAAACGATAGCGGTAAATCAGTAAGAGACATCATAGATCGCACCATATCTAGAAAAGTACGATTACGACGTTCGGACACACCATTTCGTTGTGGTGTTCCGGGTGGCGTGAGTTCTTGAAACTATTCGCATTGTTTCAAGTGTAGACCAAACTCGTAACTCAAATATTCTCCTCCACGATCAGATCGTAGAAACTTTATTTTCTTGTTACGATGATTTTCCACTTCACTCTGAAATTCTTTAAACTTTTCAAATGTTTCAGACTTGTGTTTCATTAATTAGATATACCCATATCTGCTCAAATCATCTGTGAAGGTGAGAAAATAATGATATCCGCCGCGGGCCTCAACATTCATTGGACCACAAACATCAGTATGTATGATTTCCAACAAATCAGTTGCTCGCTCCATAGTTCCGGAGAATGGCGTTTTAGTCATCTTGCCCATGAGGCACGGTTCGCTAGTACCAAGTGATTCATAATCAAGTGATTCCAAAAGCCCATCAGTATGGAGTTTCTTCATGCGCTTTACACCGATATGACCTAAACGGCAGTGCCACAAATAAGTTGCACTATCGTTATCAACTCTGCATCTTTTGGTTTCAACACTATGAATATGTGTATCACTACTATCGAGATTCAATAAAAATAGACCACTCTTCAAGGGTGCATGACCATAAAATATATTACTCATATAAATAGAACAACCATTATTCTCTGATTTAAATGAATAACCATCTCGCATCGAACAAGATCCAGATATAATGTTCATGCTCAACGCTGGCACCAAATAACAATTATTTAGGTCTAAAACTAATCCCGATGGCAGATGTAGAGGTAGCGTGCCGACCGCGATCACATCGACTTTGGAACCGTTTCCCACGTGCATCGTCACCTCGTCCTTAGCCAATCTTCGCTTAATCTGTAGTCCCTGTTTCGAGTTGTAAATATTAGCATGAACCGATATCAAATACCAGTGCTCTTGTGAGCATTAGTAAGGTACACATCAATAACATGTATATCACATATACCTTTGTTCACTTTGCCATCCTTCTTATCCGCCAAATACTTGGGGCAGTTCCGCTTCCAATGTCTAGTCTGCTTGCAGTAGAAGCACTCAGTTTCAGGCTTAGGTCCAGACTTGGGTTTCTTCTCTTGAGCAGCAACTTCCTTGCCGTTCTTTTTGAAGTTCCCCTTCTTCTTCCCTTTGCCCTTCTTCTTGAAACTGGTGGTCTTCTTAACCATCAACACTTGATGCTCCTTCTTGATTTCTACCTCCGCGGCTTTTAGCATTGCGAAGAGCTCGGGAATAGTCTTGTTCATCCCTTGCATATTATAGTTCATCACGAAGCTCTTGTAGCTTGGTGGCAGTGATTGGAGAATTCTTTGAGTATATGTTCACTGACAGAACTATTCTCCTCCATCTTGCAGCTATAGAACTTATTGGAGACTTCATATCTCTCAATCCGGGCATTTGCTTGAAATATTAACTTCAACTCTGGAACATCTCATATGCTCCATGGCGTTCAAAAGCGTCGTTGAAGACCGGCTCTAAGCCGTAAAGCATGGCACTTGAACTATCGAGTAGTCATCAGCTTTGCTCTGCGAAGTTCTTAACATTGTCGGTTGCATCAGCGGCGGGCCTAGCACCCAGCGGTGCTTCGAGGATGTAACTTTTACGTAGCAATGAGGATAATCCTCGAGTTCTGAGACCTAGTCCGTGTAATTGCTACCATCATCTTTCAACTTTGCTTTCTCAAGGAAGCATTAAAATTCAACGGAACAACAACACGAGCCATCTATCTACAAATAAACATAGACAAGCAAAATACTATCGGTACTAAGTTCATGATAAATTTAAGTTCAATTAATCATATTACTTAAGAACTCCCACTTAGGCAGACATCTCTCTAGTCATCTAAGTGATCACGTGATCCAAATCAACTAAACCTTGTCCGATCATCACGTGAGATGGAGTAGTTTCAATGGTGAACATCACTATGTTGATCATATCTACTATATGATTCACGTTTGACCTTCGGTCTCCGTGTTCGAGGCCATATCTGTATATGCTAGGCTTGTCAAGTATGACCTGAGTATTCGCGTGTGCAACTGTTTTGCACCGTTGTATTTGAGCGTAGAGCCTATCACCCGATCATCACGTGGTGTCTCAGCACGAAGAACTTTCATAGCGGTGCATACTCAGGGAGAACACTTCTTGATTATTAGTGAGAGATCATTTTAAAATGCCACCGTCAATCAAAGCAAGATAAGATGCATAAAGGATAAACATCACATGCAATCAATATAAGTGATATGATATGACCATCATCATCTTGTGCTTGTGATCTCCATCTTTGAAGCACCGTCGTGATCACCATCGTCACCGGGGCGACACCATGATCTCCATCGTAGCATCGTTGTCGTTTACGCCATCTATTGCTTCTATGACTATCGCTACCGTTTAGTGATAAAGTAAAGCAATTACAGGGCGTTGCATTTCATACAATAAGCGACAACCATATGGCTCCCGCCGATTGCCGATAACCGATTACAAAACATGATCATCTCATACAATAAAATATAGCATCACGTCTTGACCATATCACATCACAACATGCCCTACAAAAACAAGTTAGACATCCTCTACTTTGTTGTTGCCAATTTTACGTGGCTGCTACGGGCTTAGCAATAACCGTTCTTACCTACGCATCAAAACCACAACGATAGTTCGTCAAGTTGGTGTTGTTTTAACCTTCGCAAGGACCGGGCATAGCCACACTCGATTCAGCTAAAGTGAGAGAGACAGACACCCGCAAGCCACCTTTAAGCACGAGTGCTCGTAACGATGAAACTAGTCTCGCGTAAGCGTACGCGTAATGTCGGTCCGGGCCGCTTCATCTCACAATACCGCCGAACCAAAGTATGACATCTTTGGTAAGCGGTATGACTTATATCGCCCACAACTCACTTGTGTTCTACTCGTGCATATAACATCAAGCGCATAAAACCTAGGCTCGGATGCCCTTTGTTGGGGAGCGTAGTAATTTCAAAAAATCCTATGCACACGCAAGATCATGGTGATGGCATAGCAGCGAGAGGAGAGTGTTGTCCATGTACCCTCGTGGGCCGTGGCGAGCGTTAACTGCGCGATTGATGTAGTCGTCGTCTTCACGATCTGAACGATCCAAGCACCGAACGTACGGCACCTCCGAGTTCAGCACACGTTCAGCTCGATGACGATCTCCGGGCTCCGATCCGGCAAAGCCTCGGAGATGAGTTACGTCAGCACGACGGCGTGGTGATGATGATGATGTTCTACTGGCGCAGGGCTTCGCCTAAACTCCACGACGATATGACCGAGGTGGAATATGGTGGAGGGGGCACCGCACTGCAGCTAAGGGCGATCCGTAGATCAACTTGTGTGTCTATGGGTGCCCTCCACCCCCCGCCCCGTATATAAAGGAGCAAGGGAGGGAGGCCGGCCGGCCCTTGGGGCGCGCCAAGGAGGAGAATCCTCCTCCTAGTAGGAGTAGGACTCCTCCTTTCCTACTCCTACTAGGAGGGAAGGAAGGGAGAGGGGAAGGAAAGAGGCGCCGCCCCCCTCCTCCTAGTCAATTCGGACCGGAGGGAGGCGTGCGGCCCTACTGGCCGGCCCTCTCTCTTCCCTCTAAGGCCCATAATGCCCATTACTCTCTGGGGGTTCGGTGACCCTCCGGCACTCCGGTTTTCTCGAAATCGCCGGAACACTTCGGTGTCGAATATAGTCATCAATATATCAATCTTTATGTCTCGACCATTTGAGACTCCTCGTCATGTCCGTGATCACATCGGGACTCGAACAAACTTGGTACATCAAAACTTATAAACTCATAATAAAATTGTCATCGTAGCGTTAAGCGTGCAGACCCTACGGGTTCGAGAACTATGTAGACATGACCTAGAACTATTCTCGGTCGATAACCAATAAGCGGAACACGGATGCCCATATTGGTTCCAACATATTCTCGAAGATCTTTATCGATCAAACCGCATAACAACATCGTTGTTCCTTTGTCATCGGCATGTTACTTGCCGAGATTAGATTGTCGGTATCAATACCTAGTTCAATATCATTACCGGCAAGTCTCTTTACTCGTTACATAATGCATCATTCCGTAATCAACTCATTGGTTACATTGCTTGCAAGGCTTATAGTGATGTGCATTACCGAGAGGGCGGAGATACCTCTCCAGAGCAATCGGAGTGACAAAACCTAATCTCGAAATCGCCAACTCAACATGTACCTTCGGAGACACCTGTAGTACTCCTTTATAATCACCCGATTCGTTGTGACGTTTGGTAGGACCAAAGTGTTCCTCCGATAAGCAGGAGTTGCATAATTCTCATAGTTACGAGGAACATGTATAAGTCATGAAGAAAGCAATAGCAATATACTAAACGATCAAGTGCTAGGCTAACGGAATGGGTCATGTCAATCACATCATTCTCCTAATGATGTGATCCCATCTAATCAAATGACAACACATGTCTATGGTTAGGAAACATAACCATCTTTGATTAATGAGCTAGTCAAGTAGAGGCATACTAGTGACTATATGTTTGTCTATGTATCCACACATGTATCATGTTTCCGGTTAATACAATTCTAGCATGAATAATAAACATTTATCATGATATGAGGAAATAAACAATAACTTTTTTATTGCCTCTAGGGCATATTTCCTTCAGATGTGAACTAGATTATTGACTCTAGTGCAAGTGGGAGACTGAAGAAAATATGCCTAGAAATAATAATAAAGATTATTATTTATTTTTATTTCATGATAAATGTTTATTATCATGATCACAACATTAGGAGAACAGTTAAAATTGATAGCCATGAGAATCATTGTGAGATGGTGATGATTAGGACTGCGAGATGCCGTGCGGTGTTGAATTGATGAAGCAGTTGAAGCAAAGAAAGGTGATGAGCTTACGTGTGAGACGATACGATGGGTAAAGAAACTGCCAGGTTGATGAGGACTCTGAGGTCAGTCTGCATGTTCTGGTCATCGAAGCTCGTCATGTCTGAAGATCGATGAGATTATGAGTTTATGAGTTTGATGTGCGATCGAGTCGAGATGAGATCGAGCACATGACGAGAGTCTTGAAATGCTCGAGACGAAAGATCGATATATTGGATGACTATATTCGAGTTCGAAAGGTTCGACTGATTCGGGTACTTTTGGAGTACCCAGGAGTTACGGAATTCGCCGGGAGTATATGGGCCTTATTGGGCCATACGGGAACAGAGGAGAAAGGCCAAAGGAAGGAGGCCTCGCCCCCCTCTGGTCCGATTGGACAAGGCGCAGCCCCTTTTCCTTCTTCCTCTCCCCTCTTTCCCTTCTCCTACTCCAACAAGGAAGGAGGGAGTCCTACTCCCGGTGGGAGTAGGACTCCCCTTGGCGCGCCTCCTCCTAGGCCGGCCGCCCCCTCCCCCCTTGCTCCTTTATATACGGGGGCAGGGGGGCACCCTAGAACACACAAGTTGATCTACGGATCGTTCCTTAGCCGTGTGCGGTGCCCCCCTCCACCATATTCCACCTCGGTCATATCGTCGCGGAGTTTAGGCGAAGCCCAGCGCCGGTAGAGCATCATCATCGTCACCACGCCATCGTGCTGACGGAACTCATCCCCGACGCTTTGCTGGATCGGAGCCCGCGGATCGTCATCGAGCTGAACGTGTGCTGAACTCGGAGGTGTTGTATGTTCGGTACTTGGATCGGTCGGATCGTGAAGACGTACGACTACATCAACCGCGTTGTCATAACGCTTCCGCTTACGGTCCACGAGGGTACGTGGACAATACTCTTCCCTCTCGTTGCTATGCCATCACCATGATCTTGCATGTGCGTAGGAAATTTTGTGAAATTAGTATGTTCCCCAACACTTGGCGCCTCCCTTCCCCCTTGCTACACCTCTCCCTTCCGCAGACGCTTGGCGAAGCCCTGCCGGGATCCCTGCTGCATCCACCACCACGCCGTCGTGCTGCTGGATCTTCATCAACCTCTTCTTCCCCTTGCTAGATCAAGAAGGAGGAGACGTCACGCTGACCGTACGTGTGTTGAACGCGGAGGTGCTGTCCGTTCGGTGCTAGGATCTCCGGTGATTTGGATCACGACGAGTACGACTCCCTCAACCTCGTTCTCTTGAACGCTTCCGCTTGCGATCTACAAGGGTATGTAGATGCACTCCCCTCTCTTGTTGCTAGATGAACTCATAGATTGATCTTGGTGAACGTAGGAAATTTTTTATTTTATGCAACGTTCCCCAACACTGTAGTGAGGTTGTCAATCTCACAGGCCTTGTTAGTTACAAGTATTAATGTATCGTATTAGGAAATGATTTTTAAGCAATGAAAATAAAATTTCATATTCTAAAAGAGTAGAAAATAAAGTGACCGAGGTTGTGATTATGAGGAATAAAAGACCAGGGATCCATAACTTCACTAGTGGCATCTCTCGATATAACCATTGGTGTGGTAAACAAATTACAATTGCATATTAATTGAATATTTGCGTTTATGGTTAATCATACATGTCATGATTGCATATAGGCATTACTTCCGTGTATCCATAGACCATTATCCAAATGCATCTATAGCTAATACTCCACCCCAAAACCCCTATCCAACCCGCATCTCCAAGTATTAAGTAAAAAATCACATTGCATTAAGCAAAGTGACATAATGTTGATGACATATTCTCTTTACCGCTAACTAGTAGAGTGGCCCCGACTTGACGTAGAGGGTATTGTTGTGTAGCGGCGCCGGTCTGTTTTCTAGCCCATCGCACGTCGCTGCTGGGATTGTGGATAAGTGACGACGATAACACAAGATTGACTTTGATTGTGGTGCTTGTTCAATATCCGGTCTCGAGCTATGAGTGAAAACCTAGGTCTTACCTAAGTTGGTTATACCTAGCAATGGCTATGTTTTTGCATCGTTACCTTGTTGAAGGCATTGCTTGGATATGCTTGGACTGATTCTTCATGGTGAAAACCTAAAATTTGGTCTTTTGTGATTGGACCTGATGACAAAGGCGCTTGAGTGGCGCTCCCTTACTGAAGTCGTTGCTGTTAAAGAACCCCATTGTCTTATCGTGTCATGAGAGTTTGTGCGGATATGGTCATTGCTATGGTATGTCGATCGCGGATTTGATCACTTTGTTTTTTTGTCCCTTAGTCATAGCTTTGTATGTGTGTTTTGGTGTTGGTTGTGTGCATCCTAGCTACTGGTTGTTTGCTCATTGTATCTGTATTATCTTGATGCTTCATTTTTTAGTTAATAAAATTCGCCCTATCGAGAAAAGCCTCTATGAAAATTGGGAGAAGCAGCTTTGCAGAGCATTTATTTTAGTGAAAACACGGGCAATTAGAATAACCAAGAGGGGGAAAGGTGGTCACCCTGTTCTCCCCTGCCCCTGCCGTCGCCGGGCGCCTGCCCGGCCGGGTGCGGCGGCGGCAGATCTCTCTTCCAGCAGCGTCTTCTGGCCAGGGGAGGGGGCGGCGGTGTCCCTGCTGGCGATCCGGTGACCCGGCGTGGTGGCGGCGGATGTGGTGGTGGCGCTGCTCCTTAGCGGCGGGCGGCGTGGTGGGGCTGGGTGGCGGCGTCGCGCCCGGCCAGATCTGGGCAGTGGGCCCCATCTTGGTCCTAGCGGGCGGCCTGGCATGGCCTCGTTGTCTGCGGCGAGGAGGAGGAGCGGCTCGGATTTGGGGCGTCGCGCGATGGCGTCTTGCGGCAAGTAGCTGGCGGGAGCTTTACGGGCCCACGAGGGCTCGGCCGGTCTGGTGTGCTCTGCTATTGTGTCCGGACGGCTACCGTCGGCGGCGGTGGAGGTGGGGCCCTCCGCGTGCCGGCGGTCCGATGCCCTAGTCCCGCTCCGATCCTTCGCCGCTGCCTTCATCTCGTGGTGCCGTGGTGAGGCGGCGTGGGGGCCTCATGGCCGTGTTGCCGCGAGGTGGTGGTTGGTTTGGTGGATGGATCCGGCGCCGAGGTGCGGGTTGGGATCGAAACCCCTGTCGGCATGGCCGACACCGCGTGATGGCGCTGAGGTGCCACCGACCTTCCGGAGGCGTCGGGCGCTACCACGCCTCTCGCCTCGTCGTACCGGAAACCCTTGGCAGCAGCGTCGTCATCGTCGCGATCCTTCTTGGAGGTGTTGATAGGTGCGGCGCCGAGTCTTGGAGCCAAGGGTAGATTCCGTGGGCGCGGCGATCGCGAGGCTTCTTCGTTTTGTTGATCCGTCGTTGTCGGCATTTGTTTCTTTTGCTCTTTCTCTGTCGTTTCTTTTGGGCGTGTCTGTGCTGCTTCCGCCCCAGCACCTATCCCTGTATGGTTCGGTTGGTTGCTTTGTATACAAAGCGGGAGGAAACCCTTTTTCGGTAAAGGTCGTTTCAACCCCTTTTGCCGCAACACTAATTAGTTACTCCCTTCGATCCATTTTCCTCACTAATCTACCGTGCATGGGATATCTCGCGTCGAAATGCTTCATTCGATTTTTGTCTTGTTTCAATGCGAATCATCATGTTTTATTGTGCGTACCAATAAAAAATAATGCACTTGTTATGGATTGGGTTTGCTGATACACGATGATACACAATGAAACATTAATATACACTTTGGAACAGGATAATGTAACACAGTGAAAGAGGATAAATTCTGAAAACAGTAAAAAAAACTAGCACGGATTTCAAAAACAATGTATCCCTTGCACAGTGGAATTGCTTTCTCAAACTTATTCTATCTGGAAGACAAAAAAGCAAATTGCTGAAAAACATGTTGTCATGTCTCACGACGCAGCAGCCACATGGGTCTGGCACAATCATCAGGGATTGCCTATCCGTCAGGTGCCTGAAAAATATGTTGCATCAACAACTTTCATCAAGGGCCATTAGATCTTCATCCAACGGCTAAAAATATATCATAGCAATGTTCATCTCTAACCTCCACCTTTCTCTTCCTCGCGTAGTGGCCGACCAACCTAGTCCTAACTGCTTGCCTCTGCTCACCCCTCCCACCCCGCGCAGCTGGCAGCTATTGTCGCCCTACATCACTGCCCTCCCCTCGACCTCCCCCTCCCCCCCCACCGTGTTGGCCGCCCCTTGCCATCCCTATAAACCCAGTGCTGGCGAACAACTTCGGTGACCCCCCCTGCACCTCCACATCCCTAAGATAAAATAGGGAGGTTGTTTCTTCTCCGGCAACGTCTGGCCACCCCGTCTCGCATGCCTGGGATGAAAAAATAGTCACTTACGCTAAGAATAATTTCAGGCACTTGAGGTTTTTAGCATAACTAGAATCATCAAGGTCTACCTGTATTAAACCATTCGAAGTGGTTCTGCCCGACAGTGAGTCCACTAACTTGCCGTTGTCGCACAAACCCTCGATATCTTGCGGGGAGCTGGTTATTATTCGATTGCTACATAATCATGTTATGTTAATCATATAATATAAAATTGTAGGTTTGTTTCTCATATATACACTTTCGATACACCCAAAAGAATTATCTAGTCTATACCTACTAATAAAGCAAGGTGCGTTATCCTGAAAAAAAGCAAGGTGCGTTTCTCTATTTTTTTTCATCCGTTCACCATCGAAAAGATTTTTTCCTATTCGAGGTGGTACTAAATTTTGTACATGAGCTGCCCGCTGTGTGGCCCAGCAAAGCCAGCCCATTTATTTTTGTGCCCACCAGGAAACCCCTATTTACTGCATGGGGCGTCAAATAATCACAGCTTCGCACAGGGCGCCAAAGCTGGGCTTTACCATTTTTTATCTGTGTTATGTTTCAATTATTTTTTCTGTTTCTTTCTCTTTTTCTTTCCTGTCAAGTTTATTTTTCTTTTTCCCATATTTTTTCATAAATTCATAATTTTAAAAAAAGTTCATAATTACGGAAAAAATTGAATTTTTTAGAAATGTTCAGAATTCCAAAAAATATCCTATTTTGTAAAAATATTCAGAACTTTATATCTTTGTTCTCATTCCAAAATTGGTTCAATTTGTTTTTTTTTAAATCCATTTTTCTCTTTGTGTTTTTCAAAGTTGTTCGAGATTTCAAGAAACCCATTTTGTAAAATTGCTCTGAATGTTAAAATAAATTCTGAGTTTAAAGAAACCTATTTTCTAAAATTGCTCTGAATATTTGGAATATGTTTCCTTTTAAAAAACACAAATTAAAAAATGTTCATGTTTTTAAAAAATGTTCTTGTTTTTGAATAAAATTGCTAATTCCGAATGTTTCAAAATTTGTTGTGTATTTCTGAAAATGTAAATAATTTCAGAAAAATGTTTGAGATTTCCAAAATTATTCATGTTTCCAAGAATATTTAGCAATTTATATTTTTTAAAAAGTTCAAAAAAAAACTTTCCAGTCTCACATTGGAGTATGTTCTTAAAGGTTGAGCTGGCCATTGGTTGGTAGGACTCATTTCTTCGAGTGGCCATTGGTTGACACGTAGTCGGGTCTTTGAGGGTATGGTTTCAATCCTTCAACTCATTGTTTTTTGGATTTTTTCGCGCCTTACAAACATAGGTCGTCTTGGAGCCTAACAGTGTGCTGCCCCATACACGAACTGATATGCGTCTCACGTGCTGTTTTACGCGACTAGCGGCATGCAGTAGCCCCCACACAGTTGGCCCAAGAAAAAAATGTGTCGCACAGGCAGTACTGGGCCTCAGCCGGACTCCCCTACTGGGTCGTCTGCATCCAGCCCATCAATCCTCGTCGAGGGAGCCAAAAATATTTGGCGGTCGTAAGAAATAGAATTTGCGACATTGCATCCACATCCTCGGGCGAATGCCAACTCAGCTAGGGCCGCTTTGTTACATACAATTGCTGGTCCTCGTATTAACTGTACATATAGATTTGTTCCGCCCGCTCATAGTTCCCGAATTTTTTTTGTTTGTACCCCGGATGGGACGAACTGGGCCTACCCACAGATTCCTTTTTCTATGAGATGGATGAGCAACAAAACTGTAAGCCCCGAGGGAATTGAACCATGGATCTTCCCTATTGGGTCGATGGACAAAACCAACTCATGTATCATACAATTATGATGAGAATAGTATCGCCATGAAACTTTATAGTAAATTCCCACCAGTTTGTATATGTCCATAGGTTGTCTGAAAATAAGAAGTTTGTATCAAAATAAGGAAGTTACCTCGAGAATCATGAGGGGAAGGAGGGAGTCCATAAATTATTGCCGGTGCTAGCTTGCAAGTGCCAATAAAAGAGAATATGTTGGTTTGGCACGAATAAAAAATTGTGGGCACGTGAGGGCTAAAATAATCAAAGAGAATATATTGATTTGATTTGAATTTAAGTCCCCAGGAGGAATTGAACTAAGGACATTGATGTCTGGTTATGCGCTAAATATGCTAATGAAACGAGGTTTATGCGCTACAATCAGTAATCCATCCGGTTACGCCATTGTAAGAGAGAGTGGTCGAAGCAACCGTGCCCCGAAGGTCGCTGCATAGCTACCAAATGAGGAGGCAAACATAGCCGTCGCATAGCTACCAAATGAGGTGGCAGACACAACCCCAAGACGGGGGCAGACCGGGAGAAAACACGAGTAGGATGGTTGCCGCCACGCCAACCAACTCCACCACTATCAAGATCTTGTGGGACAAACATGACCCGCTAGAAGACCACAACTCCTCGCTCTATCGCACCACTGCGGAGATTGTTTTCGGTAGACACATCAATTATCTCTCACAATGCTTCTCGCAGAAAAATAACTCTTCCGTTGCAACACACGGGCATATGTGCTACTAGTTATCTAAAAGAAAGAAGGCACATTGCCAGAAAGCTTGATGTTGGGAAGTATCAATCGCTTGAGTGGGGCGCAACCAGCGAGGCTTGCTGGGATGGAGCCGCTCAAGAGGTTTTGTCCGACATTGAGATACTCCAACTTGCCGTTCTCGCACAAACCCTCGGGTATCTGACCAGAGAAGTTGTTGTGGAACAAGTTCAATGTTTCGAGCTTCGGCAAGTGAGCAAAGGCTTTGGGAATCGGCCCACATAGCTTGTGATTAGAGGACATGTCGATGGTCACCAAATTGAACGCGCGGAAAGCACCATCGCCGACGACGACCTCGCCGGTGAGGTTGTTTGCATATATAGTCAGAAATCGTAACTTGGTGAGGTTCGAGAGGCCCAAGGTAATGAGGGAGAGACCGAGCACCTCCAACTCCGGCATCTCCGTTACATAGCTCGGGAAGTCGCCGGTGAGGTTGGAACTCCTTGCCCGCAAGATTTTCAGCTTGGTCAGGTTTTTATACGACGCCGGCAGCTCTCCCACGTCGAACGAGTTGTACCCGAGCGTCAGCGTCTGGAGGCCCGTCAGGTCCGAGCTCTGGCGGGATGGTGCCGGCGAGGTAGTTGTTATCCAGCTCAAGCGACCGCAGGTTCTGTAGCCGGGACAAGGAGGTCGGGATGGTAACATTGAAGCAGTTGCCGTTCAGAATTAGAAAGGTGAGGTTCTCTCCGAGGGCGCTGCCGATGCCGGCGGGGAGCTCGCCGTGGAGGTAGTTATAGGACAGGTCGAGGTGCCGCAGCGAAGCGCAGCGGTACACGCTGGTCGGGAATGCGCCGGTGAGGCTGTTGTTGAAGAGGTTAAGGCTCGTAGGCCGGAGAGGCCGCCGGTGGCATCTGGGAACGGGCCGATGACCTTGGTGTTGGCGAGGGAGGGAGAGGCTGGTGACGCGCCCGGACGGCACGTCGCAGGTCACGTAAGGCCAGGAGCAGTGGTCGCCCGATCCCGAGCTGTCGCTCCACGCCGCGAGCACGGGCGGGTCACCCCACGTGTGCTTGATCTGCATGAGAAGCTGCCGCTCGTCGGTAGCCACGCGGCGCACGAGCAGCAGCAGCAACACGAGGAGGAGGGACGCCATTTTGGGGTTGATCGAGCTTTCGTGCGTTGTGCTGGCCGGTGGACGCGGGCAGAGGGGTATTTGTGCTATGCCTCTGCGCCGTGTTTGCTTGGAAGCTTTGAAATGAGGTGTCGGTGTCAAACCGTGTGTACTGTATAGTACACGAGGACCAGCGAATAGTCGGTGATTTTGCCTTGACTCCACCAGTTCATGTAGCGAGCTGGTAGTCACACGAGTCGTTGTGTGGCGCTGATCGAAGACCATAGATCCAACACAAACGCGTTCTCTTTCTTCTTTTCAAACCGTGGCACAGCAAGCTAGTGTACCATCCCAAAATTTTCAATTTTGGAATGTCATATTAAATAGATAGTTTTGGTTGTTTGCTTGATTGTGATGAGTGAAATTGAGTGAAATTCAAAACTTTTGAAAGTTAAATGAGAGGGAATGAAGTGACTTTCCCAAACTTTCACCTTTGCTTTCTAATCTCCATAAATTCAAATTCTTTTAAAATACAAAATCATAAAGAGAAGATGACATGACTTCTTCCATTTAAATAAATTAAAAGGGTTTTTGAAAGTATTTGAATTTCACTTGGAAATATTTCAAATTCAGAAACTTTAAGCAACTCAATGATTTTCATGAGAGAAGATAAAATGACTTCTTCAAAAAGTATGAAATATGAGTTGGAGTTTCAAATAATCAAATTTATAGTCCCTATGAAATTATTTTTCAATTTGGAGTTATTTGGATTTTATTCAAATTATTTTTATCCAAAAATAAAATATATGGAAAATAGGGTAACATGATTCCCTACATTAGAAATTTGGAGAGAAATAAATTTGAAATCATTTTTGTATTTTTAAAATGATTTTTATTGGGTTTTATTGCACCGGTAGCACTCTTTGCTTTATTTGAATTTTTGTAGATTTTTTCTTCGACGCTAGAAAAATGTTCAGGTTGTAGGAAATGTTTTTATGAAAATTTTGATATATTATATGCCTATATAATATTTTATTTCTTTCGTTTTATTATTTTTGTCTCTCTGTGTTTAAAAAAAATATTTCTCCTCCGGACCGGGCCAACTGGGACGAAGCCCAGCCAGCCTGCCGCTGCTTGTGCCGCACCCCGCATCGCCCGAGCGCCGCTCGCTGTCGCCTCGCCTTGCAGGAAACCGCCGCCGCCGCCGACGCCCCGAACCGGTAATAGACCGCCCCGGTTCACCGGTTTGGTTTCGTTTTTTTTTCTTCTAAAAAAACCCTAAATCGGTTTTCTACACAAAACCTAGATCTGATTTTTTAAGTTTAGTTATGTAGTGAAGGTTCACCCGGTTGGTTCTATTAACAAACAAATTCATTCGTTATGTTCCGTTAGCGAGCGTTCGCTCGATAGATTTTTCCTTTTCTTTTTATTTTGGCCAGGGACCTAGATGTAATTATCTTTTCTTATCGATTAGTCCCTGATTTTCAAACGATCACTAATTTTTACTCTTTGTCCAAATCCAACGAAACCAACACCCACTTTTTCATTACGATCCCCTCTATCTAGTAAAACAACTTAAACATATTTTTGAAAGTTTTAAAATTTGAATTCAAACAAATTTGTATTTGAACTTCATTTGATCGTAACTCGAGTTTCATAACTCCGTTTGAGTTGATTCTTTTGAAAAACGAAGCTCTTGACCTAAAATTTCTTATAAGGCCAAATACCCATAATTTTGGTACTGTTAGAAATTGTTTTATGTTGCAAGAGTTATTTGCTTGGTTTTTGATGCTTTTCGAATTGTTTTCTTCGTTCTTTCGATTCTTTTGCATGATTGTTTATGTGTGGTTACTATTGCTTGCTTACGCTAGATTGACCGGAGTGAGACGAGTAGAACTATCAGGAGTTATGAGTGCGAATCATCTTCCTCAACAGTACAAGGCAAGTTCACACTTTGATCATACTTTTCATTACCCAGTTTTTATGCATTAGTTTCAACCCTCAAACATTGCATGGTTAGGATTTGATAACATGTGGGTATTGGGAAGTAGTTGATGAGGTAGGAACCTATTGTCCTTCATTCAAACCTGGGAGTTACTTTTATGTTATGCTTATATTGCCATGCTATGCTCGTAGACGTGTATTGGGTTTGAGTGTATTCCATGACAGGTGTGAGATTGTTTAATTAATGGTTCAACTTAAGGTGGCAACTTTAATACACATCTGGGTGGATTGGTAGGGGCACCCTGGGGATATACCAGTGGACTTGCCCGGACACCTGAGGATATACCAGTGTTGTCCTAAGAGATCCCGGGGATATACCGTGTGATCATCCTATGGTTCGCCACCCAGACTCAAAGGGATCATAAGATTATTCATGCTAGGAACTAGCCACAAGCTATTATTGGCTCTAGCATAGTTAAGTATGTTGCATGACCTCTTCCAATTGTAGGCTAGCAGATGTAGGGGATGTAGGTTGGTACTGTCTACCCGAGGTTAAAGTTAATGCTTCTGAAAGACTGTGTCTCGGTCATCTGTTTCTCAAACACCATGTAGTGCGAGAAATCCAACGAATGAGATTGAGTCTTGTGGGAAAAAGTGCGCAAACCTCTGTAGAGTGTACAAACTAATCATGATTAGCCGTGTCCCCGGTTACGGATATTTTGAGTATCTGGTTCTTGGATTATCATATTGATCTCATCACTCTAAATTAATTTGTTGGACTGATAATTATTTTTAATTGGGATTGAGATGGGGATACCATTCTCAATGTTTTACAAACAAACTTTGTAGTTAAATAAAATATATATTCCTTTGCAGTAGGCAAAAATTGGCTTTTCGCAAATTTTTATAACCATAGAGCCTCCACCAGCCAAATATGCATGTAGTGATAGTTATTATTCATCATTATCATATTGTGTGAATTTGCCAGTACATTCAATGTACTTACCTCTATGGCTGCAACGTCTCATGTTGCAGGAATCTTACGACGAGTAAGTGATACGTTAGGGTTACGATTTCTACACTCAGCTTTGGCGTCGGTGCTGATGGGAATCCACAACCTTGTTGTTATTTTCGCTATTTGGATTGAGGTAATAGTATTTACGTTATTTATACATATGATTTATCTTTGTTATAAATCCTCGAGTACTGTGTGTGTCAGCATACTGATCCAGAAATGACACTTAAGCATAGAGACTTGACCATCTGAGGTCGGGTCGCTACAGCTAGCCCGATAAAATTAAAGCGAGCTCAAACTACGCGAAACTCAAGGTTGAGCTGTAGAAAGTGGCTTGTGCTCAGCTTGTAATAATCTCGAGTTGATCTTGATCTAGTTTCGAGCTAAATATTTTTATTCACTAACCTAAGGAATTTCTTCGACTAAGATACACACAGCGTAGGAAACCACTATAAAATTGAACTTATTATGTCTCAGCTAAAGACTTACTTCATAGTAAGAGTTCGTGAATGAACTGCAAAAAGGGAACAAAGGCGTGTCTTGTCTCATCTCCGAGAAAAAAAAACATGATATTTAGCACACCACGTAAATTATTGAGGCTAAATTTTCCCTGTGCTTAATTGAGCACCCGTGTTTGCTAATAGGTGAATGGACGAATTAAATTTGAGAAAGGGTCATTTAGTAAAAGCACTAAAGATTTCGAGGATGCACATAACCAAATTGTTAAAAATAGAAAAAGAAAAATCAATAGACATGACATCAAAATATCATGTTGAAGCGATCAACAACAATCAATCATCCACACCAACCAATCACAGAAAAGACAAGGCCGGGGTGCGGCGAAGAGGAAACCAAGCCCAGGGCCTGGTCATCCCAAGATCATGGTTTTTCACCCACAAATCTCTACTCCTAATTGAGCAGTTGGTGAATAGTCCGTCGGTTACTTTTTGCTGGTTTTATTTCGCCTCATCACTTTCGTTGGTTTTATTTCGCTGGTTTTATTTCGTCTCCTTCCCACCTGCCTTTTCGCTTCACCACCCACATAAACCCATCAGATTAGTTACCATATAAAAAATAAATCGCAATCAATCAAGTATTGATGGGATATTTCCTTATATTGATGTGATTTTCCCTTTCTAAAAAAATCGTAATCAATCATCTCTACTGCCTAAAAAATGTGTACCTTTCCTTTTTCCTGCCAACCGACCGCGTCCTGTCTCCCTACATCCTCCGCCGCCACCGCCACCAACGCGTAGCCCTCTGCCTCCCAACATCTGAGATCACCGCCGCCGCCTCCATTGAGGACCTCTAGGTCACCGTGGGACCACGTCGCTCACATCTGTGCGAAACCCCAGGGCAGGGCACTAGGAAGGCCCTACCGGCCGTGCTGTACGCCAGGAACAGGGCGGGCGCATGGCGAGGGGCCGCGGTGCGCGCGAGGGTCGCCAAGGCATCCGCGCCAATGGCCGCGGCTGAGGGACACGGTAGGAAGGAGCCCCCACCGCGCTCGCTGTCGAGATCCCCGTCACGTGCTGCCAGATGAGGTTGTTTTCCGCTTCCTCTTCGGCAGGATCGGGGGCACACAACACCGTGGAGCCCTCGCAACGCCACCTGCGACGATCTCCGCCGCCAGGGGCAGCCACGACCATGGCCGACACCCTCGGCCTCTTCATCACCAGGTCGCACCTTCTTTGACTGTGTCAATCGTGTCACTGCCCCGTCGATCTCCTCCGACACGAAGTCTCCGGCTGATTCAGGCCACCCGAGGGGCCCCGAGGGGCCGCAAGGACACGGGGAAGGTGACCCCATGCTCGGTTCCCTCCGGCGCTACAGCTTATCATCTTGGCCTAATTCTTTCGCCCTCCTGGATTCCATTTACCTGCTATCGAGCCCTACTACTACACCCATGGTTAGCCTAGCTCTGCATGTCCCTCAAGTTTGACATTGTTTAACCCTTACAATTTCGTGGCTTCCCAGCCGTAGCTCCTCCCCTGTGAGTTCTGATTTCTGAACCTGAATTTTGTGCATATAGCTGCATATACTGTTGTAAATTCTACTGACAAGTCAATGGAAAGAGTAAACCTAGAGATAATTTAAAATAGATTCGATTACTGGCTGCATATGAATGCCCTTTGTTCAGTTAGGATCAACTTTGTCAGTCCACGTCCTCTGTTGGAGACCAACCCCAACGTGTATGCTACGACCAGTTCAAGAAGCACATCTCATATGTCAAGAACCAAACGCATGGTAGGAGATGATGTGTTTCTGTGTGTACCATGTGATCTTCTGTTGTCATATTATTTTATTTTCTTCCAACTCTGACTATCAGAAATTCCATGGCGTGGACGGGCTCGCCTGGTCACGCTATCAGCAGCCGTCCATCGGTTACGGGATATGCGATGGATGCGGTAGTACAGGGTGTGTACGGTCGAAAATTAAATGAGCATGCTAGACGGAAGCGGCGACGTTTGCACGGCATGCAGGCGGACATTGAGGAATTGTTTGACGGCGGTTTGGTACTGTACCAACGTGTGTGATAGGTGCAAACGGCATGGTAACTGGGGGAGCGGGTAGAAGACGGGAGGGGGGCCGGACCACCAATTGCATTTAACCCCGCTTTCCCCACCCGCGCTGAATAACGGGACTCAACTTCAGTTTCTCTGTGGTGAGCTTTGTCTTCCGACGATATACAATCATCTCTGTCGTTCACAGAATCCTTCAAGCAAGCAGTGGAAATCATATATCTGCAATTTTTGCGGCCTACATACTACTTGCGAAAATTGCAAGGGGAGCACGAAAAAACAAAATGAAAAAGAAGTACCATCGTACCTGGACCACCGGGACGACATGCTGCAAAACAGCAACTGCGTGGGCAGTCAGAACTTATGTTCTGAAGATGGTGGCCATGACCACCGCCCATCGCAAGGGCATTGGAGCTGCATCCAGAGGAGGCACGGCCGGACGGACGGCCGAGCTGCCAGTGGGAGGAGGGGTAGACATCTTCACTAGTTAACAGCCTGTCTGATTATAAGTGGGAGGTAGAAGAGGTAGAACGAGACTACGGCATGATCTGACTCGGGCGACAAGTGCTCTGCCACTGCCCAAATGTGTGGAAGAAACAGATGGATAAGTAAGGCGAACAAATAAAACCAACTGATTTGTTTTTTCATGACAAGGAAGTAAAAGAATTCTTTTTTTCAATTGGAAGGAAATGCATTCAAAATGTAGGCGATCATGCACACATCACAAATGTTCATCAGACACATGGAAACTAAGACAAACAAACTGATTACAGCAGTTCAGATTGATCGACGACAGTTTATTATTTAGATAGTCTTCTAGATAATGGCTACGGAACCCTCAACAACACACTACAAATTTTTAAGCGTAACCAAGTCAGTTGCAAATCGCATGCCAGTCTGAAGTTGCATTTTCAACAACATGCAGAACAACCTTAGGGTAATTGCAGGTGTTCTTCCTATGACCACCGACTCCACAGTTCTCGCCACACTTATTTGTAAGCGAGTGATTGTGGAATGTTCTATGCTCACTTATGTACCATCCTTTGTCCTTTGACCGGAGCAACCATATCATGGCTGGGCACCTACAACGGCAGGACCGTGTGTTTCTTTTTTTTCGGCACCCCCTACAAAATGTTTGTAGCAAACAACAATATGTCAGATTTCCTTTGTTGTGGTCATAAATCATTAATTTTGATGCATCAGCCAAGGTTTGTTATGTCGATCGAAAATCAAAAAATAGTACTCACCAAGCAGCCGCAAGCTATCTCCTGCATACATTTGCTTCTCTCAACATTCAATCTGTTTTTCCGTATCTAATTCCAAAGCCAATTTGCCGGGAATGCAGATTGTAAAAGGCATATATGCCTCTCCAGGTGAATCAAAGTTGTCTCTGACGACAGGAATCACGACAGTTTCAATCTTCTTCTCTGCATAGCATCTCAATGTTTTTTCGAGGGCACTCACCCTTCCAGCACAAGGTGGCTGTTCTAGAGGTGCACGCCCAACATGCACCCTGTGCAATTTCGGAAGAAATCACTCCCATGCAGTCAAAAAGAAATTTTTCTTAACTAACTACTCAGTTTTAGCATACAGTAGCTACATAGCAGCAAGCAGTCTCATGATTCAGCATTTTTGTTATGCCATGCACTCAATCAACAAACAATATACTTGATTCATGAGCAGTGAAATGCATATACATACCTTTTCGTCCAGCCCAGGGCCGGAGGATCGTCTTTTCCAGCTGACTGCTCTGAGTTGGGGGATGGCAAACTCAGCGCTTCGCAACTGCTGTTCAAATCTAAATGCACTGTCAGGGCCATGTCGCCTACATCACCAATGCTGGAGTGAGCGGTGGTGCACACCAGAGTTTGGGTGATTTCAGATTCCAGTACGGACTCGCCGCCGCCAAGATCTGGCAGGGGAACCTATCCGAAAGAAGGGAGCAGAGTACTAAGTTCATGCGGCGAAATCGGAGGCGGGCAGCAGTACGCTGCATGAGCGGGAGATATGGAATGTACCTGTCAACAGGATCTGACAGAAACTCCAAGCCGTCGCCCCCCGCATCCGCCGTCGCCATGGCTTTCGTCTTGCTTTCGCCTCGTGCGGGGTGGGGTGAAGCCGTCGGTGCCACAGATGCTTATCCATTCCGAACTCACCGTTTTCTTTTGACGTGCCCAATCGTTATGTACCGGTACACCCTGCCCTGTACCGTCAGAACATTTAGACGGTGCGTCGTCACGGCATCGTCACATTAAGCGGCAGGGTTAGCGTATACCACTGTTCCACGTTACGTACGCTGCTCCTGGTCCCACGTTCGCATTCAATACGCGACCCGACATGTCGTTGTTCGATTGGCACGCGTAGCAGGAGCAAGCGCGCTCGTCCGCTACATCGCCGCTCTCGACTCATTATCTGCTACTTTAGATCTTTGCAGTCAACAAGTTAAGTGCTGCAAACAATCTCTCGAGAATGGCTGTTTTGATTATTAAATAGTATGAGAGAGAGAGAGAGAGGAGGCAAGGGAGGGAGGGAGGGAGGGAGAGGGAGGAGAGAGATATTTGCTGATTAGACCTTCAGCTTAAGGTAATGTTTCTTGATGTACATACAACATAAAAAATTCACCATGTATAGGTTGTTATGTTTTTCGGATTGAAATTCATTATGTATTTGAAGTTCATATTGTCTTAAAGATAAATTCAGCACTGATTGTCGGCATGCTGTTCATGGCACTGATTGTCGATGCAGAAAGGTTCTCACAGTCACAGTATGTTGGATTAGTTGTAACCTATCCTTAGATTTTCAAGAAAAATCCTGACATTACTAATCAGTTGGGCATGCACATGATAGATTTGACGATTTTTGCATTGTAAATGGTCCCTTGACTTGCTCTTTACATGTATGTACATGTGGCGATGCTCCTTAGATTGAGAATATGATGCAGGTTTTTGGAGATGACAAAAATGACAGAGGAGAGTGCCCTAATTCCTTCCTGCTTTGTGCCATTTTTTTTCAGGGTAAGAATAGTATGCACGTTCTTCCAAGAATTGAAGCACGTTGGTAAGGCGTACATCAATTGAGATGATTGAGCAGTTCCAGCTTCAAATCAGGTCACTATTTATGGTTCAACCTTTGATCAAGATGTTCCTCTTTGTAGTTGCCCACCTTCATGTGAAATTGCCCTTCCCTTCTTGGATGCGACTGATGCTCTACTTCTCATGAATCATCTTCCCTTCTCAGTTGCCTTAAATTATGAAATGTTGGATATTTTCTTCCACGATACTGCTCTTGAATTTGATATAATCGGCAGGAGCAATCCAAGAGCTAAAAACTACAGTAATTTTGCTATCAACAAAGTATTGTTATTTTTCTCTACCTATGTCCTAATCAGTTGTGTCACCTACCATTGTCTTTGCCTACTAAATTATAATGAGTCTTCCACTTTGTTGTCTGGTTTTCTTTATCCTCCTTAGCTTTTCATGCCATTCTACACGCTACTCATAATGCCCATTTCTTGTTATTTGCGAATGGTTGTACTAGACAAAGTATGGTGAGTTGTTGAAACACATAAGTGTGGCAACAAAGTCATACTGTGCATTTCCTATTATTGCTTGGTTTTATGGTTCTTAGAATGTCACTGCACTATGTTTTAGGCTAAAGAAAAGCGGCGTTAGCACCGAGGAACATCTGTTTATCTTTAGGAGATCTCTGAAATATTTGAGAGTGTGTTTTGTTACTGAATTATTGTTGTATATAAGGAGAATAGTAAAAGAAGATCTGCAGTTGTGTCTGTAAGTTTTACTATTGTAGTTTTCCTTCTTGCAAGATCCCAAACCATTTACCCATTCGCTCCGTGAGATTCGCTTACTAACTGTAAATTGTTTAACTTCCTTGCACATAAAAAGACAATATGCTTGGATTTGTGAAACAACTATATTTTTCTTGCACAATGGTCAAAGAGCTGCATTGTTATACTGCTTTTTGACTAAAGTTCTTCTATTCCATATCAACATAGGTGACATGAATTACACCACAACTCATTGGCTTGCCAAAATGTAAGGATGACAACTTTGTGATGAGCGAAATTGGATGTAGTCAGTAGGGTGGGAGGCGAGATGAGGCAAACCTCTTCCAGTCTTTTTGGTTATCTAATTGGTTAACTTGTTTATAATTGTAATAATTTGTTTACCGAGTTCAGCAAAGTCATCCTGGATGGGGCATTGTACATGGTGCTTGTCAGTTTTCTGAATTAGAGTTGTCTAATGTATGGATTCCCTTTTGTTCGTACATCTAATTCTACAGATATTTGAATGGAGCAACTCTGCAACTACACAGCTATTTTAGTTGTGAAGTGACAACTCGTAGGCCTGATCAAGTACAAGATCAATGGATACAAATTTTAGAATACATTTGTATAGTGTAGCTTAAGAGATATTTGGGTATAATATACTACGTCCTATATTTAGGAACAGAGGTAGTACTATTTTCTCTTGAATATTCAACTCAAATGTGTCCTGGCTCTTTTCTCTTCAAGGAAACATGTTCTTTTAATTTTAGAATACATTGGCAAGTCGCTGCTACACCTAGGGCCATCAATGCCTCATAGGTCGCTTCTGATGAGATCATCAATATGGAAGGACTGAATGAGGATATGGACCCTTGGACGACAATGTCGTTGTTGATGTAAAACGTGGTTGGTGTTTCAGTTGAAATAGGCAAGGGCAGTCCGCCACAAGGAGTTAAAGAGCTCGGACAGAATGAACCGAGCTTTCTGTGCGTGCAGTCTACAACTTGACAACGTTAAACACAAGATGCATTTCTCTGCATTATATCTATAGCAGCATCTTACATTTATTAATCCAATTATCCTTACCTTTTAATTTCCCAATATTACAGGGAAAGCAAAGGGAAGCTCAGGCAGCTGATGCAAACATGGTCCGAGTGCCAAGCTAGGAAGCAACACGCTTCGACGTTATTGTTCCTTATAAGCATGACTTTTGCTGATATTGTAGTTTTGCATTAACTTTGTAACCTTTATTTTGATGTCAGCAGCTCTCTGACTATGTTTAAATGAGAGCAGTTTGCATCAATAGGATATGGGCACCAGATATTAAGAAGATGGGCATGATAGAATTAGTTATAGTTGGTTGTCTTGTAATATATATCTTACACGTTCCCTCCGTACAGCGCACTTGGTTATTTATTAGTTTGTTTTGATGTTTTCGGTGCTATCCTTGTTGCTTCACTGCTAAAGTATAATTATTGCCTTGGCCAATAGAAGAACATAATGACTTGTGGAGGGTACATTTTAATAGGTCACTGCAAACTAGAATACGACGGATATCTACAAAACATAAAAAGTGTTGAACACCAGATTGCCCTTTCTTGATAATGGCAGGAGTCTGTGCAAGAAGTCTTGGACTGCCATGAAGAGATTTATTATCTAGCGTTACATGTTGGTTCAGAGAGATCTTGGGTTGTGGTATCTATAAGTATGCCATCCTTATCCCTCCCAAGGTCAGAGATTTATTATCTAGCGTTACATGTTGGTTCAGAGAGATCTTGGGTTGTGGTATCTATAAGTATGCCATCCTTATCCCTCCCAAGGTCAGCCTGAAGATTAAACCTATACGTGATCGTTGTTATAGAACTTTGGTCATGTTTTAAATTAAGTTCATTCACAAAATGCACACTGAGAGATTGAAGACATGGTGCCATGCTGCTTTGTAGGCTGTCTTTGATATTAGATGGAGAGATCATGGCATAAGGTCATTGATGATGTGTTGCACACAATACATGCTTTCCATCGGCTCAAGGAAGCAGGTCGTACATCAGCGTGCTAAGTTGTAGTGACTTGATAAAGGCAAGAGTTTCGCACATTTGCTATCCCATTCATTATTATTTGAAGGGGTTGCATATTGGTTTTAAATCTTGAAGCTTGCACGGTCACTAATATACCATGCTATTTTAGAGTGATAGCCTTCATTTCAGGTTGCGGGCCTTCCGAAGAAACTTTGAGATTGCAAGATGGTGAAAGCGTAATTAGATACTTTTGCAGTGGCAAGGTGAAATTGTATGAAAGAGACAAAGAAGAGTTGCTTTACGTGCATAATCACTGGTGGGCACAAATGCTGAAACAGTGATGAAAACTTTCTGATGAATTTCAATTTTCATCTCCAGTCACAACATCATTGATCCCTTGTATTTATATACTCCTAAACTGATGGCTTTTTGTTGAAGCATTTGATGGGGATAACTCATGTACTCATTTTTGTTGCTTACTAAAATAGAAAAGAAAACTACAAAGAACAGTATTTGTATGCTTCAAGTCATCAAATGCTTTTCATTGTGATCTGTAATTCATTTATTTTCTTGAGTGCATGTTGAGGTACAAGAATCTTTTCATCTAGAATTTTTGCGATAGTCTTGTAGTGAATAACACTTAAGGGCGGTTGCCGGGCTGCCACGGCGGCGGCGATCATTGCCTCACTTAGAACACGAGTTAGTGGGTTTTTTCATAAGGGTGATGGTTAAGAGTAAGCGTGGTGGGGGTCGGGGTTGGTCTATTCAGTTAAGGCTGCCGAGAGGAATACTTTACCTACTATGGAAAATTTGGTACATTGCATCCGAGATGACTTAAATCAAATTGCATGAATGACTGGTTCATTCCTTTTATCAAGCTATACAATTTTTCAGTTATGATACAAGGGTAAATGCAATGGTTTGTTGGTTGCATGCACAACAACGGACAACATTTTTCTTTGCAATGCACGACATTTAACTGTATATTACAACATGGCAATGGCTCACGAGACATCGGATTTGGCTTCTTGGCTGGGGATGGGGGGGGGGCATGACACACACCTCCTACCCCTTGATGGTGCCCGACGGATCGACGCAAACACGGGGAGGCGATCATGGAGAGAATGAGGCGGTTGGCAAGGGACTCATTCATGGTGATCCGTGGGGAAATACAGTGTGAAGGAGAGAGAGCGTCATGGCAAAGGTGAGGTGAGTGCTATCCTGTTTCAAAGGAGAGGGCTTCAACGAGAAATGACCAGCTAAGGAGGGAAACCGAGCAGGGAGGGAAGAGGTCCGTAGGAAAAAAGAAGGGTGCGTCGTGGGTGGGGTTTTTGTGTTGTGTCCATAAAGCTAACATGGCGGATAGTCCGAACAACTAAATTTCTCCCTCACATATGGACTGGATTTATGGGAGCCTGAGCTGTCCAGACGATCAAATATCAGGGAGCTCATTCGGCGCTTTCTGAACAAGCTATGAGGGAGATATAAGGTTTGACCATTTGTTTTGGAAAAGGAGGATGACCATGGCCTCTGCAGATGGGAGATGCATGTAGCCATTTTATTAATTATTCTCGAGGACCTTACAAAGTAGAACAACAATATGCCTGAATCCGCCATCTTGGCAACATGCCGCTACTCCTATCCAAATGATGAAGGGGCGCAGGATGGGCCACATACCCAGACCTCTGACCTAAGCCTAGCATCTAAAGCCGGAGGCCCCGACTGAGCCATCTGCCAGGTCCGGGGCTCAAACCGGCCCGACGCACTCACATGTGTCGTCGTCGCCGTCTTCCGCTGGTCCATCTTCAGAGCAGATTGAGGTGACAACCTTGGCAGGTCCTCCACCATCGACGACACCACGACGCTAAACGACGACCTCCACCTACGCGAGCCTTGGCAGGTCCTCCGCCATTGACGCCACCACGACGCCAGCCGACGACCTCCACCTACGCGAGTCCATCTCCAAGCAACGGACGTAAATCCATGCTAGGATAGGGCCGCACCACGGCCGTCGCCCACCACCCACAAGCGCCACCCAACCCCAAGGTTCCCAAAGCAGCGCTGTCAAGAAGGGAACGGCGCCGTGAGCGCCGCCGCCGCCCAACAAAGTTAGGACTTTCGCCTGGGAGACCTAGGGGAAGGTGAAGTGAGGAGATCAGTCCATGTCGATGCCTCCAAGGAGGGGAACGACACCCTCAGGCGTCGCCGTCGACGCGGCCGGTCATGACCGGCCAGGGATTTCGCCCGAACTAGATCTCCGCCACCAGCAGCGCCTCCTGTATAGAACCGGCGACCAAGAGGAAGCGCAACCCGACCAAGCTGGCCCGTACGCCGAACAGGGGAGGAGGGGAGGCGCCAGATCGCGCGCACCGGCCACCGCAGAAGTCGTCGCCGACCACCAACGACCACCGGATCCCGCCGCCCGCGCGGCCGGGACACCAGATCCACCGTCCGCACGGCTGCTAGCCGGCTGTGCCTTGCCAATGGAGCCGCCCCTCCAGATCCGGGGTTCCCCACGCAGAAGTAGGGCAACCGAGGCCCCGCCTTCACCATCCTTGGTGCCCCGGGCTTGCCCGACAGCTGCCATAGGCGGCGGCGAGGAGGTAGGACGAGGTGGGGAGGGGGGCGCGGTGGCGCGGCTAGGGTTCCCTCGCCGCCACCGGGGGAGGCGACGCGGGGGTCGTGGGGGACGCGGGGGAGGAGATCAGTGGGAAGTGTTGTACAGGGCCTTAGCGACGTCTGTCTAAGCTTTGACCATGGAGACGACCTTAATAGCTTATTTGATTCATTTATATGCATAGTTGTCAGTAGCAACATAAACGTCCTACTAGATTTTAGGTTTTTTTTTGAATTGTTTGGATTGCTTACCACACGAGTCACGTGGTTACTTGATTTTCGTTGGATCATCGCTTCATATGTATACATAGTCAATTTGCCTTTGTGTTATCAGTATACATTACAAGTGAAGTGGACTTTAATTATCATGCATTGTGTCGGAGTTATATTGTCCCAACATGTGAAATTTAATATGCATTATCTTTATATATAGTTTCAGCAAAAAAAATCAGAAGCCCGTGTTCTACTAGTACATGCATATTTATTGAATTAGTCACTACCAACAACCTCTCTACCGCCCGACGACTTCTCGCTAGCTGGCTCCTGATGCTAAAATAGTCCAAAGCCTCCCCACATCTCTAGAGAAAACTCCGGAAGGACCTTGCCGCCCCACCTTGGGTCACTGTCGCACCTCCTTTCATCCTCGTCGATGAGAGAGGGAGGGACGATGCGCCACGTCGGGCTCAAGCTGCTCTTCCTCTCGCGCAACGCACTCTTGGGCAGGATCCCGCCATGCGAGCAAACTGTTGTACACCACTTCTTGCACTGGCGAGCTGTCGGGCGTCTCGTCGGCTACTGGATGGCCCAGTCTATTGCGTGTCTCACCGGTGGCCGGAGCACGAGCACACTTCGTTGGGGCTTCCTGTTGAAAATATGAGCAATTTACCGAATGATTTTATTAACAGAAATAGTAGATAAAACATGACTAAAATAACAAATATAAAGCAAGTCATGCAATCTGACAGAGAGAAGGTAAACATCGTCCGCATATATGAAGTTGAGGTAAACACATCTAGAACAGTCACTAGATGAAGTTGCTTATATGACATAGAGCCTAACATACGTAGGACAGAAACTAGAGCCAAGAACTGTAACAGGACTTCTAACAGAAAGGAAAAGACACGTACGGCACAGCAGCAGCAGAAGCGCTGGACTTGGGGTCGGTGTCCTCGCCTGCCATGTCGTCGAGGAGGTCGTGGACGTCAGGGAAGAAGTCGTCGTCCGGGAAGTAGTCGTCGGCGACCGGATCGTCCGTGATGAAGAAGCCAGTAGTCGCGCTGAGCGCTCCCCAAAAACCTTATCACCCTTCTCCCGTACAGGACTCAAAGAGTGCGGTTCCGGAGGCCTATTGTCCCGACCAGCGGTGCACGCCGCAAGCCGGGATGAGGAAGAACGTAACAACAGCGCAGTGCTCAGGAACTTGTGGCGAGAGGAGGAAGAGTTTCTGGTACATCTTGCTGAGAGGAGCGACCTCACTTTTATAGGCGCAAGAGAAGGAGGCGAGAGGGCAGCAACGGGAGCTGAAGGGACCGAGGGAGACGAAACGAACAGGCAGCAACCGAAGAGGCGCGCCGTTCGGATTCAATGTCCAGGCACAGCAAAAAAAATGGTTTAGCTTCCGAGTGACCTTTCGTATACCCGTAGTGCGTGGCAAAAATTTAGACATCGGCTCATTCCCGCAACCCGCGGCGCGTCGTGGCGAGGCGTGGTGTGGCGAGGCGGGCGGCGGAGAAGGAGCGCGCATGGATGTCCCTCTTGTTCTCATGCTCATACAAGTGGGGAAGGAGCCTCCCTTATAAAGAGGTCCAACCCCCTCTAAACTAGCAATGTGGGACTAAACTTTAGTAGTATCCCTTGCCTTTCACAAATGGGCTAAGTGGGCATCTAGGATTTATTTGGAATTTCTTAAATAGTTATTGGGCTGCCCAAATAGACTAAATTGACTAAATTCCAGCAATCCCCCACCAGATCCCAGAGGCACACAGAAATTTGCCTTTGGTTCCAAAACACTTTTTTATATACCGGTACTGCAGTGGAGACTGTTAAGTTGAACTTCCACCTAGAAATCTATGCTACACTAGTAAGCAACTTGAACAGTGGACTAGGCCTTGAACTGCAAGTTTTCTGCGAATCTAGCTTCACATAAAGCCTTGACCGATACATGGCTACCGTGGGTCTTCCCGGCGGGTGAAGCTTATGCGTCATACTCCGTGACCTTTCATGAGTTTACTAGAAAGAACCCTACTCTCATAGATTACAACGTTTGACAATCAGACTCATATAGGTGTGTTCTTCAAAAGATGTTCTGCAGGATAACATCTCTGCTTCAAAGAGCCACTTAGAACACATTAAGATATACATCAATCTGCCATGCAGATTAGGAGAGTATTGCATCTTCATGGAGTGGTATTTTAACAGTAAGGATACTCTTCTCTCAGTTGACCAACAACTTGTCTTCCACATCTAATTCACGGGATCTCCGATCACAAAGAATAGGTTACCACTGTGAACAACTCATATTGTGGGTCTCATTCCCATCTCCCTCGATGCATTATCTATCACATTACGTGATAGACCCTTAGTAAAAGGATCTGCCAGATTTTTAGACGTTTGGATATAATCCAATGCAATAACTCCGGAGTTTCTCATTTTTCTGACAGACTTTAACCTTCTCTGAACGTGTCTTGATGACTTTATGTTATCCTTAGAGCTGTTCACTTTTGTGATCATAGTTTGATTGTCACAGTTCATAAGGATACCCGGTACAGGTTTCTCAACTACCGGCAAGTCATTCAAGAGCCGGCGAAGCCAATCTGCTTCGACCGTAGCTGTATCTAGTGCTGTGAGTTCTGCTTCCATTGTTGACCTCGTTAAGATGGTCTGCTTGCAAGACTTCCAAGAAACAGCGCCACCTCCATGAGTGAATACATAACCGCTCGTGGCCTTTATCTCATCAACATCTGAGATTCAGTTTGAGTCACTATACCCTTCAAGCACCTTTGGATGCCCAGTGTAGTGAATTCCATAATTCACAGTGCCTTTCAAATAACGCAAAACTCTCTCTAGAGCTTTCCAATGCACATCTCCTGGTTTTGAAACAAACCGACTCAGTTTGCTAACAGCAAAAGAGATGTCAGGTCTTGTAGCACTGGCTAAGTACATAAGCGAGCCAATAATCTGAGAATACTTCAATTGATCTCTAGCAATTCTTCGATTCTTTCGAAGTAGCACGCTAGCATCATATGGTGTTGGAGAGGGCTTGCAGTCACTATAGCCAAAGCGACTCAAGATCTTTTCCACGTAGTGAGATTGAAGCAATGTAATCCCACCATCATCATCTCTCAACAAATTGATGTTCAGAATGACATCAGCCACTCCTAAATCCTTCATCTCAAAACAGCGAGATAGGAAATCCTTGACCTCCTTAATAACATTCAGATTTGTTCCGAAAATCAGTATGTCATCAACATACAAGCAAAGCATAACTCCTCGCCCCCACCATGGCGATAGTACACACATTTGTCACTTCGTTCACAACAAAGCTGCAGTGTTAAAGTTCTTCGAACTTCTCATGCCCTTGTTTGGGTGCTTGCTTGAGTCCATACAAAGACTTTAGCAACTTGCACACTTTCCCTTCCTGACCATCTATTACAAACCCATCTGGTTGTTCCATATAAATTTCCTCATCCAACTCTCCATTTAGGAAAGCAGTCTTAACATCCATTTGATGAATGAGAAGACCATGTGAGGCAGCTAGTGAAAGTAGAACTCGAATAGTGGTCAGTCGAGCCACAGGTGAGTAAGTATCAAAGAAGTCTTCACCTTCCTTTTGGGTATAACCCTTAGCCACGAGCCGAGCCTTGTACTTTTCTATAGTACCATCAGGCCTAAGCTTCTTCTTGAATACCCATTTGCATCCTATAGGTTTGCACCCATAAGGACGATCAGTTATCTCCCAGGTTTTATTCGCCAAGATAGAATCCATCTCGCTACGAACCGCTTCCTTCCAGTAGTCAGCATCTTCCGATGCATAGGCCTCCGAAATAGAACTGGGAGTGTCATCTATGAGATACACAAGAAAATCATCACCAAAAGACTTTGCAGTCCTCTGTCTCTTGCTCCTAGTAGGAACTTCATTGTTCTCCCCCACAGGACTTTCGAAGTGTTCCATCGAAATGACAGGTTCATTAATTGTAACCGGTTCCTGATTCGATGAACTAGGCTTCTCCTGATTAGATGAGGTAGCCATATCCTTCATGGGAAAGATATCTTCAAAGAAAGTCGCATCATTCGACTCCATGATCGTACCGACATGCATGTCAGATACCTCAGATTTTACAACCAAGAATCTATAGCCTATGCTATGAAAAGCATATCCCAGGAAAACACAACCCACAGTTTTTGGTCCCAGCTTCCGCTTCTTTGGGATTGGCACATTGACTTTCGCCAAACAACCCCAGGTTCGCAAATAAGAGAGTTTTAACCTTTTCTTCTCCCATTCCTCGAATGGAGTTATCTCTTTGTTCTTTGTGGGAACTAGATTTAGGACATGACATGCTGTCAATATCGCCTCCCCCACCATGCCTTTGAGAGACCCGATGTATCTAACATGGCGTTAACCAAATCAGATAGAGTACGGTTCTTTCTTTCGGCCACCCCATTTGACTGAGGTGAGTAGGGAGGCGTCCTCTCATGGATTATACCATGTTCCGCACAAAAAGCATCAAATTCATTGGAAAAATACTCTCCACCATGGTCGGACCTAAGCCTCTTGATTTTCCGATCAAGTTGGTTTTCCACTTCAGCTTTATAGATCTTGAAAAAGTTCAACGCCTCATCCTTAGATTTCAGAAGATACACACAGCAGTATCTAGTGGAGTCGTCAATTAACGTCATGAAATATTTCTTTCCACCTTTTGTCAAAACACCATTCATTTCACATAGATCTGAATGTATAAGTTCTAGTGGTACAAGATTTCTCGTCTCCACAGTCACGTGAGACTTACGAGGTTGCTTAGCTTGCACACACACTTGACACTTAGATCCCTTGACAGTGGTGAAACTAGGGATTAAGTTCAACTTCGCTAGTCGCGACATGCAACCAAAGTTAACATGACAAAGACGTGAATGCCACACATTTGATTCACTATTGTTGCAAATATGATTAACAACTTTATTGCAAACGTCTGATAAAGATAAACGAAACAGGCCTCCTGACTAATAGCCTTTACCAACAAAGGTTCCATACTTGGATATTACAAATTTATTCGACTCAAAGACAAGCTTGTAGCCATCTCTACACAGAAGAGATCCGCTAACAAGATTTTTATTGACGGAGGGGACATAATGTACGTTCTTCAGCCGCACGATCTTCCCCGAAATAAACTTCAGATCGACCGTGCCAACACCACGAACAGAAGCACTTGAACTGTTGCCCATCAGCACGGTTGAAGTCCCTGCGGTCTGATAAGACGAAAACATGGAAATATCACCGCATACATGCACATTAGCGCCCGTGTCAATCAACCAGTCAGGAGAATGACATACTGAAAGAATAGTGGGAAATATACCATACCCAGCATCCTTCATGTCAGTGTCTCCAATGACAACATTAGCGGTCTTGCCGCCTTTCCCAGGATGACGCTTGTCATAGCGATTAGGGCAACTAGGAGCCCAATGATCAGGATCTCCACACACATGACAAGCACCTTTCTTCTTGCCATTCTTCTTCTTGAAGTTCGTGTGTTGCAAAGCCTTGTTCTTCCCATCAAACTTTGCTTTACCATCAAACTTGCCCTTGTTCTTGAACTTGTGGGGCTGGAAGTTCTGCTTCTGTACCACATTGGCACTAGATCCTTCCTCAATACCTCGAGCACGTGTGTCCTTTGCTCTCGCCTTTTCTTCCACATCAAGAGTGCCAATGAGATCCGGAACGGAAAACTCCTGTCTCTTATGCTTCAGTAAGGTAGCAAAGTTCCTCCACGAAGGAGGAAGCTTAGTGATGATACCCCCGGCAACAAACTTGTCCGGTAGGATACAATTGAAGTGCTCAAGTTCTCTAGCAAATGACTGTATCTCATGAGCCTGCTCAACCACGGAGCGCTCTTCAGTCATCCTGTAATCATAGAATTGCTCCATGATGTACAGCTCAGTGCCGGCATCCGAGACCCCAAACTTGGCCTCGAGTGCTCAACCACATGACGACGAGTTGCTCTGCCGTTTGCGGGGTGGCGCGGTGCAGCCTTCAACGGCGATGAGCGCGTCATGGCTGCCGACGAGATCTGTCGAAAGGGGTGGCGCGTGGATGGCGTTCGCGGTGACGGCTTCCGCGGTGATGGCTTCCGGCTGAGAGGCCTCCATGCTTGCGAACGGACGCCGGGGAAGGTGCTCCGGGGCGACCCGAAGGGAGGTGGTTGGGGGCGGAGGGAGAGGGAAGCGAGAAGAGCCGCGTGAAAATGTCCCTCCCGCCAAATCTCACAGCTAATAGGGGTCGTGCTCGGATCGACCTCCCGCCCCGTGAATCTAAAGGTTAAGGGCGAAGTTTTTCCACGCTCCGCAATTTTTTTTTACAGTTCGTGCCCCGATACGGTTTCTGGTCGGGTCGTTTTTTCTGACCGAAATCGTAAACGGGTGGTTATTTTGCGGGTCGATGTGTTTTAAGGGATCAGCTAGAGTTGCTCTACGGACACTATACTTTACTTCAAGCTGACCTAGAAGTTGCTAGACCATTGCAACAATGATTCTATTGTGGAGACAAAGTATCTTAACAGCTATTTTTTTTATGGATTAACAACCAATTTTCATGGTGGGAGTCTATCACGATAAAGTATCTGATAAGAGACAAAGTAAATGACTGGAACAGTAATTCTCATTGATGATTGTGATTACAATATATTGTCCTTGAAGGGACATCTATGCCCGAAGAGACGCCTCATAGTGTAGGTCGTATCCCTTCGGGTGACGTTACAGATAGGAGAGATTTAACCCTTAATTAGCATATGAGTTAATTCATTAACATGTGGGGTAATTAATATTAACACTCCCTAATCTCTGCTATCCTTGTAAACATCAGCATCTTGATAAAGGCTCATCCATAAACCCTGTAGGCAAAATACGAGGAGATATAGTGCTGATAACGTGATAAGAGACAAAGTAAATGACTGGAACAGTAATTCCCATTGATTGTCATAACTTTAGAGAATAATGTCGTAGGAGTATATAGTTTTAGCACACTAAATGCTACTCGCTTTGAGAGCGATCTATATTAATTGTCACAACTTTAGTACTCTCTCTTTCCATCTATATAGGGCCTAATGCGTTTTTTAAAACTAACTTTGCTCACATGTTAGAGCAATAATATATGACTAAGTTACACAAAGCATATCGTCAAAAATTTATACATGAAAAGAGCTTCCAATGTTATAATTTTCACATGATACATCTTATATACTATTAATCTTGTCAATAATCAAAGGCAATTTCAAAAAATATATTAGGACTTATATCAATATGGATGGGAGGGAGTACTACTAATATCAATATGGATGGGAGGGAGTAATGTTCCGTAGTGTAGTGTGTTAAAAAACGTCTTACATTATGGGACAGAGGGAGTAGATATCTAAACCTGTCTCAAAAAAAAGTAGATATCTAAACGAAAAAGGGCACCTTGCCAGAAAGCTGGTTGTCGTTAAGTTTCAGTTGGCTCAGTGTGGAACAACCAACGACACTTGCCGGGATGGAGCCGTTTAAGCGGTTTTGCCCGAGAATGAGATACACCAACTCACCGTTCCCGCACAAACCCTGTGGTATCTCGCCGGAGAGCCGGTTATTGTGGAGCTGAAGGTTGTAGAGCGTGGGGCAACTGGCAAGGTCTGCCGGGATGGAGCCGTTCAAGCGGTTGTTGTGGGCGGTGAACACTTGTAAATTGCCGCTGGCGCAAAGCCCCTCTGGTATCGCGCCAGTGATATCGTTGTCATGAATGTAAACAGACGTCAACTCCGATGAGCTCTTGCCCAGGTCCTGCGGGAGCGTGCCGTTCAGACGATTGTGATACAATAGCAAGTCCGTCAATGAAGGTAACCGACCGATGCTCGCCGGTATCTCACCGGAGAAGTTGTTGTGGCTCAAACACAATTCTTGAAGGTTCGGCAAGTGACCGAAGGCTTCCGGAATCGGGCCATTGAGCCAATTCGAGGACAGGTCGACGAACATCAAATTCACCGCCCCGAATGCACCGTGGACGACGACCTCGTCCGTGAGGTTGTTTGTATCTATGAACAGATATTTCAACTTGGTGAGGTTCCAGATGCGGCCGGAGGTATAGTTCCGGTCAAGTAGTTGACCGAAAGGCCGAGCACCTCCAACTCCGGCATCTCCGTCACGTAGCCCGGGAAGTCGCCTGTGAGGCTGCAGTTCGCCGCCCAGAAGAATTTCAGCTTGGTCAGGTTCTTGAACGACGGTGGCAGCTCGCCCGCGCTGAACAAATTATTCGCGAGCGTCAGTGTGTGTAGGCTCATTAGGTCGCCGAGCTGCGGTGGGATGGTGCCGGCGAGGTAGTTGTTGTCCAGCGCCAGCGACTGCAGGTTCCGTAACCGGGACAAGGAGGTGGGGATGGTACCGGTGAAGTAGTTGTCATTGAGCATCAGAGAGGTAAGGTTCTCCCCGAGCTCTATTGATCATTATATGATATTGTATTTTATTACCAGGGACAAAAATACTACATCAAATAAATTACCTGAAAAATGTGTCGTGTGATATTTGTAGACGTATGTATGCCCACATCATCCTCCCTTTCTTGAAAACAAAGCCGTCCTCGGCTTTCATTTATCTAAAACACATCATGGAGCAACGCAAAAATAGATGCAGCGTATATTGGCAGTTCCGAAGGCATTAGCTCATGAGGATGAAATAAATTTGTTATATCACCATTAGGAATATCATGAAAAGTTTGATCCCACACAAAGTCTATGTATGAATTATGGGGATGCAAACTAACTATATGGGTACAATGTATATCCGGATCACAAGTTGGAACACTCAACGGAAACATTTCAGAATAGATAGCAAGCATAGTGTGCATAATACGATCCGTTGATTTAGCTTTCCCATCATTTACTATTTCATCAGGAGTCATAGGAAGCAAGTTGATGGTTTTTCCTTCGAACACAAGAGTATATGAATTTGTTCTACCATGATGAGTAACACTATTATCATATTGCCAAGGTCGACCTAACAATAAAGAACAAGCTTGCATAAGTACAACATCACAGTCAACGTAATCATGATATGAACCAAGTGTAAATTATACTCGCACACGACGTGTTACCTTCAACTTACCACAGTCGTTGAACCATTGGATGTAATATGGATGGGGATGTCTCGTAGTGGTGAGGGAAAGCTTCTCTACCATCTCCATACTCGCCAAATTATTGCAGCTTCCACCATCAATAATCACACGAACGGAATGCACTTTGACAACAAACTTAGTTTGAAAAAGATTATGGCGTTGAGGCATCTCAGTATGCCCCACCTGGGCACTAAGTACTCGCATGGTTACAAGACATGGGTACTGATCGGCCATCTCAACATTAATATGTATCTCCTCTGTGTCATGCTCCTTAATGTCACCTGCATTATTAGTGGCAAGCATAGCGCGTGTATCTTCATCCAAATCACTAGCAGAGGAGTACTCACCGTCTTCCCGCACAATGAATGTTCGTTTATTTGGGCAGTCCTTCATCAAGTGCCCGCCACCTTTGCATATATGACACTTCATGTCCCTTGTGCGTCCAGACGAAGTGGTGGGTGCTAGAGAAATTGCTTTTGAAGTCTCGGATGATTGTGGAGCTGATTTTGAACTTGATGGGTGTGCACCATTGTTCAAGATAGGTGGTGTTGACTCAGTAGTGGACGGAACCGTAGGAGAGGGTGTCCATGATGAGCGGCGACCTGCAGAAAAATTACCCGTCCCTTGTTGTGTCGTCCCTGTACTTCCCTTTCAGCTTTACAAGCAAAATGAAACAAACGAGTAATAGAATTGTACTCCTTATAGTCCAATATATCCTGAATATCACGATTCAAACCACCTAAAAATCTAGCCATCATAGCATCTTCGGTTTCAACTAATCCACGTCGCACTAAGCCAATTTGCAATTCTTGATAATAATCCTCTACAGAACTACTACCTTGTTTTAAACGTTGCAATTCATTTAGCTTATCACGAGCATAATATGAAGGAACATAACGCTGTCGCATAGCTCATTTTAAAGCATCCCAAGTAGTAGGTATATTATTTGCATTAATACAACAATATTCACTCCACCACATGGAAGCAAAGTTTGTAAATTCACTAGTGGCTGCCCTAACTCTTTGGTTCTCAGGAATATCATGACATGCAAATTTTTGTTCAACAGAAAGTTCCCAGTCAAGGTAAACATCTGGATTATATTTACCATTAAAATCAGGCATAGTAAATTTGATTTTGGCACTAGAGTGTTCATAATCACTAACATCATACCTGGGTTGACCTCGTGCCATACCGTGACGGTTGAAACGTAGTTGTCGATGAGCACGGTCATTGTGGTGGTTGACAATTTGGTCGTCTTCGGTGTCACCAGAATAATCCTCGTAGTTGTCCCCATGTCGCTCGTGGACGCGAGGAGGAATTTGTGGGTGCTGGTTTATGGTGGCAGCATCGGTGGCAATAGCGGGGTGCTGTGGATGACCCATGGGCACACGTCGAGCTCGCGAAGTAGCGGCAACACCCGTGGAATTGTGAGGAACAGCGTTATTGTTGACGGGGTGTGTAGTCCGCAGCTCGTCCAAACGTAACAAGATGTCCTGTAGTCGTGTGTTGGCAACACCTTGTGCATCCTCAATGGCCTTGAGCCTCTGTTCTGCCACAATCTGAGCACCCTCAAGTTGGGCGAGCCGCTCGCTGGTGACTTTCACATCCGCGATGAGGCCCTCAAGTGTGGGTTGATCTTGTGCCATTGTTAGCGAAAGAGAAAAAACACAGTGTATAAACCCTATCAACTAGTAGGACGTGGTGGAAAAAATTTCGCTCACACTCAAGCTTAGTATCAAATTCTTACTTGTTCTTACCAATGCAACAGGTGGTGATCGGCGCGTTGGTGTTGGCTTCAAACGACCGATGAAGATTGGATGGAGCGATAACCAGGAATCAGTAGAGCCGGAACCTATACTTATTGGTAGAAAAAGTGTAGCTTGGCAAAGGCTTCTCAACTCACAATATCAGTGGCACAATTTAGCAAAAAGCAATGCAAGTTGAATAATTGCTCAAACTCCTAACTAGTGCTGGCAGTCGACTAGTAAGAGACAAAACAATCTAAGCCCAAATACTGAATCAAATGAATGTGAAAACCGAACAAAATATGATGAGCTCTAAAAGCTGGATATAAGTGAGGTATAAACGCAGTGTATATCAAAACTCAAAAATAGATGATTGATGGAGTGGCGATCAAGTAGCAGCAAAAATAATATCCTAAGTAGCAATTAGAACAGAACAGTTCAAAAGAGATTTTAGTCGGCCTGATTTTGTTAACTTCTTTTTTTTTTTTCTCTTTTTTTTTCTTTGTATTTCTTTTCTCTTTTTCCTTTTTATTTTACCAGGCCGTTACCAACAAATATTCAGGTCAGAAGATAAAGGATGCTACAGAATCAAGTGCTACTACAAGATACAGGATTGTGTCCTACTACTACTTGAGATCATAGAGTAATAGAACGCCAGATAACTCCAAACGGCGATGTAGCAGAGAGGGCAGCGCAATGTTAAAGTACGTCTCGATAGGGCAGTAGCGGACGACAGGTGGCGAAATATTTGTACAGAAGCACGGGTTGTGCACTTGGTGTCGCCATGTTCAGACCATTGTCCTCTGCTTGTACGGTTGGCACAAGAAAAACATAGGTGCCGCGCACCTAGCCGACAGTACGAAATACTATGGGAGCGAGCAGGCGAATTACCGGAGCTGGTAGCTAATGCATGGGCAGAGGCTGGCCGGAAGAACGACCTGGGGGCAATACGCATGGGCCTGGACAAGGTCATGAATGTCCTCCAAGGATGGAGTAAAAGGAGGTTTGGCAACGTCGTCAAAGAACTAGAAAGAACAAGAGCTGAGTTGGAAAGGTTACACAAAGAAGGTGCAGATCAACGAGAGGTGCGGCGTGTCACAGATTACATGAACGAGTTGCTCTATCGGGAAGAGATGCTATGGTTGCAAAGATCCCGTATAAGCTGGCTCAAAGAAGGGGGCCGCAACACAATTTTTTTTCACCAAAGAGCTGTGTGGCGTGCACGAAAAAACAGGATAAAAAGGCTAAAAGATGCTGAAGGAATTTGGAAGGATACACCCTCGGATATGGAGCAAATGGCGACATCCTTCTTTAAGGAGCTATTCACCCGTGACCCCAATGTGAATGTTGATAATTTGGTACCCTTTTTTCAAGAATTGGTGACGGCTGACATGAATGACATGTTATGCAAGGACTTCACAGAGGAGGAAATTGGTGATGCCTTATTTCAAATCGGACCTCTAAAGGCACCGGGGGTTGATGGATTCCCAGCTCGTTTCTTTCAACGAAATTGGGCTACTTTACAAGCTAAGGTAACTAATGCAGTTAAATTATTCTTTGCGACAGGGAGGATGCCCGAGGGCGTAAATGACACGACCATTGTGCTTATACCCAAAGTTGAGCAACCAGAATGTCTCAAGGACTTCAGACCTATAAGTCCTTGCACTGTGCTCTACAAGGTAGTGGCAAAGTGTCTGGTAAATAGACTTAGACCAATCCTGAGTGATCTGATATCTGAGAACCAAAGTGCATTTGTGCCTGGACGTTTAATTACTGATAATGCTTTGATTGCCTTTGGGTGTCTGCACTTCATCGAGCATAATACAAATGAGGATAAGAATTTCTGTGCATATAAGCTGGACCTATCTAAGGCTTTATGACAGGGTGGACTGGGAGTTTTTAAGGAGAACAATGCAAAGAATGGGCTTCGCTCACCGGTGGGTCGGATGGATTATGGCATGTGTGACCACAGTGAGGTATACAGTAAAATTTAATGGAGCTCTTCTTGATTTGTTCTCGCCTTCCCGTGGACTCCGGCAAGGTTGCCCTCTGTCCCCCTTTCTTTTCCTCTTTGTCGCCGACGGCCTCTCGGCTCTACTACAACGTGAGGTGCAGAATGAAAATATTGAAGCAGTTAAAATATGCAGAAGAGCGACTGGCATTTCACACTTGCTCTTTGCGGATGATAGTCTTTTGTTCTTCAAAGCTAATGCTGAGCAGGCCATCCGGATCCGAGATGTACTAGATACATTTGCTACTAGTACAGGACAACTTATTAACCTAGAAAAATGCTCAATTTTTTTTGGAGACTCTTGTGACCAAGAAACTAGAGAGGAAGTAAAGCATACCTTGCACGTAACAAATGAGGTGTTTGAGCCCAAGTACCTGGGACTGCCAACTCCTGAGGGAAGAATGACTAAGGATCAGTTTCAAAATCTACAATCAACGACAACAAAGAGGTTAATGCAAGGGGGTGATAATGACCTATCTTCAGCTGGAAGGGAGGTAAAGATAAAATCAGTGGCTCAAGCCTTGCCGGTATATGTCATGGGAGTTTTTAAGCTACCATTTGGCCTATGTGATGACGTAGAGAAATTGATCTGAAATTATTGGTGGGGTGAAAAGGATGGCAAAAGGAAAACTCATTGGATGTCGTGGGATAGACTAACACGACCGAAAGACCAAGGGGGCATGGGCTTTAAAGATATGCGTTTGTTCAACCAAGCTCTCCTAGCGCGACAAGCTTGGCGCCTCCTCCAGTACCCTGATTCCCTTTGTGCACGTGTACTAAAAGCAAAATATTACCCTAATGGAAATTTGATTGATACTGTCTTTACAGGCAACGCATCATCGACCTGGCATGCCATTGAGTATGGGTTGCAACTGCTGAAACAGGGAATCATTTGGCGTGTAGGCAACGGAGCAAGTATCCGAGTGTGGCGAGACCCTTGGATACCAAGACCATGGAGCTTGAGACCTGTAACACAGCAGCGACGATGCAGATTGAGATGGGTAGCTGACTTTCTAGAACCCAGTGGCAATTGGAATATGCAACTGCTAAACCAATATTTCCTCTCAATGGATGTTGCGGAGATAATAAAGATCAGACCATCATTGAGGAATGAACAAGATTTTTTGGTCTGGCATCCGGATAAATTGGGTATTTTCTCTGTCCGCAGCGCCTATCGCCTCGCGCTCCAGCTACAAATGAACCAGCAAGGGGTTGGAGCTACTAGCAGCCGACCAGATGGTGAGCGGCCTGGATGGCGCTTGATATGGCAGTGTCTAGTACCCCCAAAGGTAGGCGTCTTTGCATGGAAGGTAGCCTCAAATATTCTGGCAACAGAAGTGAACATGAAAACACGACATATGACACATGATGCAACATGTCGCATCTGTGGGAGGGAAGATGAAGATACTTTCCATGCGCTAGTTCGTTGCACCCACGCGCAGCTGCTCTGGGAGGTGATGCGTGAAGTTTGGGACCTGCCGAGGGACGACATGTTGCGGCCGGATGGACACGAATGGCTACTGCAGATCCTAGCGAGACAAACTGAGACCCAACGTTCGCTGCTGCTAATGCTTCTGTGGAGGATCTGGCATGTCCACAATGAACTTACACACAATAAGGCGGCTCCGCCAGCTGAGAGCTCCCGCAGATTTCTATGTAGTTATATGGACACGCTGATGTATATAAAGCAACATCCAACAGCAGACTAGTGAAAGGAAAGGAAACAGTGTCATACATATCAATGAGTAACCAGGACAAGCATAAGAGAGATGGCCGAAAGAAAACCAGGAAGAAGTGGCAGTCGCCTGAGGAAGGGAGGATGAAGTTGAATGTTGATGGGGCATATGCAAATGATGGAACAGCAGGCGCAGGTATGATTCTCCGCCACTACACGGGAGCCGTGATCTTCGCGGCAAGCCGGCAGATACGTGTTGGCATCGATGCACTCGACTCGGAGCTTGCAGCGATGGAGGAGGGCCTCGCCCTCGCGCTGCACTGGACTCCAGATGCCTTCACTCTAGAATCAGACTGTGTGGAGGCCATCAAGCTATTGGATGTGAGAAGTCCGAATTCGTCCATCTATGCATCAAGGATCAGTGTGATTCGGGAGCTCATCAGGGAAAGAGATATTCAGGTAGCCCAAATCAGCCGTGATGCTAACAAGGCAAGTCACGAGCTGGCTAGACTAGGTAGAGTACAAGGCAGAACTGCCGTTTGGCTTAGAAAATACCCTCCAGAAATCGCTGAGGCGATTTGTGCTGATTGTACTCATACCCCAGTTTAATTTAATCTCTTTTCCCCGCAAAAAAAACGGCGATGTAGCAGCGCGCTATGGCAGAGAAACGTGGATGCAAGGCTGCGTACAGGGGAGAGCAGGTGCAGGACGCGTGCGGCCGGCACAAAAACAAACTTGTATGCGTGTGAGGCGGACAGGCGGTGGTGGCAGGCGAGCGGCGGACAGGATGGACTTTGACTGATGGGACCTTGGATTGCACGCACAAATCGACAATACTATAAACAAACGGATGCAATCTCTTTTTCTTGTTTCAGAGTACGGACGAGCTAACGGCAGAAGATACGATGGACAAAAACAAGTTCGATCTAGTAGACAATCTTTTTCGCAAACGAATCTAAACCAGCACTAGTATTAGATGAATGCAACCAAAAATTCAACTACACAAATACTAGATGTAAAAATTGCTAAAGGCTAAAAAAAATAGGTGCAGCGGATGAATTTCTAATTTTTTTGGCTTTTTTTAGGGTTATAGGACAGAAAATCTAATCTAATAAAACAGTAAATCTCGCACCGATGAACCTGAAAACTGAATGAAATTTATCATGGATGCTTGCAGTGGTGATGCTACTGTGTGAGAAAAAATTGGGTCCATTTATTGATGTGAAAAAAAAGTGCATCCAGACTTGCCCTACCGGCCTACCCGGACCATCACCTTTGAAAATTGTGTGCTTCTTGTCATGCATGAAATGACACTAAATTTTTTAGCATGCGAGCATGCTCATGGCAGGCCTCCATGCAAAATTTGAAGGAATTCAGACACCTAATACACGTGATATCACGTTCGGCTAGTGTTTTAGGGTTTTTTCACCGGGAAAACCCTAGATAATGCATAAAATGTCAGAATTTTGTAAAATTTATTATGGATGCTTGGCAGAGTGATGCTGGTGTGTCGAAAAAAACTTGGGCCCATTTTATTGATGTAAAAACAATGCATGCAGAGTTGCCCTACCTGTCTACTCGAGCCACCACCTTGGAACATGGTGTGCTTCTTGCAATGCATGAAATGACGCTAAATTTTGCCAGCATGTGAGCATGCTGATGGGCATCTCCTCGGGGCCGGCTGCCTCCGCACCGATAGTGGCCCACGCGACCGCCACCAAAGAAACTCCGGGGTGATGATGGGAGCCCGATTCCTCACCAAGCTGCGCGCCCCGGAAGGTAGCACCTATCCCTGTTTGTATCACAAACTGGGACTATAGGTAAAAAATGAACTTGGACTAAATCGTAGTCATTGGAAGCGGGACTAATGGTCACATTAGTCCCGGGTCAAAACCAGACCGGGGACTAATAGACCGGACGAAAGGCCTGTTTTCTAAGAGTGACCTTCTGATTCTGATTCGAAAGTCTCATCCTCAGATTCCAGGGTCATATCAGCACATGCCTTATTCAGCTATGATATTCTCTTCATATTTGATGCGATGGTTGCTCTTTCTTTCACGTCAGTGACTGTTCTCGTCGAACAAGATGAGGAAAATTCATTTTTCTTCGAGAGCTTAGTATGACAATCCATTCGAGTAAATCCACTGCAGTGAAGATATTTCCATCTGTTACTAGGTTTTCCTTCCCAGCTGGGACAATCTGCTATGAGATGACCGAATTGTTTGCACTTGAAGCACTTCATTTATTTTGGATGTAACTTTCTTGATGATTCAGGCAAGTCAAATTCGTCATCATTCGTGAGGCATATATTTTGTCTTCTGAGATCACTTAGCCTTTCTGTTAACATCTCTATTCCCTGGTGATGGTGTGTTGATTCTTGTGAACTACCATAGTTTGAGAGGATTTCTCCTTCACTTTACGAAGAAGATTCTTGAACTGCATTTTCTAGTTCCATCTTTTCTTCATGAATCGATATCAGCGTCATGACCTCTACATAGTAAAGTTCTTCATAGTCTGGCCTTTGCTTGATTTATGCTATGATGAGATCGGAGGTTGTATCAAGAGCACTTAGCAGCTTGTTGACCACATCACTATCAGTGATATCAGTTACTCCTCATTGATGAAGTCTTTCAACAATATTTTGTCAACCGATCAGTGAGTTCCATAGCACTTTCTTTATGAAGGCTTCTGAAACCAGCAAACATGGCACGAAGCATTTGAGTGTGAGGTTCTATTCTTGCAATAAATTCTTCATGAGCATTTTTTATGGCATCCCAGAGTTGTTTTGCAGTGTCAAGCGTTCGGAACTGAATGAAAATGTCCTTTGAAATACTGGCGCAGATAATATCTTTTGCTTGTGCATTCAACCGCAACATCGCTTTGTCATCAGAGGTTGGAGCATCAGGGTGCTGAATGGTGTATCCATTTTCCACAATCTTCCATAGTTCTAGGTTGATGGCTTGAAGTCCGATTCTCATTCTCTCTTTCCAGTAGAGATAGTCATTTCCATCAAAGATAGGAAATCTTTCAAAGTGCGAGGATCTACCTGCATACGACATACTCAAAACTCCAAGGTTGTTAGACCTTTAATAAACAGAGACAGAGAGTATCGGATCTGCTATCAATTGTTAGGACCGAGAGTATATCAACCAGAGAGGGGTGAATGGGAGATTCAAAAATTCTTGCAAATGTTTTGAATCGAACCCAAACACAACAACGGAAAAAGGTATGATGGAAATGAACTTAATCAGACTCGATATTGAGGATCATTTCCATCGAAATAGGGAGCAACAATAGGTCAAGCATAGGCTACCACAGGTTTGACAATAACAATGGTAATGCAAGATGCAAACAGATATAGTACCATGAGAGCGCATAAAGAATAAACTATGAAGAAAACATGCGAGAGATAACTATGATGAGGTGAATGAAAAAAGGCACGAGGACAACACACCAGATATGGCAAGTGCCAATGGAAAAGAATGTACTGAACATATTACACTAGATGATGAAAATGCAATATGAGAAGCAACGAAAGATAACTAAAGGGAATAACAGAAATGATTGGCACGAATGATATGCAACAAATATCAATAGATCAGACAAACTATCATCACAGAGCACAAAAGTAAACTGCTGAAGGTAATGCAGTGAAGTAGATAGAACCAGTGGTGCTTGATGGCGACGGAGAGATTTGGTAGACCAGTTCGCTCTTCTGCCAAAGGAATACGTCTGGTTGGAGGGGTTGTGACTTAACACGGAAGATAAACTCTCTTCCCCCTATTCTCCTTCAAGTCAGAGCTAATCAGACTCTAGTTGATTTGACTCATGGTAGATACTTGTCGGTGATCTCCAAACATTCGGTCGACCTTCGTGAACCACAATCACTCTTGGTTGCTAAAGATCTAGCTTGGTGAAGACAACAACTCTTCAACACTCGAGCCGACACCTATCCGTCTTGAGAGTGCGCAACTCTCAAGAGTAATAGGTACAAGAACTCTAACTCAGAACAATTGTGATGCACTACCACTGGCTAAGTTTGGGCTCTTGATTTTTCTCTCGATGGATCTTTAACTCAAATCACTCGGAGAGGGGATGCTCAATCAATCTTCTCAGAAATCTTAAGCAGAGCAGCCAACGAACAACATTGAAGCGGGGTGGCTATTTATAGTCGCAACCTTCCCTGATGGGAAATGGACATGTGGAGCAGCAAATGGCCGAACAACATGAGTCCAACAGTCAGAAATTGAGCACAATAGTAAGATTTCTTGCGGAGCAAGTAAAGTTAACTCCTCGGTTCGAAAGGTATCTCCTGCATCACGAAGAACAACGTCTACTGCTGCCAGGTAGTCATCCGAAGCATAAAGAGATTTCTCCCGCATCTTTCATAGGTTTTGGGCTAAGCGTCACAGCAGATCTAAGCTTCGAGAACCTATACCCCTCTTAATAGTATGGAGGTCCTATGATTCAAATAAGTGAAAGAAGAACAACGAAATGAATACTACCTCTTCACTTTGTCTTCAACTTCCATTCGCTGCAGTCAATTTCTTCGGACAACAGCTTCGAACCAAGTTCTTCACTTCAGCAATAAATTTTAAGGGGTCAACTCCTTCACTTCAATCTTCTCATCTACATGTCTTCAACAGATGTAGCACAATCTTCTCTGCAACGCAAATATTCTTCGGTGAAGTTCCTCGAACTTGACACCGAAGACATCATTCTCTTCGGTTCTGCATTGACTATTTCTCTCTGTATGCACTGGCAAACAAATCAGTCCATGCATGTTTCTGTCAGTAATCTCCAAAACGCAAGAGGGGATATATTACACCAATATTAGTGTCCTATCTCTTCGAGAGAGCCCGAACCTGAGGAGAATCGTATGCCTAAGGCTACCAGCTCGGGACCCCTACCTGAGATCTTTTGGATTTGACTATATCAGAAGGAAAGGAGGAAGATGGTGTGGTCTTAGCAGAGGAAAGTGATGCATCAATGATAGGAGGAGTGCATCACGACGGTGCGACAAATACTTCTATGTTGTTTTTAGGTATGCACATTTCCCACAATATGATATGAATATGTGGAGATAGTTTTAGGGTAGCCATGACCATAGATATGTTGTCGAGTCCATGGGTCTACTACCTCCACTCAAATAGGCGATTAATCCAGCATTTTATTATAGGTGCACCCTTTTACAAATGATCTCAAATCGCCATTATGAATTACACTAATTGAGTCACATTGCAAAAATTCCGCACACACGCGATGATCATGAGCAACCCCGGGAGACACTTGATCTACAACTGAATAAGACTCTCCCATCCATACGCATGCATACAACAGATCAGGTGTCTCCCGGGGTGGGAGTACTTGTTTGTCTTATTATAGATGCATACAACAGATCCCAACTCGCCATCATGAACAACACATCGATTCACTGCCTGGAATTTTATACTCACGGAGATAATCACAAGAACAACATAAGACACTCATTCTTTAATAGAATAAGACTTCACCACTGAAACACAAAATCACTAGTGCCATGCATATTGAGGAAGCAACCACCACACTACCGTTGTTGATTGCGTCCTTGATAGCTAATCTTATAGGAGGACCATACAGGAAGGACCACGTGGGTTAGGGGAACTCCTCCACTCATGTGTATGTGAGCATTGTTTACTTACACTTTTTCTTTACTTATTAATAACTCATTCTCTTAACATATGATCTTAACCTTATAAAGATCTAACTTTTACAAGCATGTCTTAATAACATTGTTTAAATCAAATTCTTACATATTTGAAAAAGGTATAAGATGAATGTGTTTAAAAATTAACTTGTGCTGCTTAAATTAATTGCAAATATATGTATGTGTTTGTGTATATTTTAGTTACTTAAATATCATTGCGGGTAGCTCTAAAGACGATATGGGTTTCTAGAGTGCATGTTCTCCTTTTAGGTTCAATTAAATAGATGGAACAATTATGAATGTAATGAATAGAAAATTCTAGAAGTTTTTTAAAAAATCACATTGAATTTTGCAATGTTTGTTTATTGGTTCTTTCTTGTCCAAATATGTCTTCACGTTCCTAGGTTCAGTAACTAGCTTGCATCGCATGCATAATTTGCACTTGGTTTTGACATAGCATCATTTTGCTTGGCTCACATCAAATGTGTCTAATTTATGTTCGTTTGGATCCACATCCTAAAACAAAAAGTATGTCTTTTGTATGTGCTAAAATAATATTAGTTCCAACGGATATGCAAGGAATTTTTTGCATTTTGTTTTTCTTAGTATGATCTGCAATCTATGTAAGAATGGGAACATCAACCACAAAAGTAGTGACTTTAACCCCTCACCTGGACTCACTCAAAATCAACCAAACATTTAATGGATATAAGTCTCCCTGGCCTACTAGGATAGATGCAATTCTAGGGAGGTTGGGCAGCGTGGAGAAGCTCACCTGTGCTGAGTGGCGAAGCTTCACTTTGGAAAAGCAGGCCATGGCCCGCCATCCCAGGAGCGACCTCCCCTCCTACTATGCACCCAACCCTAGGACGTGGAATGGTAGCCTAGATACAAATTGCTTCATCTTGCCCCGCCCAAGCTCTGTGCCAGTGCTTGTGCTGATCGTTGTTGGGCGGTGGCCCAACCTATTGCTGGTGGTAGTAGGGGTACGAGATAGGACGACAAAAATCATTGCCCTAGTTGTGGTATTTTCCACGAGCGTCACTGAAGCTTCGTGGCTATCATATTCTCCTCCGCTAGATGTCTAAGATTTAGGGAACTCATTTGGAGTTGAGGCCTACTAGAGGGACATATGTTCTGTGGCTTGTCTACATAGATACAAAAGATGCTTCCTTAGATCCTTTGCATGTTGATTTGTTTGACAACAAGGATGGGCATCTAGCAGAGAGTTGCACTGTGGCGTGGGTATCAGTAGTCAACTTTGATGGCATGTCCAATGGGCCTTTCGGCGTGCCTCGATGTTAACGATCATACATGTGAGGGTGGTCACCATGGGAGTATTGATCAGTGTGAATGCTACATATTTATCCTTTGATGCTCCCCATCAAAGTTGGAGTTGTCTATCACTAACATGTCTTCCACTGATGGTTGCAAGAGAAGTTGAAGTCTAAGTATCCAATACGATGTATGATGTTGATGACACCGGTAGTCAACCTCGACAGATTCCCTCTTCTCATAGTGTGTGTGGTGTGATGGTTTTCACCCGTTTTCATTTTATTAACGGCAACCTTCTTCATGATCAATGGAATTTATCTTTAGACTTAGTTTAAAAAAGAAGTAATTGTGAAATAAAGTACTATAGTGTCATGGGATGGAGCACCACATTTGTGTCTTGAAAGTTCATATGACTACAAGCCACGCTTTCGGGGACTTCTCTAAGCCCACAACAATGTACTAGAACTGGAAATGGAGGTGGTGTTGTCGGAAGAGGAAGACACTACCGCCAGAGCTAATGAGAACAATGATTTGACAACAATAAGGGACAAGTGATTTGTGACTCGTGAGTGGCTTAGGTACACGGTTCACATAAGAGTTAGAGTCACCAATGATTTCATCGAAACTATATTGGTAGGTTTGCTATTTGAAATTATTTGTGTATTCTGTCACAGTGATGTAATGCACAATTTGAACTAGTCAGGGTCTCACATTTTCCTTTTCACATTAAGCTATTAATTAATTATACATTTGACACGTGGAATGTTTCTAGATCATAATCTATTTCCCCTTTCCTTCTCCCATGTTTACCTGAAACAATCAAGTAAACTGTAATACCTATTTACCTATCTCTAAACCTAAACTTACAATTAATTTATATTTATTTTTTATTTGTAAATACGAAATTATACAAACACAAATCTATGCAATTCAGGGATTCAAGTGCAAACTACTTGATTATACATTTATAACCCCAGATCAAGCAAAGTATATGTGCAAACCCATGCTTACAAATGTGCTTATTACTAAATTACACAATCTAGACCTAAAATTGCATGAGACCAATTATATGCAATTTCTCCCTTCAAAAGTGCAAACTACCCAAATTGCACATTTCCAAACCTAGAATTTCAAAATAATAATAATGCAAATACATGTTCAAGAGAGTCGGAATACCCATCCCACATTGTAATCTAATAGTTCGACAATTTAAAAATTAGTGCATGCCTAGTTAAAAAAGTACAGAGTTATTTAAAAATAACTACTCCCTCTATTTCAATGTGTAGTGCACATGGTTCGTAGCTCTAAAATCAAGACATGATATGGAGTTGTACTTTTGCACCATAATAACCCTGCCTGCACACTCTTTGTACACATGTATGTGGACGATGCTGCAGCGCCCTGGACCGTGTCTGGCTCCTTGCCGATTGTTTTCATGAGTTCTCTTTTCAGGGCTTGTTGAGCTGTGCCTTCAGCTGTACCCATGCTACCTTGTGTGTGTTCGTCTACTACTCTTTGCGTGTATTCGGGTGTGGTTTGAGATCCGTTTGTGGGTGTGTGTGGCTTTATATATAAAGCAGGGTGAAAGTCTTTTTGGGTAAATAAAACATGTTCACATGTACTACACAAGTAAAGCCCTCACATATTTTTTCATGTTTGACCATGTGTTTATACTCATATTTCAAAATGTCTAGGAAACATCTAGATGTGCCCTAGTTATTGCACATCTAAGTCACTCAATCAAGCACAAAAGAGAAAAACGAAAAAGAAAAAGGAAATAACCACACGAATCTCCGCGTAAGATCAATAACATAGGATTTAGATGTGCAATTCAAAATATTCTTTTCCATGTTGTCTAAATATGAGGAGACGATGGCAAAATATCTTCTCATGAGAGAAACAAAAAATATCCCAACTCACTTTCACCCTCAAAAGATCCCATTTTTTTTCTCTTCTCGCCTGTCCAAGTGTCCGCCCCAATCAGAAACAGGGCAGGCCTGGATTGATAGGCCCGCTGCGACTCTATCCCCGTCCATTCTCTCCTCCCACCGGCGCCATTGCCGCAGCTGTCCGGCGCCATGGGTCTGCCCATGGTGCGCGGCCCGTGCTGCTGCTCGCCCTCGCCGTCGTCTTCGTCGTCCTCCTCCTCCTCGCCGTGGATGCTGCAGGCCCATCTCCCCAAGCACCCCCACCCTCGCCATGGATGTGAGTGCTCGAGTCTCTTCACTTCTTATCCTATCTTCTTTTCTTCCCCGTGCAAGAACAAAGTTACCTGACGGTTAATACTTGTCTGAAATCTGAATGACTCTGTATGACTGGATGTTTGGATGGATAATTTGGAGTAGGTCGCAATCTGAAAATTTCTTGTTTCTGTGCTGGATGCAGTGAGTGGGAGGTCAGTTTGCTCTGAATCCCTGAGAGTTCTGGCCCTGCATCTCTTGCTCAATCGGGGCGCTGATCTTTGCCGGCGCCGGGGCAATATCACCAGAACTGCTGCATCTTCATCCGGTTTGCTTCAGATAACAGAGAACAAGGCAACCAGCTTGCCAAAAACAAAGGTCCACACTCTGTTTCGGTCACATGTGTGGTCTTTACTTTTCTGAATTTTGGTACAAAAAATGACCACATTGTCAATTCCAGGTGGATGCAGATAGAACAGCCCTTATTGATGGTGCTCTTGACAGAAATGCGCAGTTCGACATGATCTACGAGGACATGCCTTCTTTGATGGATGTATCACACACAAGTAGCAGCAGTTTGGAGTATAACCTATTGATGCAAAACATCCATGTGTTACAGAGTAGTTTGGCTGCTCAAGATTTGGTGGTGCTGGAAAGAGATATCCTTGTACATATTGAACAGCTTGGAGCTCTGAAATGGTTTAACGCCTCGAGGTCCAGCGCCACCATAACACCAACCTCACTTGAATCAGATTTTGCACTCCCCTGGGATGATACTGAATTTGCTCCGGTGACTCCTCTCGATGAGCAAAGCAACGACGATCAACTGGTCGTTATTCGAAGCGGGAAAAGCCATGAGAGGAAACTGAAGAGAATTAGAGCATCAGAAAACATCTCCGGGGTTTGTGTAAAAGCATCCTCACGAAAACCAAGAAAATCACGCAGGTCCACCAGTAGTCAATTTATATCTGAGTGGAAAAACTATCCAGGCCGGCGAAGGATCATAATTCGGGAACAGTCGGAGTTGCTGGTGACTATCAAGGTATCCCCCTCATCAGTATTCTCATTGCCATATTGTTCATGTCCTCGTCTGTAACGTTTTCTGAATGTGCGTGTTCCCAGGAATGTGCAAACCTTGAGAAGATCAGGGAAAACATGGTGAAGGAAGGGCAGGAGGTCTGCTATGATAAGTGGGCCAAAGCAGCTGGAGTTGATGAAGCGGCCCTGAAGAGTAGACTGCAAGCAGGCTACTGCTGCAGAGAGAGGTTACTGGTGACCACCGAGTGGCTTGTCAAGTACATTGCAAGGACATACACCGGAATGGGGACAGCTTTCGAGGATCTACTCCAGGTTGCAAGCTTATACTTCTAACCTCTCCTTATCTTCTGTAACTTGGCAACTAGCAACTTTTTGTAACCAGCCTTGCTGGAAATGACAATGCAGGCTGGGAAAATGGGTGTCCTTGATGGCGCTGAGAGGTTCGACAGCCGGAGAGGATGCAAATTCTCAACCTATGTGAAGTACTGGATAAGGAAACCCATGCTAGCGCTCCTCGCTGAAAATTCTGGCGTGATCCAGCTGCCCGTATGCCTCTGAACCCAACAGCTATTTCGATATGTGTCAGTTTGTGCTTCATGCAAATAAAAGAAAAGCATATACCTTTGTTAATGATATGGAACTTACAATGGAATTATGCAAGTGTAGGCAAGGATGGATTGTATCATCCGAAAGGTCAGGGAAGCTAAGCGGGCAATTCGATCCAGCACTGGGCGGAATCCAATAGACGCGGAGATCGCGACCTTCGTTGGCGCGTCGGTTGCCAATGTTAGATTGGCGCGGAAGTGCTCCCGTCGTGTCGTTTCACTCTACATGGAGGTCGGGGCTGGACTGAACGCCAAGTTCGTGGTATTGCCCTCTATCCTTCTCTGAATGCCCTCTCACATTCAGAAACCAGAGTTATGAATGATCAATGAATCCATGGAAATATACAAACTTTTCAGATAAGAGATTAACAACTCCCCCATTATCTCAAGCACTGCAGTTAGTTCATACAGTACGTTGGTTTGAACGGCGAATAAGTCTGTCTGAAGGGTGTTTGAACTGCAGGACGTGACCCCAGACACATCACTAGAAGACCCAGAGGAGGCCATCTTCCGGAGGCAGCTGAGGGAGAGGCTGCTCATGGTTCTGGACAGGCTCCCGGCGAGAGAAGGGCGTGTGCTGAAGCTGCGACATGGCCTCGAGGACGGCAGGTGCCGGTCCCTGGAGCAGATTGGAGGCATCTACCATGTGTCCAAGGAGTGGATCAGGAAGATCGAGAAGTCGGCCATGTCGAAGCTCAGGAACGAGGACGTGCACGATGAGCTCAAGGACTTCTGTGGATTCTAGAGCTGCTAGCTACTACCTTTCTAGCGCAAATTGGCACAAGGTAGCTCAGCCATGAGGCCTAATTTTCACCGAGATTGTGAGAGAGTTCCATAGGAGTTTCTATATATTTGAATCACATTGCAGTTCATGACACGCTTGTCCTGATGGTGGCTGATGATACATGTACAGTACAGTGTTTAACTTGATTATATTTTGGTGAACTGACAGTGAAACATGAAGTTCTTTATTTTTTCAGTCTTCTTATGATTGCCACAGATATTAATTCCAGTCTCAGGGTCTGGATCAAGGATTCCTTTTTTTTTTTGACAAAAAAGACCAAGGATTCCTAGAACAAACAGAATCATTCACACCACAAAGACCACTGAGCTTCCACCTACACCACATAATTTTTTTTGAGGGGTACCTGCACCACGGAAATGAGCCGGCCCTTTCGCGCAGGACCGCACAAATCAGCCGGCCTTCTTGCCCCAGTTAACGGACCATTTGCGCACCCTGGACCCCGAAAAAACCCGCAACCTGCGCGCTAGAAGAAAGTCAGCAAACATTCTGGTGTGTGTTTTCTTTGTTTTACTCGTGTACGTTTCTTTAATTCGCGAATTTGCAAAAAAACAAATCTTGGATTTAAAAATTCTTTGTGAATTTAAAAAATTCAATGCATTTTAAAAATGTTTACAAATTCAAAAATGTACGTGAACTCAAAAAATGTTTGCAATATCAAAAAATGTATACATTTTAAAAATGTTTACCAATTAAAAAATGTTTGCAATATCAAAAAATGTACGCGGAATTGAAAAATAGTTTGGAAATTCAAAAATATGTTCTCAAATTTGGAAAAGGTTCTAGGACATAAATAACTGTTGATGAATTTGAAAAATGTTCCCGGGCTTCAAACAGTCTTCTGAATTTCAAACAATGTCCATGTAAAAGTGTTTAATAGTTTTACTTTTCCCCAAAAATTCGAAAATTGCCAATGAAATTCTTAAATATTAATGAGTTCAAAAAGGTTTTGTGAATTAAAAACAATGAATTCAGAAAATGTTCCCGAATTTCAAAAGTATTTCCAAATTTGAAAGAGAAAAGAAACAATAATAAAAACCAGAAAAACTCTGATTGAGGGAGTCTTGTACTCATACTCCGGAGGAACACCTGGCCTGTTCCAAAAAAAATTAAAGAGGAACACCTGGAAATATTTACAGAACCCTGTAGGCCTGTACTCTCTCAAGCATGTCCATGTAGAACTAAATGTTCTCGCATCAGGCGTGATTATTGTTTTTGTTACCATGCAAGAGAGTTGCATGTAATTCATCAAGAAAATAAATAAATTACCAGCACATTATTATTCATACATGATGAATGTGCTGAATTGTAGAGGGGCCTTAGGCCCATATAGACAATATTTCCTGGAAAACCTCAAAGGTCCATGTGGAGTGTCATGACATGGGAAAGTCTGGTACCGCCCCCATTTTGGAGAAGAGTTGGAACCAACATATAAGGGATTCTTTTTCAAATGATATTGAAGCTTGAGATGGACAATATTGTTTCACATGTGCTCCTCCACTACCGCTGGCACGTCGTCAACAAGCCAAGCTCAAACCGTGTCATGTGCGCGCTTTATTTGGTCGGTTGGGAATGAATAATTAATTGACAATTAATTATGAGTTATTAATGAATGCATTATGATCCGGCGTATCGGATCGTGGGTTGTTGTTGACTTGTCGTGGGCTTCACCCAATGTCTCCCTACCCGACTGCTTGATTGTGAACCTAAGAATGCTATTTTGAATGGCTTGCGATTGTTTCATGACTTCTTTTTGACGAAAAGCAACGGGCGTTGCATTTCATTGTTGATGAAGAACGTACTACAAAGCTCAGATGGGACGAGCTAATTCGAAAACGATCACACCCTGGCCAATCCGGCTTCAAATGAAAACGTTAGGCCTGCCCATCACATGAATGAGAGCTCGGATCTCATTTGCCAAGTGCCATCAACACCGACCACCGCCTACCAATGGTCCATCCAACCGGTAGCCACTCCTAAAACGATGTCCCAAGAGGAGCGACATGCCGGCGTCATCATCGTATGGTCTCGTAGAGGATACGAGGTTTCCCCGGAGTTGCCCAGGGCGAAAGAAGCGAGCATTCCGCCTCAATGACGCCTTCAAGAAGGAAGCAGATGCTCGCAGGCACTTTCGGCATCTGCCACGACCGCAACTGGAAGTAAGGTGCAAGCCCGATCTAATACTAGTTGGCCCGCCACCACCGCCGCCACGAGACCGCGTTGGACAACCGCCGCCCCCTTGCACCCGACTATCGCCATAGCCACCAACATATATGGGCACCGGGGCCCAGATCCACCACATGCCGACCTCCTGGTCTCCTGGAGCCAAGCGAGTTCACAGATGGCACACCACCGTCAGCAGCACCAGCACACCCGCGACCAGATCGGTACCCCGCTCCCGCATGGCCCTTCTCCTCTGTCGCGGCACCGAGCACGAGCTTGCACTACGGTGGTCTGCCTTAGGCCCAAATTCTGTCCTCCGTAAACGACGCCGACTGTATCATCGAGCTCGCCCCACATGCTCCGGACCCCAAATCGACGTGTCACCGCTCACCCTCCTCACCATCATAGGCACCGGAGCAAAGGGGCTCAACCTTTGCTTCATGTGGGCAAACAACCGTGCACCGTGAGTGAGCGCTCCACTGCCACCATTCTCGAAAGCATCGTGTGCTTTCTCGCTCGCTTTCTCTAGTACGAAGAGCGTAGGAAGGTGGGAGAGTAGGGTGGCGGTGGCTAGGTCAGGGTCGCCTCCCGTGTCGCCCCGAGGGAGCGATGTGGGGGGGGGGGGGATGTTATATACTAGAGCTAGTGGCACAAGTTGTTTCTTTGCCAGACTATATGATGACTTGATTGCTTTCATTTGAAAAAGAATTCATTCTGAAGCGGACTACCAGTAATCATATAGCTTTCTTTATGCGATTTATCTACTAGACGACCCGTTGCACCCTTGGCATAAAATCCAAATTGAACCAAAAAGTGAAGTGAACTCTTAGAACCTTCTTTTTGCCGAACTGTATGCAAAATATGATAACCTGTTGTGCCCTTGGTGCAAAAACCAAATGTAACCGAGAAGTTAGGCGAACTATTTATTATTATTTTTGCCACCCATAAATAGGATTGGATTGAATATGATTGTATGAAGAAATGTTGATTTGTCCTACCGATGTTTGAAGAAGGTGCACCGAATACACCCGACGGGGTTCCGTAGATACATCAAGTTTGGCATACCAGCCGTCATAGAGTTTGTTGCCATCACTGTTAGAAGGGAAAGAGAGGGATTGTTGCGAAATATGATGGATGTATTATTGAGCCTCGAGGGCGAGTATATATTGAGTACACGACTTGGAGGGCAAGACGCCTCTTCTAAAGATAAGGTAGGAGACGGATTACAAATCCTAGACTACCAAATACATGTATCCCAAATATATCTCTAACATCCCGACGGGGCGACGCAGCGGCAGCCCGTTGCTCGGGGACGATCTTCACGGGACCTGCGGAGGCGTGAGTAATTGACGTGCCAGGTCGGTCGCGGGGCATAGATGAGGCGGATCGCAGCGGTGAGCATGTGAACAAGCCAATCGCGCGCGAGGTCGGGGACGCCGCTCGGTGGAGGCGGGGTGGCGGCGGAGCCCGAGATGAAGCCGGCGATGATGGAAGGCGTGGGACGTCGTGCGACCAGCACCCGGGCAGCGAGGCCCGAGCGGCCAACGTTGTAGCAGAGCCTGAACTGAGGCGGTCGATGAGCCTGACGCTGTCGGGGACGAGGCCGGCGAGGTAGACCGCAGGGCCGCCATGCAGACGCGCGGAGCCAGGTGGCGTGGATCGATGGCCGGACCGGCGTGCGTACAATGGCTATGATGGGCCGCCGCATGGCGCGAGGTCGCCGGGTCGGGGCGATGTAGGTGTCCAGGTCGAAGAGGGCGGTGACGGCCGGCATAGATTGACGAGCGGGCCGGCGCACGGACGACGGACATGAGGGGCCGCATGTCGCGCGAGGCCGCCATGTCGAAAGAAGCCTGCATGTCACGCCGGTGTCGGAGTAAAGGCGCACGGGGGTCGATGGCGGCGGCGGGGGACGCAAACCGATCAAGCATAGATCGGAAGACCAAAAAGAGAATGCCAATCAAAGTGACCAGCGAGAGAGAGAAAATCCAGATGAAAGCATCGGGAAAAAGACTCTCTAGGGCAGCCGGTCAACATGACCGGCGGACGAACCCTAGGTACGAGCGGCGCATCCCTCGGCGGCAGTCATGGAGGCCGACCACCCCGGGGTGGCGCGCAGGTGCAGAAGCGGCGCCGGCTAGAGTTTAGGATCGAGGTAAGGCCGATACCATGTTAGAAGGAAGAGAGAAAGATTGTTGCGGAATATGATGGATGTATTATTGAGACTCAAGGGCGAGTATATATTGAGTACAAGACTCGGAGAGCAAGACGCCTCTGATAAGGATAAAATAGAAGACGGATTATAAATTCTAAACTAGCAAATAAATGTATCCCAAATATATCTCTAACACTCACAAATTTAAGCTGCCCTTGGGCTTGAGAACGAATAGCGTCCGAGCAGGTCATTTTCAAGGAGTTGGTGCCGAGAGGGTGCAATGCTGCACATTGGCCTTATTAACTCCCCGCTGCATGCGAGGTGGGCATGGCGTGGGCTTGGACGAAATCAACCTGCTGGGATGTCATATATTCCCCGTTGGCTAGGATAGCACAGAGCTATCTAGACTATCCGAGTTCGAGTCACAAAGTGACATGCGGTGCTTAAAGTTTTTTCTATAAAAATATGCATCCAAGGTAGTTCTGGATGGTCTCGGTTTTTGGATGTCATATATTTATGTGCCAGTGTAATTGACAATCTCACTTTTGAGAAACCTTATATATACTTCCTCCGTTCCGTAATACAAGCCCTTTTAGCTTTTTCTATGTATGTTCAGTCATTTTAGTATATGTATGTAGTCAATATTTTGAAGACGCATTTTAGTATATATGTTCACTCATTTTATTATGTATGTAATCAAAATTTTGAAATAGCTAAACGGTCTTATATTTTGGAATGGCGAGAGTATGAGGATAATTAGTTTGATGCCAACATTTGGCATTGCCAATACTTTGCTAGCCAACTTCCTGTGAGGTTGGCAAGTAAACTTGATAACCAACCAAACACTAGCCAATATCTGGCATTTGCCAAATGTTGGCATTGCCAATTTTTGGCATCAAAACAATCATGCTCTATATAAAGTAATATCAAGAAGGTAATTGCACCCGATAACAAAATGATAGACGAAGAAAAAAAATCTAATCAACGGAAATCAGGCATCATCATGATCTAATGCTTATGTCTGCCAACTAGGAACCAAATGTCCTTCAGTCATTGTCGCATTTGATCGATCATTCCGCCCCCTTTTATTGGACACCAGGGAAGCTGTAATGAACCTTTCAGTTTCGAGCTTTGGATACTTGATCTAAACTGATTTGTTTGATATATGTCCGATTTTTGAAAAGTGTGCGACAATTGAGGAAGTGATACATGCATTGACCTCCTCTAGCTCCTTAGATTCCGCGCTCGGCACTTTTACTTCAAGAGAATCAAGACACGATCTATAAACTTGTAGGTGGCTAGTGGCTCTCCGGGGGAGGCGATGCTTTCCTCGTACAATGCAGCACTTTGTGAAATCATGCTATCAATAGAGACCAAGCCGCTGCTGCTTCCACCTAGAAGGTTGTCGATGTCATCGATCACGGGGATGTATGCACACATCTTGAAGCTTAGATCGATGTAGTTGCTTGGTCGTATGACGATGCGGCGACCATTGTCGACAACGGCGAGTATCCCCATCCACCCGGAGTACAATAAAATGGAAACCTTCAAGGGCAGCGAATACACATTGATTTGACAGTGTAGATCCCAGACACAAGTAGCATGGTCTTTCAGAAGCCAGACGTTGTGTCGACAAGGCGTCAAGCAAACCATCTCGGTGTGGAAGATGCACAGGCGTCCGCCAAACCCAGTCAAGCTGTAGCGATGGTGAGTGCATCCTCTATCCATGACGCATGACGGCAACGACGGCATGGTTCCAAACGTCTCATCGTCAAGGTTGAAGGAGAAGACGAACATGTCTTCCGACTGAGAGGCAAGCTTATGCCTGGCCAACCAATACACGTGCCCTTGCGTAAAGACGCTCAGATCGTAGCGGTTGTCTACCCAGTCCAGCGGTGGTTTCTCAGGAGCACAACCCTTGGCCGGCCTCCAAAGCGCCGGGAAGGAGTTGATCTCGTAGACCTCATATTTCACGGATTCCGGGAGGCAGCAGACGCGCACAGCTTTGTGCGTCATGGTGCGCGTGTCGTAGCCTAGCCCTAGGTGTCTGCGACGGTGGTCGCCCTTGTCCGGGCTCTCCGGGAGAGCTGCCATCCTGCCGGTAGACGGGTTGAGCACGTAGTGCGTCCTTCCGGCTTGGAGGATGAAGAGGCCACGGCACTGCTGCGTGACGAGGCGCGGGAGGAGGTTCCCCGTGGGGCGGCCGCCAACATCGTGAGTATGGGGGAGCTCCATCAGAGTCGTACGACCAGGGTTATCCGGCGACCCCACCTGCACTTTTGGGCTCCAGTTCTCCACGAACAGGATCCTTGGGCCGCCGTGGCGGTTGGCGAGGCGGAGGTGGAGGTTGGCGAAGTCGCCGGAGGCGAGCGTGGCGGACCAGGTGCGAGAGAGGCAGCGGCATCTGTGCACTGCCTTGGCCGGCAACCGCGCCAAGATGTCCTCGATGACGTCGTCGGGGAGGACCGGGCATGGATCCTCCACGGACGACGGCCGCCGGCGGCGGGTGTTTGTTTGGAACATGCCCTAGACCGCGAGAACGATGGATTACGCACACGAGAAACGACGGAAGCACGCGAGAGAGATCGAGATCGACCGAAAAGGATTGCACAGATCGATCCATGCGCTTTTTTTTTTTTTTGACTTGCGCTTTTGTTTTGTTTGTTTGTTTGCGTGTTTTTTTTTTGCGGGGACGTTTGTTTGCGTGTTGATCACCCGTTTTTCCGTCCACACATGTATCCTCGTGTAGATGTTCACCAAGTACCATACGATGTTTTTTTTGGGCCACTTCTAGTCGCCGGCGCGCCGGCCGAAAATTTGGGCCGGTCGCACCGCGCACGTACAATTTGTGCAATTACAGCCGCACGATGGCCTTCTCCTTCCCCAACTACTTCGTTAAAAAATAAAAGAAAAATAGCCATGGCGCATGTGATACAGGCAGTCCATGAACTCCCCAGAACCCAGCCAGCTCGCCGGCCACCCTGGCCCGCTTGCCTCGCCTGCCGGTTGACGCCGTCGTCGCCGGTGGTTGGCTGGCCACCCTCCTCTAGCCAAAACATACATGGTTCCAACAAACAAAAAATCATGTTTCCAGCAAAAACAATGTGAGGTTCCAGCAAAAACAAATGGATCTCGTCACCGGTGGTCGCCCTCCTTGGAGCTTGCATCGTCTGTCCTCTAGCATGGCGTCGCCGTCGTAGCACCTGCAGCTCGAAAAAACATGCCGCTTCCAGCATACAACCACCATGGTTGTAGCATCCCGGCGTCCTCATCTCCGGCTCGCCGCCGTTGTCTTCCACCGCCATGTTGAGCAACAAAAAAACTTCAGTACTTGGTTGAAGCAAAAAGGTTTGCTAGTTCCAGCACAATTTACCGATGGTTCCAGCAAAAATCTCAGCGACAAAAAACTTGGATAATCCATTGTAGCAAAAAAATTAGCCAGTTCCGGCAAAAGAAAAGGCTGGTTCCAGCAAAAATCTCAGCGGCAAAAAACTCGGATAATCGATTGTAGCAAACAAATTAGCCAGTTCGAGCAAAAGAAAAGGATGGTTCCAGCAAATTTAAAAACAACAGCGAAAACACCAGTGCCGATTGCAGCAATAATAAGAGCGAATTCCAGCAAAAACAAACGCTGGTTCCAGAAAAAATGCTTTGTGTAGCGACGCGCGTCCGATTCCAGCATAATCACCTGCCGGTCGGTTCCAGGCTTCCAGCATCTCTGACCGAGGTTCTCCATGCGATGTAACACCTCCAGCTCGCCATGTCGTGCTTCTCCACGTGTAGCCGGCCTCCCCACGTCGAAGCACATCACCTATTTTGCCGCCTCACAGCCCGACGACGTGGGTAGATGTGGGGGAAAGGAGATGGAGGAGATAGGTGATTGGGGAGGGGTTGTCTAACGGGAGATGGGAGAGATGTTTCTCCATGGCGGCTGATGCAGGAGGAGGTACCGGCCGCGGGATGGGCTGAGAGAGAGAGAGAGAGAGAGAGAGAGCTTCCGCACGTCTAGCAAAGAAGAAGGGGAATGAGTGGCTAGCGATCGCGGTGCGAAAGGATAAGGTCGACTGCGTCACGTCTAGATGCATATCAAAACTGCGCGAAGCAAGCGAGCCATACGACCGGCCCAGCGTTGGGCCAGCGCGCCGACGTAAAACGTTTCCCATTTTTTAGGGAAGTACCATACGATGCTAATTAAACCTGGCTGCAATTGCGAACCAACCTGTAGTTTGATGGTTAGAGGACTGCAGGTCCCGTACCACCCGGGTTCAAATCACGGTCTTCGCGATTTATTCCCTGGATTTATTTGAGATTTCGGCGATCTTGCTTTCGATGGGAGGAGATGTTCACGTCAACAACGAGGTAGATGATATGTCAGCTCAGTCTTTCGAAGGTGCTCATAGAAGTAGGGTGTGCATGTTTGCATTCATAGGGGTGGGTGTATGCGCATGTATATGCGCGCTTGCGTCTGTACTGTGTTAAAAAAACTTGACTGCAATTTCCGCTGTCAATTTTTTTAGGGTTAATGTCGCCGCATTTTTAAGAAATATAGTCCGGAATTTCATCCGAGATTACATCTAACACACAGTCTGGGGGCACCCCAACCCAAACATTACACAGTTCGTCTCCTACCTTAACATTTGCTAACTTATGCGCGGTAACATTTGCTGAACGACTAACCCAGAGACACCTTGAGTGCAGTCCGTGCTTTTGGCTGATGAGTGGAGTTCCATTCTTGCTTCCATGATTTCATGCGGGTTAGCTATCTTCCTCCCATCTCTAGCTTCATTCCTGGCCAGCCAAAGACCATAAGTGGCATGGATCATTGCCTCCCTCTCATCATCTGCTGCATGTGCGAACCGTACTCCAACAGCCACCTAGCCAGTGCACTGTGCGTGCTTATGTGGATTGGAGGAGCAGCCACCGCCACCCTTTCACTGATTGCATCAAACTCCAGAAATGAGCAGAGTGTTGACAGGACCACATCCTATGCATGATTGTTTCCTCACGCCCACATGCAACACAAAAGACGCCCGGCTTGATCCGACGCCGATGAAGTTCAGACCCCCACGGCAAGCCCATTACGAATGAACCTCCACATGTGGATTTTGGCCATACCAGGAGCATTCGTATCCCACAGCGCCATGTACGCTTTATGCTTGTCAACGGATGACGAGGATTCGGGTTGTCCTAATCTCGATCGCTTCATCGCCATTCTCAGATAGTATGCGGAATAGACAATAAACTCCCCATTCTTAGTAAAATTCCAGGCCAGAAAATCCTCCGAACCAGGACCACCAATAGCTACCTTCTTGATATCTGCTGCATCCGATGTTGTAAACATGGCATCAACTTTCTCACAATCCCACGCTGTACCAGAAGCGTTAAGAAGGTCAGCAACCTTCGTTACACCTTGTATATACTGCTGGCCCGGTGGTCGCAGGCTTCCACTCCTCGGCATTCAATTCTCGTGGTGTATATTAATACGATATCCATCACCGATCCTCCAAATTAACCCCTCACTCAGCAAATCTCTCCCATAAAGAATGTTGCGGTAGGTGTAAGAAGCGTCGGGCGGACATGTAGCAGCCAGTACTGAGCTCCCCCTGCAAATATTGAGCCTTGAGTACCCTGGCAACAAGAGATGATGGATATGACAGAATTCGCCGGGCTTGCTTGGCCAAGAGGGCCTGATGAAAGCTTCTGGATCACGGAATCCCATCCCCCCGTCCTTCTTCAGCATACACATCTTATCCCATACGCGATCCAATGCACTTTCCTTTCACCATTCGTTGCACCCCACCAGAACTTCACAGCGATCGAAGTCAGGTTCCAGCACATCTTCTTTGCGAGATGAAAACAACTCATAGTGAAAGTAGGTGTAGCTTGTAGCCCAGATTTAATAAGGACCTCCCTCGCTGCCTTGGAGAGCCTTTGCCCCTTAAAACTCGCCACTTTTCCTTTCGAGCTCTTCGTAACATATTTAAAAGTACCATCCTTGGACCTCTTCCAACCTGTGTTGGTAGTCCCAAATATTTCTCACAAAGGGCTTCGGACTCAATCCCACCGTTTGCTTCAGAAGATTTTTATTTCCCTCTGAGCATCCTTTACCAAAGAAGGTGGATGACTTTTGATGGGAGTTCGAAGCACTTTATAATGTCAATTTTTTTAGGGAAGTACCATAGAATAAATTGGAACACACATGAACAATAACGACCTTTGATAAATCTAAAATTCATGTTCGAAGTACTTTAGAGTCATTGTCTCTAGCTCGTCTTTTACATCTCCATTTTCCCTAACCCTCTGGTCAAAGAAACTATAGACAATGCCCGGTTTAAACTAGGATTTTAGGAAGTCGCATTAGCCGCACACCCTAATAGGCAAGAACTAATGTGACTAGGAACGTTGTAAGTAACAAGGCAACCGCCGCCTCCCCTAAGAAGGGCTTAGGGTTCCTCTGCATCCTGCCGGCATAGCTGCCGGTCCAGCTAGTCTCCTGTGGCCTTAGGACCATGGAGGCGTGGTGGATCCCGGCCCTTGCCGTTGGTAGGGCTTTATTTTTAGACGTTTCGTCGAGTTTTGTTAGGGTTTCTGTCCTGTTCAGGAAGACAAGACGACGCAAGCTCTCTTAAGATGGAATAAGTTTCTCCACGCCTAGCCTCTGCCCCAGTGATGTGTATAGCACCGTTGGTGAGCAAGTGGAGGTTTGTCTCCAGCGCATCTGTCCATGGTGGATTTGCTCGGATCTGGTCATACGTAGTTCGTCTACGTCCGTGTGTCTTCAGGTTGCATCCTTCAGATCTACGTTACTCTTCATCGGCGATGGTTGTTGTTCTGTTGCGCTGGTCCTATGGGGCCTTAGAACGATGACTTCCCAACTGCCTATTAGGGCATCCACAGTGTAGTATTTTGCCGCCTCCATCCTCGCCTCTAAGCCAATAGAGCCCGTCGCCATACACTACACGCTGACGCCTCTCAGCCAAAATCGTTGGCGTCACCTCTTAGGTTAGAGGCCGTCTCCAACCTTGTTCTTTGAATAAAATATTCTGCTGGCCGGACATGTCATGCTGTGAGGGGTATGAGAAAACTGAACCATGCTGCCGTGCGTGGAATGAAAGATAAAATATTTTATGTTGTGGTGGGGCATAAGTCAAAAGCCAAACAAAACGTTACCCTCCGTTCCTAAATATAAGTCTTTCTAGAGATTACACTAGATGGACTACATACGGAGCAAAATGAATGAATCTACACTTAAAATACATCTATATACATCCGTATGTGGTTCATAGTGAAATCTCTACAAAGACTTATATTTAGGATCGGAGGGAGTACATTGCATGGTTCTCGGCTAAGCTTAGAGGCAAGCATATGATGGGGCCATGTTAGAGGCAATGTTGCCTCTATACATTGTTGATGCTCGTAGATCGGATGCTCAAATCAACTTAATTGTACGACAATAGTCTGATGGATTGCTAGGGATCAAACTACTGATCCATTTATCTAATATGGATTATGGGAGATCAGCGCTTTCCGAACCTGTCCGGCAAATTAATTGACACCATGTCACTCACAAAAAAAAGAAGGAAAAACCTAGTCAGTTACCCTTTGCCTAATATTTAATTTGCATATCACTTTCGTGCTAGTCCGTCTTGTTGAGGTGATTTCTGGTTTACTCGGTAGATGGTAGATAGTGTGTGTTGGGCTGTCTTCTTTGCATTCCCATTGCTTGGTTATTTGTATTATTTCTATTTATAGACCAACTAGCTTTAAACTAATCTAGAGTATATTAATTAAACTTATCTATTTGCAGCTGCGGCCTGCCCAAGCTTGGAAGCGCCGACATATGAACACGCTTTCATACACGCCACCAACAAATTAGTCCATTTGTCGTCCAGTAAAGCCTAGTGGATCACTGTATCACACACTAAGTAGTAATAATAATAATAGTAACTATGTGGATTGATTGACACAAACTACCAATTAAGCTAACAGACGTTAATTGGCGGTCTGATGGAAACCACTTGCGCGCAATGTGTATATGTAGTGTTTGGACTGTGGAGGCTCTCCTACGTACGGCAGATCATACATGAGCCATTTGGAATAGATATAGACACCAGTAGTACATATTTTACGGTTCATACATGAGCCATGTTGATCCACGTTAATAAGTGGATCAATTTGGTTCCTAGGTGGATGTCAATCAATTAACTCGATGCCAGATTCGTTTTAGTGGAGATTAACCACTCATGGTGTCTTTACTGTGAAGGTATATGTATACGAATCTTATGGATTCTGGAACCTATTTTCCGTTGAAAGTATATTTGAAAAATAAATGTTCCTTTCAAGATCAAAGTTTTCATGTGATTTTTATAAATGAAGGTAGTTCTTATCAAAGATAACCTTGCTAAACGTAATTGACATTGTAGCAAAAATATTGTTTTTGTGATGAGGAGGAGACAATTCACCATTTATTTATGACATGTCCATTTACTAACTTGACCTGGTGCACAGTTCATGTTACTTACAATCTTTTACAATTTAGTACTCCCAATGAGTATTCAAATTTCTATGTGCCTATGCGTTTATTCACTTGACAGACAATGATCGATTGTGTTGTAACCGGTGCGTGCCTTCGTCCACGATGTGTCCCCGGACTTGGCAAACCCGCTGCGACGCATCGTCAATAACATCTTCCTCCCGACGCACCACTACTTCGACACCACTGCGCCTATGACTAACTCGGCGCCTCCTTGCGCCCATGAGTCCACGGTGACATTCTCGACACCGGCTATCCTAACTCGACATCGACCACGGTACTCTTCGCACGGCTACCTCGACCACGGCTCCACCACCATACGCTTTTGGCTACCTCGACAAACGACACAAAGGGTTATCATCCGCTTGAGCAACTCGGCGGCTTCCTCTACAGTCAACGGGTCTGCGATGCGACACCGTGCACGATGCTCCCGCTACGACTGCGGCGCGCGGGAGGGGGGATGTCAGCTTGGCGGCTGCTATTCTCTCCAATTTGACCATCGGCGATGCTCCTGTTGTTCGCAATGCTACCACTACGACTGCGGGGGATGTTAGAGATATATTTGGGATACATATATTTTGTAGTCTAGGATTTGTAATTTGTCTCCTACCTTATCTCCAGGAGAGGCGTCTTGTCCTCCAAGTCTTGTACTCAATATATACTCGCACTCGAGGCACAATAATACATCCATCATATTCCGCAACAATCTCTCTCCCTTCTAGCAGAGAGCAATACTACAAAGTACAAATGCAGGACAAAGGTGACGAACGCAAGTACGATATGCTGACTGCTACTAACAGAATAATCAAGGAGATGATGACAAGTATTCGTTGTCCCTTTTGAACTAGTTTAACTAAGTCTTACATCTAGTATTATATTTGTAAAACCTGCCGGCTAGGCCTTCGTATCACTTGTCAAGGATCTGCCTATAAATTTGAGGCCGATCGACCACTCATCCACTCAGACACAAACTAAAGCATGATGAAGCACTTCACGACAGTGTTCACTTCCTTACTCGTGGTCGCCGGCCTCGCCGCCACGGCTGCAGGCGTGAGGTTCGAGGCAATGAACAACGCGTCGACGACCCCCGGCGGGCAGCGCTTCGACGAGGAATACGGCGTGGGCTACGCGGTGCAGGTCATGTCGGAGGCCTCCTTCTTCGTCTGGAAAATATTCAACCAGACGGCGCCCGAGGACCGCAGAGCCGCCATGGACGACCGCGTCAAGTTCGTCGTCAACGCCATAAACGGCAACATCCTAGCCTTCGAACGCGACAGCGAGAGCAGCATCACGCTCAACGCGGGCTACGTCAACAACATCACCGGCGACGTGAGGACGCTGGTGACGGGGCTGCTGTACCATGAGGTGACGCACGTGTGGCAGTGGGGGCAGCAGGACACGAACCAGACCCACAGTTGGGTCTACGAGGGCATCGCCGACTTCGTCCGGCTCCGTGCTGGCTATGCGGCGCCGTACTGGGTGCAGCCGGGGGAGGGGAGCAGCTGGGACATGAGCTATTCCGTCACGGCGTGGTTCCTGGACTACTGCGACCAGCTGAGGCCGGGGTTCGTGGCGGTGCTCAACGAGAGGCTCAAGGACGGCTACAGCGACGACGATTTCCTGCAGATTATGGGCAAGCCCGTGCAGGAGCTGTGGAGGGATTACAAGGCCAAGTATGGCGGCTAGCTGATCCATCCACGTACTGGTGCTTCTATCATCGATTGTGGGCTTAATATCATCCATGTTTCCTATTTCAGTACCTTTTAGGGGATTTATTTTTAAAGTTTAGAGAAAATGTAGTAGATGCCCAATGAGCATAGCCCCAAAAATATGTATTGGAACCTTAAATCGCTATAAAACATCTCTTATGTTTCTACTATTATTTTTTTGCACATCGAAAACAACATTCTAACTTGAGTTTCACACCGTAATAATTTCAATGTTTGTATTTAAGCACACACGATTCAACAACATTTCATATCCATAATTTTAAAGTTTTCAAATTCAAAATTTAAACACGACATATGATCTAAGAGCAACTCTAACTATTTCCCCCGGATAGTTTGATGGGTCCAGTTGGGTTGTAGATCTACTGCTAGGTAGTTGGTCGGCATAGTAGACGAAGTTGCACATCAGCTACGTAACTGGCCGGGTTTCCCCAAATTAGAAGTTTGCAGGGAACAGTAAGGAAGTTCCACGCCGAAGTTACACATCCATTGCTAGGCAGTTGGACAAGGTCGCTAGCAGGATAGTTGGGGCAGTTGGCCCCAAACAGGGAAAAGTGTACATTTTCAGGGTAGAGGAAGGTTGCACATCAATTACTAGGCAATTGGGCGTCACGTGATAGGAAAAATTTGTACACGACTACGATACGGTTGCACCTAACAGGGCCTAAGTTGCACATCAAAAGTTCGTCGAAATATATACGTGCGGGGTCTAGTTTTGAAGAGCATGTCACGATAATTCCGACTGTGAAAACGGATCTTAATTCCAATGCTTGGTTCCAAAGTTAAGGATTTTAATTTTTTTTATCATGAAAATTAAATGTGTTTACACATGTTCACATGTGTATTCATTTTTCTAATTATAGATTACGGGAGACCAGCACTTTCCAAATCTAGCCGGCCACTCGATGTTACACACATCTGTTCAGTTACCTATCCATTTTCGTTTGCGCATCACTCTCGCGCTAGTCCGTCTTGTTGAAGTGATTTTTGGTTTACTCGGTGTGCCGTAGCTAGTGTATGTTGGGCTGTCTTCTTCGCACTCCCATTGCTTGGTTATTTGTATTATTTTCTATTTATAGACCAACTAGCTTTAAACTAATCTACTGTGTATTAATTAAACTAATCTATTTGCAGCTGCGGCCTGCCCAAGCATGAAAACACCGTACCCGACATATGGACACCCTTTCATACATGCCCCAACAGCTTAATATGCCTGGCGTGGATCAACATGGCTCATGTATGAAACCGCCAAGATTGCTCAGTTTCAGCAGCAGTGGACTTGGGAGGCTATACCGCATGGCGAGGATGCTTTTCTCATGTCCTTTCCAAGTGAAGAAGTTTTACAGCGAGTGACCGGGTTTGCAGTTTTTATCAAGTCTCACAATGTAACTATTGAATTCAAGCCTTGGAAGGAGGAGGTACCGCATCGTTTTGAGTTACGGCCTATATGGGTGCACGTGCACGGTGTGCCACATGCTCTTCGTCACTTCCTGGGTCTTTGGGCAGTCGGCTCGGTGATTGGTGCTACCCTGGACGTTGACCTACTCTATTTGCGTCGTCGAGGAATTGTTCGCATTCATGTGGCGGTGCTTAATCTTGACACCTTCAAGAGGAGCACAATTAATTCTCTCTCGTCTGACGTTGTTGTCCAGAGGAAGGGGTATGAGTTTCGATACAGTCTGGAAGAACCGGACTTTCGTGTTGATGCTGATTTTGTGCCTAGAGTTTGGGAGCACAGAGATGATCCAGGCGGCGATATGGGTCATGACAGGGAGGACACTGCAGGGGGTAAGGACCCAAGTAAGATGCCCAAACCTACCTCGTCGTCCAATGAGTCTTCAGTGCCACCTTCATCTGGCGGCGTGATGCCCATGCAGTTGTCCATGTCTTCTGGGAGGTCTTCGTTGCCATCTGCGATGTCTTACCCGACGGCCACGACGCCACCAGCCGCACCAATCAGGGCGCCCTTGATCACCACGCCACCGGCATCCTTGATGACTTCGATACCACGGTCTTCGACGACGCCAGCCACGCCATCGCTGACGACACCCTATCGCCTACAGGAGGAGGCATCCGTAGTCGCTTCCCCGCGCGCTTCATCGCCGACGCCGTCGCTGCTCATTCCGCGGCGGGGAGTGGTATTCTCTCCCGCGGTTCGGGCGGATCGTGACTCGGCGATGGCAGAGCTGCGTGCTTTGTCTTCTTCTCCATCATCGCCAGGAGAGGCGACGGTGTCCAGGGCCTCGACGCCGCCCACACCGTCTCCTCAACTAGAGGTCGCAGAGGTTGAGGTGCAGCCCTCTGGGGCCTCTTCATCTTCGCTGCATTTGCCTACTCCGCCGCTCGAAGACACCGGGGATGTTGCTATTGCCGACGTCACCCCCTCGCCGTTGAGACGCAGCGGGCGCCACTCCGTTGGCGTTGATAGTACGGCAGCCACTGACGAGGACTCTCTCACCAAGGCCATGCGTAGGACGGCAGCTCGCAACCTCGACTATGAAGGCTATCCATGCGTGTACGTGATGGCTCCGTACGTGGTCTATCCTGCAGAGGCCAGAGGACAGAGACCTTTTTATGATGGCGTCTACACGGCTGGAGCATACAGCCAGGGAGGTTTTCTCCCAACATGGATGGCGGTGTAATCTCCGGATAGGCGTTGCCCCATCCTAGGCTGGACTGATTTACTTTTGCTGTAAAACGATATTTATTTTTAGGCTTGTTGGACATGTTGGCTGTGTGCATCGCGCTATGCAGAGGCCGGGCATTCTTCAATGCGGTTGTATCACCTCGATATATCAATTGAATGAAATGTTCTTTATCGAAGAAAAAAAATGTATGAAACCGCTAAAGAGGAAGAAGATGTGGTGATATTGGATATTCGATTCTGAGCTCCCGTACCTTGTTGGACGAGAGAACAGCAGTCGGCTTGTCTGTCTAGCGACTGAGCAACGGCTGAACGACCAAGGGATGAGAGGAGATAGGTCGTCATGGGGAATTGTCGAGTTGGGATTTGGAAAGCGATCGAGTCTCTTTTTTTAGGAAAAAAAGCGATCAAGTCGGCTGCCCATAATGAAAGTATCATAGATAGTATCATGCATGCCAATTAAACAATTTTAATTAGGTGAAACATAATTAAATAAAGAAAAATATACTTAAGTGTCATATCATGATACCGCATTATATTAAATAATGTGCTACTTTGTATCATGCGTAACAATAAATATAATCTTCTATGATACCAACATATATATGATATTATAAATTACGAATATAATATTATTCACTAATATCATACACATGATATTGGTATATGATATTCCCATTATAACCAGCCTAAGGAGCAAGCATGGATGAGAATCAATCGAGCCAACCCAGGATACTTGAGCTTTTGGTTAGGCTAATTGCACTAGAATATTTTTATTGCGCTAGTCTAAGAGGCATTAGGCCTGTGCATTATAAGTTTGATGGGTTCAGCCTTGTTATTTTACTGGGTCTCTGGTGGTGTCTAAAAAAACAATTCCAGCGCAGCGATCCATTTGGTCCGTTTGCATCAGCATTAGTCCGCGCAGGCAAAAATCAGTGCCCAATGCAATGATCCATTCTCATTTTCTCTCTGGTTTGTATCTGTGCGGACTCATTTTCAATGTAAATTTGGGACACATTTGGGTCGACGGTCGAAGGCAGACACAAACCAGACGTTTTCTGTGTTCTCTTCATCTTGTGTCTGGCCTGGCCCATCTATCATCCACCTCTCCATTTCATCTCTCTCCTTCTTTTCTCTACCCTTCCTGGCCCGTCACACCCACCACCCACCAACCCGCCACGTGCCAGCGGCACTTCCCATGGCGCCCTCCAGTGGTGCGGCGGTGCTCATCTGGATTCGCGCAACGGCAGGCGATCGGAGGCTCCCGTCCCTGCAGGAGCTCCTCCCCGCTGACGATCGTCCCGCACAGGCGGCTGGAGACGTCCATCCCCGTAGGAGCTCCCACCCCTCCTCGTCGCTCATCTGCAGGAGGAGGCAGGCAGGCAATGCTCGTCCCGCGCAGGCGGCCGGAGGCGCCCGTCCCCTATAGCAGCTAGTCCCGCCCGACGCCTGTCCCGTAGGCGGAGGTAGGCAAGCGCCGCTCGTCTTGGCCAACAACTCTTGTTTCTTTTTCAAAAGAAAAAGCTATGTTCGCTCGAAATGAAGTGCTTGCGTTGGGTGCACAGGCCTACCCAAAACAAAAAACGGACAATACCGTCCGCTTGGCCGACCCAAACGGATAAAACGCAGGCAAAATCGGACGTGGTTTGGGTCGTTGCGTTAGAGTTGCTCTTAAACCCACCTACCCCCGACAAGTGGTGTGAGTGGTGCAACCGCGCGAATGGTCTAGATTGCATCCGGAGATATACATCACCCCGGCCAACAAACGCAAATATGCGCGGTGCATGTGAGTAACCTTTGGCTCATACTCCTACTCCTACTCCCACTCCTACTCCCGAGGAAGAGCACCCTCAGAAATTTACAGAACCCTATACTCTCTCTGATTACTCTTCTTTATTTTTTGGACCATGCATTGTTGGTTGAAGTTCAAAGGAAACACAAGTGGAATCTATACATTGACAAGACCGTTCCGCAAGGCACCGAGAAAGAAACAAGTGACCCAACCGACACAACAAAAGAGCTGCCCAAAAAGGTTAGAAAAGGGTTACGAGGAAAGAAGTGGGAGGAGGAGAAGGTGAAGCGAGAAGATGTGGCGACCACGATGATGGAGAGGTTTAGATTTTTGACGGAGGCGACCGAGAAGAAGCTCAAGCTAGAAGTGAAGAAGGCCATGATCGAAGAGAATATGCGATGTCGGGAGAGAAGAAGGTAAAGATTGCAGCTGATGCAGAGGATGCAAAGATGTTGACTGTTGATGTTGAATTTGGCAGCTTTGGATGACGATGCAAGAATGATTGTGCAGGCCATCCGTTTCAAGACGTTGCAGCGGCAGAAAGATGAGTTGGAGAGAGCGGACAAAGAAGAGATGGAGGCGCTGGCAGCCTACACGGCGGTGACGGCCGATTGAGTGTGGAGGCTCGGATTGCCGGTCCAGCAGGGCATATAATCTAAGCATTTACACGGACTGCCGGACCGATATTTTTTTGTGACCGGGCATGTGAAAACTAAGGATACTTGTCTCTTTTTGGTTGTGCTTGGCTGATCATGTGATCCGGCGCGTGCTATGGATCAGGCTTATTTGAATTCTAAATTACCCTTTATTGGCGGACATATACATGATAGATTTGGATGGCTGGTTCTTGCATCAGTGTCCATAGACGAATGTGATGTCCGGTTTGCGGGTCAGGTTGGGGATGCCCTAGGGATTAGTCAACGATAGTTTTATTATTTGAAAAATCACATATAAAAATGCTATATGCAAATTTGCACCTTGTATGCACCCAACAAGCCTGGCCAAATGACATGTGGCTTAATTGGCCGTGCCCGGCAGGGTTTTTTTTAGACAAACTCCGAAGCTTTTTATTCAGACGTCACAATGTTTACAAGGACGAAAGAAAGACCGCCCGGCTGTCCCAACCAAACATGTCGGCCAACCGGGAGGGATAATGCGTGCTTCGCGAGCTTGTGAGCCTTGATATTCGAGCTCCTAAATTCGTGAGGATATTACAAACTTGGAAAGACAATGCATGCTCTAATATTTCATGTATGATTGCTCCATATTCTGTCGGGTTCTTCCGCGGGATATCTTGTACCACCACCTTCGCATCGGAAGCTACCTGGATGTTTGTCACGTTCAAATCATCAGGTAAAGCTAGAGCCTCCCTGATCGCCATGCATTCGAGTGTCGCCGGTTCTGAAATACCTGCAAAGACCACAGTCGAAGCTCCCAAGAAATTTCCGTCTGAATCTCTTGAAATTGCTGCTACAGCTCAATATCCTCTTCCTCTTCCCACTGCAGCATCAACATTAAACTTTGCCAGCCCTCCAGGTGGAGCGATCCAACCTGACCTTCGTGGCGCAGGTGTTGCACTCTGTCTCGTCTTGATGGACTGCAGTGCGTTGAGTTCGTTCACGTAAGAATGTACAAAAGCTTGGACTGAAGACGGGCTTTGATAGATGTGCTCATATATTGCCTTGCGACGTGTACCCCATAGTGCCCAAAGAGTTACCACAAAAACTGTGAACTCATCATGAGATAGCGCCTATTGCATGGAGAAAAGCCACCTCTTCGGATCCGGTTCCTCGTTGCTATTCAGCATATCAATGATACGTTCAGATGATAGCGCCCATGTGCTTCGAGAGACAGTGCATTGTAACAGCGCGTGCCTCCACGTATCTTCGGCCCCGCACAAGCAACACGCGGCCGAATCCGCCATGTTTCTGTGATGCAACAGTGCAGCCGTCGGGGTGGTCCGCCTAGCAAATCTCCATAGGAAGATCTTGAGTTTCGAAGGTACATTAATTCCCCACAACTTTGTCCAACCATCGCCATCAGCGTTTGTATGAGAAGATCCATCTTGCTCATATAACCAAGATTCACGGCTCATTTTTCTCTGCTGGATCATTCTATACGCAGTTCTCACCGAGAATATCCCCCGCCGGTCTTCACTCCATGCCCAAAAATCTTCAATCTGTCTGGTGCAAAGAGGGATATGCAATATTGCCTCCGCATCAATCGGTATAAAGGTTGTCCGAACTAGCTGCTCATTCCACGAGGATGTGACGTGGTTGATCAGTTCTGACACTTTCTGTGGCGGGTGCGGAACAAGAGATGTGATTGGCCTCTTCATAAGTGAGCTAGGTATCCAATTGTCAAGCCATATGTCGGTCGTTTCACCGTTTCCAATTCTCCTTACTAGTCCTTGCACCATGATGTCTCTTCCGTCCAGAATAGCCCGCCAGATCTGTGATGGATGGTGGCCCAATTCTGCTTCAAACAAAGATGTGTCCGGGAAATAAATGCTCTTGAGAATGCGTGAGCTCAAGGATGTATGGTTTTGGAGCATATTCCATGCCTATTTTGACAGTAGTGCAAGTTAAAAATTTCCAAGTCCCTAAAGCCAAGCCCACCAAGATGTTTCGGCTTCATCATCTCGTCCCAGGAAACCCAGCTTGGCTTGCGTTTTCCTTGCTTGCTCCCCCACCAAAATTGCCTGATCAATGAAGTGACATTCTCACATAAACCCCTTGGCAGACGGAAACATGACATAGAGAACACCGGTATCGACTGCGCCATTGATTTGATAAGCACTTCCTTCCCCGCAGCTGACAATATTTTCTCCATCCAACCTCTGATTTTCTCCCATACTCGGTCTCTCAAGTACCTAAAGGTGCCATTCTTGGAATGCCCAACATCCGTGGGCATCCCCAAATACCCGTCGCTGAGAGATTCATTCTGGAGATTCAGAGTGGTTTTGATGCTTTCTCTCATGCCCTGCAGGCATCCTCCGCTGAAAAAGATAGATGATTTCTCGTGATTTATACGTTGTCCTGAAGCCAAACAATAGCGCTCTAGCAAGTTTGATACTGTAACCGCCCCTTCAACACTCGATTTAAACATCAGTAGGCTATCATCAGCGAAAAGGAGATGGTTCACGACGGGCGCTGTGGGTGCCACCTTGATCCCTTCTAGCTGAGACGACGAAGAACTGGATTTCAGTAGGCACGAAAGGCCCTCTGCTGCGATTAAAAAGAGATATGGAGATATAGGATCTCCCTGCAAAATACCTCTGGATGGATGAAAAGTGTCTAGTCTCTCTCCGTTAAAAAGCACCGAGAACGATACTGACCGCACCATGTTCATAATGATTTGTACCCAGGCTGGAGCAAAGCCCAATTTGATCATTATCGCCTCCAAGTTGCGACCACCACGCTGGTTACGGCCTTCTCCCGGCCCCCTTCCATTGCGCATAACCCAGCTAGCACGAAGATCCTTGAACACGAGGGCTGACGGAGGGTGACCGCCATTGCCGTGTTCCTTAAACCGATGACCAAGCATACCACACACAGCGCACCAGTCGGGAAGCCTCTCGTACTTAACTCTATATATCTGCCTCTTCCCCTCCCTGATCATCGAGACCGCGTTTTTGAGAGGGTTGTTGACGTTGATTCTAACCCACACCCGGTGGAAGTTGCCGACAAAGTCAAGTGAGTTAGGTTCAGAGAAAAGAACCTCGCCCACTTTAGCTGCCAAAGGAGCCACTAGATGGGCATACAATTCTGGTACGTCATGGATTTGGATCCCTATGTCGATTGTCTCAAGCTTCACAGTGGACGGCTTCGATATCCCGTCATATGGCAGCAAGATTACCGCATCTCCCCTGAAATTCCTTGGGCCTTCATTCATAACTCTCTCCCAATCACCCAAACAAGTGAATGTGACCGTGTACAAGTTGTCCTCTAGGGGTTTGAACCTGGCCTCCTGTGCAATATCCCATGCCGATCTAATGTTTCTGAAGAACCAAGTCTGGCTGTAGGTTTTGGAGGTGTTAACCCTAGCTAGGGCTACCCATCTCGGCCCCTCCGGCGGCGCTGGTTGCTCATTGAAAACCACGTCGTCCAAGTCCTCTTCCTTCAGTCCCAGCTCTTTCATCATCTGCTCGACACCACTAATCCCGGAGGAACTAGCTCCGGAATTCTCCATGAATACTCTCACCCGAAGAATAGATCGAGTAGCTTGATGGGGAACCCTAGTTTCCGCCGACCCCTCCCTTGCCCACGGGTGAGACGACAGCCCTGGGAGGCCGTCCCCTCCGAGCTGCGACGAGGACGGGGGTTAATCGGTGGTAGGGGAGCAAAACTCGACATCGGCGGAGATCGCCCTGGGAGAACTCGGAGACCGCCCTGGGAGAACCCGGCAGGTGGCAAGCTAGTGTCGTGCGTGGCCGCTAGGCGGGCACGCTTGCCGGCATGGCCTGGCCCGTTTATTTGTTTAGTTTTTGTACAACACATTTCAGCCTATATAGCCCAAAAACAGCCCATTCAGCCCACACAGGCTAAATGTGCCGCCGGGCCAGCCTGTGAAGCTTAGGCCTTGTACAATGGGAGGTGCTTAGGGGAGGTGCTTAGAGAAATAAACCAAGCTTTTCTTAAGCACCGGTGCTTATTTGTACAGGATAGACGCTTAACTAAGCGTCTCTCCTGTAGAAATAGGCACCGGTGCTTCAGAAAAACCCGGTTTATTTTTCTAAGCATCTCTCTAAGCACCTCCCATTGTACAAGGCCTTAGGGGCCGAGCCTGGGCTAGTGAGGCCACCACGCGTGGCGGGCTGGCATGGGCCATGTACTTGCCTAGGTGGCACCGTGCCTGTTCCATATAACTCTTGCCGGACCGGCCCATCTGCCTAGGTTTGTATGCACCTGCGTCGGAGGGGAGCAGCAGCGATGGCTCCTCCTCCTCCTACTGTAGATCCACAACTCCCATTGATCTGAAGAATCCCTTTCTCAGGTTAACCTGCGGTTCCTCCCTCGATGCAGCAACCCATGGAAGAGGGGCCGGCGGCCAAGCGGAGCAGGTCGGAGCACCACCACGGCGCCGGCGACGCGCCGTCCTTCAAGATGGAGGACCTGCCCGTGGTAATTTCCATTCCGTCAGTTCAGTTCCTCTTTCTCATCTTCTTGATGTGTTGCCTGTGTCTTCTCCAAGGACCACAGATCTGCAACTTTGGGACATAAAAGACTTGTGTTTTCTGGGATTTGTAGCGTGAGGCTTCCACTGTTTTAGGGTTCACTCTATGTTTTTTCTAAGTGAGGCTCAATGTTCCAGGGCATCTTTCTTGACTTGTTTTCGGCTTCAATAAGACATTAACTTGCCTGAAAGGATCATGAGAGACTCAGTGAAACTGCAGCAAAAAATAAAATTTGCGGTTTGTTTCAGATTTCTATTTCAAATATATGCACTTTCAGTTCACTGTGTTATAATGTCAGTTCTCGTCAAAACTCAACCGTCCTGAAAATACATGTCCTTTCTTGTTACAGGATGTTCAAGCTGTTATAATGTCGCTTCTGCCACTGAAAATGTCTGTGAGGACAAGCATTGTTTCAAAAAATTGGAGAATGCTCTGGACATTCCGCTGTAATTTATCTTTTAAAGGCCCACGTTATCTATATGAGAATGATACCAAAATACAACATGCAAAGTGCATTCAGACTGTAAATTGTGTTATTCAGCACCATAGTCGGATAGGAATCAATAAGTTCAGCATCAGATGTGGTCTGTTCGAGAAGGACTCTGATCATCTCGACAGGTGGATTCGGTTTGCCGCTTCATCGAAGGCAAATATAATACATCTTGATCTGAGGTTCAAGGACGAGTTGGAAGAAGTAACCCACTTGCATCTTGAGGCCTTATTAGATGCTCAAGGTAGCTCATTTATACGGTCCTTGTTTCTTGGAGGTGTTGTTATAAAGCCACACTCAGCAATATGTGGCTTTACGATACTCAGAAGGCTTGTTCTGCAATCAGTCACGATATCCGGAGACTTTACAGGCTTTTTGGCTAATTGTGCAGCACTTGAGGACCTAGAGATGATCGACTTCTCCGGTGTAACTAATTTAAGCATACCACACCAACTTGATAAACTCCAGCATTTACGAATTGAGGGAATGGAAGTGGAGATGGTCGAGTTTCATGCTGCAGATCTTTCTCATTTTGAGTACAAAGGGCAAGTGATCCCCATAGTGCATCATGGTTGCTCAAAATTAGAGAAGGCAACGATAATGTTTCGTGGTAAGAAAGGACTGGCCAGTGCATTCACTGCAGTTCCAAGCATTTTGCCAGTGAAAATATTAAATGTGCAATCTGTTGCTCTATCAAAATATTCACAGGTTAGTTGGATTTTTTTATCTTACCTCACGGTTCTTGAAAATTAGTGTTGCTGCCAACGTCATCTTATTTGCTCGGGTAATATTTCAGTTGCAGAAACTGCCAAACAAGACCTGACGGAATGTTTATGCATTTGAGGCCCTGTTCAAGAATTCATCCGATTAACCAGTTAACTTGCCGATTAATCCCTACTCATAGGGTCACCGAGTAGCCTATAAACCGATAAATCATCCGATTAATTGATTAAATGGCCGATTAACTTGCCGATTAGCCGATTAATCCCCTACTCACCAGCCAACCGAGCAGCTACCAGTTAACGATTTCCTTAACAATGATTTGAGGCACATGACTTGTAGAATAATTGTCCATTCAAGACCACAAGAAGCCAATTACGACATTGAAGTTCTTCAACTGGCCTATTGTTTGGATGCTGCACCCCAACTGGAGACATTGCAATTGAATGTGAGTGTCGTTTTATTTATTAAGAAATATTAATATGTGGACCTTGAAGAAAGAACTTTACTTTGATTAGTTTGAAAAAATGATTGCAAGCTTCCAATGCAGATGTTCTATGTGTCATCCAGTGGTGTGTCCAGTGCTGAGGTGGTGGGTATGCGCTGGCATGATCATCTCAAGACAGTCTTCATGAGCGGGTTTCGCTGTTACAAGGCTCAGATTAAGCTGGCGTGCTGTATCTTGGGAAATGCTTATGTTCTTGAGAAACTGACAATAGAACCAAGGATCACAGGCACAAGATATCTGGGTGATAATACTGACCTGCACAAAATTTTACCAGGGCTCTGTGAGTGGGCGCAACTTACCTCCGAGCACTTCGGTAAGGTGATCAATGTCTCAGGTGCTCCCCTTCACAGTGAGTAAACCAATCCTTTTCCCATCTATGTACTATCAAGTAATCTTCGGTAGTGTAAAGTACGCAGCATTTAGTTTCAGTGTAGATGGGAGAAGTTTATTTGTTCATGTAATGCTTCTGTAGTGACTGTTTTGGTTACTATTTGTGGCATTGCGTCATTGCCTCTCTTCTATTAGAGACAAAAAAGGAAAAAATAATCTATGTGTGTCCAATGCATCTGTTCCTTTTCCTCACTTTCTCATCATGCCTTACATCAACTTGAGGGTTATTTGTCCTGGTGTGCTATTAGTGGAGCTACTGGAAGAACCTTTGTCGTGAAAGTTCAAACAAATTTGCATCTGTATATGTTCATGTACATTTGCAAACTCTAGAAAGAAGTAAAGCTATTATGGCAGCTCGCTGGTAACAAAATTTATACCACAAAACCTATGTATCGTTGGCAGTGGCAGTTCTCCGTCATAGAGACTCCACGAGAGAACAAATATTTCGTAGACATGGGCCTACAGATGAAACATGACGCTGTGCGGGGAAACTGAAACAACTGGTCATCTTTTCTTTTGCTGTCCCATTGCTATTTTTGTCTTGTCTTTCGTTCCGCGACTCTTTGGGTTGGAATTGGCGCCCTTTATCTATCCAAGATATGATTACCTGGCTGAAATATGATGCGACTGGGAGCATCGATTATCTATCTTTGATTTGGGATTACTAGTGGCTCTCTGGAACATCTGAAATAATGTTATCTTTTAGCACAAGGCTATCAAGCATCCAACCGACACTCTCTTTTGTGTATTACTTTTCCTGCAGCAATGGATGCCTCTTCGGCCCAGCAAGACGAAGGATCTCTTCAGCACCATCACTATCAAGTGCCGTCATCGCCTTTAGATTATTAGGAATAGATCTTTGTGGAATGCTATCTTGCTCAAGTTTCTGTAATTCCTGGCGTTGGTTTTACTACTCGCTGTATCCTGATCCTGGAGGGAGTTATGGTTCTCTATTAGGGAGTTTTGCACCGTGTTATCTTAACTGTGGTTATTCCTATATGTAACTTTGTTTTGAGAAACTATTAATATCTAATTTGTATCCCCAGTAAACTTTGTTACCTTTTGTGTTATCTGAAGATCAAGGACTTCTGTGGATTCTAGTGCTGCTAGCTACCTTTCGAGTACAGATTGGCACAAAGGTAGGTCAGCCACGAGGCCTAATTTTCATTAAGATTGTGATAGAGTACCGTAGGAGTTTGTATATATTTGAATCACATTGCAGTGCATGACGCACTTGTCCTGATGGTGGTGGCTGATGGGTACATGTAAAGGGTTTAACCTCATTATATATTGGTGAATAGAAAGTGAAAAATGAAGTTCTTTATTATTAATTTTCGGTTTTCTTAGTCCGGTTGTTAAAATATAATTTACATCTTCTACAATTGACCGACTGCCATATATGTGGTTATATCTGCAATGTTGTGAAATATATGAAAAATTCTCAACGACATACACTTTGTCACCTGGTGTGGTCAGGAATGTGTCCCCTTATTATAAGATCTAGTGATTTCTGCAACAAATTCTGAATTCTACTCTGCATTCTGAACATCAAAGAGTAACAAAACTATTTCGACTCTGGCTGGAGCACCAGAAGCAAAATCTGGCTGGGGAATCTCATAGAAAACCAAATGCACAGTGCACTGATCATCATACTGAAATTGAATGCACTCTGTTTTTCTGTTGTGATGCCAGTACTAACACAGTGGTGTTAAGGGACCGTTTGCTCGCTCGCGGGGGCTCCATATCTCGCTAGATCTATATCTATCTCGCCTATTACGAGATGTAACTTTGGCTTGCCATCGCGTAGCTAATTTACCGTTTCAATAATGGATGTACACCTTCGATTTTCTGTTCGTTTCTTTCGGTCTGCTTCTTCAGCTTTCTTGGTTTTCGACCGTATTTGTGTGTCTTCTCACCGGGTCTCTTCGTTTTCTTATGTTGTTGTTTTTTTGCGTTTCTTCATCATTTTTTTGGCTTCTTTGTTTTTCTTAGGTATCTTGTTTTTCGTGTTTTTTCACCGGTTTTCTTTGGTTTTTCTCTATTTTCCTTTTTCTTTTTTTATTTCAACACATGTCTACTTCACATTGTACATCATTCAACTACACGTGGAACATTTTCTGATACACGTTGAACATATTTCAAATACATACTGTACATTTTATCAACTAGTCCCCCTCCGTCCCATAAGTAAGACGTTTTTTTGATACTACACTAGAGTAAAAAAATGTCTGACATTATGGGACAGAGGGAGTACATATCTTGAGAAAAAAAAGATACATGTTAAACATTTTTCAAAAACATATTGAACTTTTTTTAATTGGCACGAAACATTTTTGTTAAACCATGTGATTTTTTACATACTAAAAACATTTTTTTAAATATCACAAACAATTTTAGAATCAGAATATTTATATAAAACGTCACTTACAATATTTTAATGGTACTAAACATTATTTATTCCTTGCAAACTTATTTTTAGATTGTATAAATGTTTTCTGAAAATGTCACGCACATACTTCTGAAATACGTGAACATTTTTTCAGTGTCATGTAACTTTTTGGTATGATGGGAAACATTTTTTGAATTACACTTTTGAAGTATGATGCGAAACATATATATATATATACACATGTATATAGGATGTATTTTCCTTATATATAGTCTATTTAAGACCCAGGGTGAAGAATAACTTATTCTTCACCCCGGTCGATCCACCGAACCGCACGTGCACGGCTCAACCAAGCCTCCACCGATCGTCTCCGTGGGAACGTAAAGTTTTATCCCTTGCAATGTAATTTTACGTTGAGTTAAGAGCCCACTCTCCTTTTGACAAAAGAAAAGGCCCACTCCCAGCTTCCCCCGTTACCATTCTAGTGGACGATGGTTGCGCACCGTGCGAGCGACGGTTGACCGTGGTGTCCTTGTGGACGACGGGTGGGATCGGCCATCGGCGTCGTGATGCTCGACGGCGTGGTGAGCGACGCGTGAGCTCGGCATCTCTGTGGGTGTGGCCTCGGTTTCCGGCAACGCGGCGAGCCGAGTCGTCGTGCATCGACGCCAGTAGTGCTTGGCGTTAGGATTTCTTCATGATACAGGGGCATCTCCACCCATCACAAGGGTCCCCTGCGCCTCCGACCCCGTGCTGCCGACGCCACTGCAGGTTCCCCCTCCAACCTTCGCGAGCACGCAGTTGCGTTGTCCGCGTCAGCTGTGTCCTCCTCTGAGTGCCCCCCTACAGTTCTTCCCTGCCCCCAATGTCGATTCCAGTCTGGTGCTTGACTGGAAGCTACTTGGGCTGCAGAGTCGTCTAACCTAATATAGGTTAGTATGCATACAAAGTCAGTACTTTCATCTCTTGTTTTGTATTTTTTGTTGTTGTTCCATTTATTGATTGAAATGCCCCTAGCTGCCTGCATAAATTTTCCACTAAGCACATCTCGTGATGCTCGAATAATGGAAATTTCTCCCAATCCGTGACTTTGTGCCCATACATGTCTTTGTGAATTCCAAGATCAAGATTATTTATGTGATTTACATTTTAGCTAGAGATGAATCATGCTTCAAAACCACACGGGTTAGGAACAGTTATAGAATGACATGATATAAAACTGCAGATATTGATTTCTTTGTCATTCCCCAATAAGAAAACATTTGAGAGTAATATTCTCTGAGGACAAGACTGCAATCAGTCTAATACTCCCTCCGTCCAGAAAAACATGTCGGAGAAATAGGTCAAAATGGATGTATCTAAAACTAAAATATGTCTAGATACATTCATTTCTCCGACAAGTATTTTCGGACGGAGGGAGTATATAACATTTGAGAGTATGCATAAAAAATGGCAAATATAACCATCTCAAGCTTCTGAATTCAGCAAATGCACACCAGGATGAGGAGCTTTTACCTGGTCTTGACATGCCAATTTTCCTCAGTTATGTTGTAATAAGGTGGCATCTACCAATCAGTTTAATGAAATGAAAGCTTCCGAATTGATGATGTAAAGAATAGTAGGTTGTGCCAATTGCACATAAAAGACTCGCGGTGGCAAGGCAGATTACATAATTTAGGTAAGGGATAATAATTACTTTTTACAACATCAATCCAATTGATCATCTAATAATATAACCAGCCTGTAATCTACGTGTTTCCCATTGATCATACTTCAGGTGCTTCCCTTTTTAATCGAGCTCTATATCACAACTCAGATTTCAAAGTAGATTTTCACAGGGTTAAAAATAATGGCGCTCTCCCAAAACTAAAAGATGCATTTTATAAGCTTGTACAACCATCAACTTGAGCTCTTCTGAATTTCTGATTTGTAACAGATATGCAATCTTTTTGTAAGTCCAGTTTGTGTTAATGTCTTTAAAGTCCAGCTTTATGTATTCAAGTTTGATTTTTCCTGGAAATTTAGACAAAGCTCTACATTATAATGACGATTCTTGGAAACAAAAATTTGGAAGTTATATACTACTCCTGCATAGTTTTTATTTAGGTAAGTAAAATACAGTTTTTGGTATCTAACTGATGCCATCATCGGTTCGTTGTTGTTTCCACCTCTGTTTCTTCGAGTTGGCTACCTATCCGGCAGTCACAGCTCCTTAATTGTGTGACGGATAGATTTTGGTAATTATCTATATTAATTAAAGATGACTTTAATATTAGGGTCCATGGTCCAACTCATCCATTTTGCTAACTTCTTTTCCTGTTTGCTGTGCAGAATGTCGAGAGCATCAGATATTTGGGAAGTGTAATTGTAAAATACAGGTGAAATATAGAGTGGTTGTAGAATATTTATTGCTTATGTCTGTTTTATTGCTTTTAGTTGTCTGTTTAGCACTGTTCCACTCTTGATGTCTGTTTTATTGCTTCCACAAGTTACTGGAGATAATGGGAAAAATGAATTGTCTGTTGTAGGACATATATCATGCGCTGAATTTTCTCCAACAGGAGATCCTCGATAACCTCAAGGTCACCGCCATTCCGGCATGCTATTCCCTTCTTCTTATTTATGGTTGGCAATAAAATTCGTTATTGACAAAATCGACAAATCCTCTCTTTTTTTGCCAATTTAAATTAGTTAGCTCGATTTTGTCTATAACGAATTTCATTGGTAGTATATAGTGCAGTGGTTTTGCCATTCTGTCTTATAATTAATTTTCAGGATGTCTGCTATATTTTTGTTGTGTAGATTTTAGGGACATCACTGTAGTTCTGATGTCTTCCGTGTAGGTTATCCTGCCACATATGTTGTGTCAGTCGGCATATGTGTGTTTCCTCATGCTCGTGCTCATGTTGTAATTGTGACATGTAATCAGTCCATGATCACCGCAAAGGTTGGGCATAACTGCATTATTTCGGAGAAGATGAAGAATATTAATGTGGGGATCGGAGCTGAAGCTCTCGCCGATAACAAAAATATGAAGTACCTGCTCCGTCTATGTTTATATTGGTGTAACCTCACGTCTTGCCCGAATGTTGGGTAGATACTTATCAACTAAAATGTATGTTAGCATTGAGAATGGAGTCAGTCTTATGTCTATTGCCACTGTACCAGCACAACATGCATGTCCCCATTTTTCTGATCTACTAGAATTCTGGCAAGAACTTGCTGGGATTAACTGCGATTTTACCCTATTACCTGTTGTAAAAGTACTAGCATATATTCCCATCACATGAAGTTATTGCCCCTATCATGGACAAATGGAAGAAGAAGATCCTTCCAGGTTTGACGGGAAGCTACGTGTTGAAGCACACTTGTTCAACCACCCAAAACGAGCGAAGAGGCATTGTGTGTTCAGTAAGAGACATGGCGTAAAATAACAAAAATATCAGGCACACCATGTATTGGGCAGACTTGAAATACAAATTTCAAATATAAGTGGATCCAATTTTTCTGAGGATTCGCTTGCTGACCCATGGACGAAAACTATGTTTCGAGCTTTGCAAGTCCAAGCCAGCCATCATTGTACAAAAGGTTTCCATCGATTTGTAACCAATGCAAGTCTGTAAGGGCATACACGTAACCTAACTTCCTACCTGCATCAACGGCCAGAGGCACGTTTTATGGAGTCAAAGCAAGCATGGTGACCGATGGACATAAATGGGCAAGGTAAATTTACCTCCATGCCCTTTGTGTTGACTGTGGTGGGCGTTGGTTTGATCTGTCACCTCCACACCATAAATTTACCTTGCATTGCAGTGGTTTACTTTCTTACGTTCGTTGTGGACAAGTACGCCTGCTTCGCTGCCTCCCATCCGTAATTTCACGTTGGGTGGGGTGAGGAATAAGAATTCCTCACCCAGGGTGACGAATAGCACGACCCAGGGATTGACTATTTGTCATCCTGGGTGAGGAATAGTTATTCTTTACCCCACTCTCTTTTAACATTAATACACCGCAATTTTGCGTTCCATAAATTTTGTCTTATTTTATACGTAAAAGCAAACCGTAAGAAAATATATAATCACTGTAAAAAATATTTTTGTGACGTAAAATTATAAACATAAAAGCATAGTGTAAAATATACATAAAATGCATCTTTTTCAGGTCTTATGACCTATATTTTTGTTTTATTATGCCAAATTTTACGTTATGAATCAATATAAATGTAACTATTTGTATTTCAAATATAATTTACTTATAAAACGATCGTAAGATTACCTCGGGTGAAGAATAACTTATTCTGCACCCTGGCTGACGAGGGTAATGGTGAGTGCAAGAAAAAGTAACACAATTAATTTTGTTACCATGTGCTGGTCCGCTACGTCCGGTCTCTAGTCATTGTCAGTAATAGTTATACTATAGATGGTAATGGACCTAGAGTTTTTTTACCTGGCAGGGAGTTATCGATGGTTTCTTCTGTAAACTAATAAAACCTTGCCGAGACATGTAGTAATACATTAGTACATGATCACAAAGTGGCAGCAGTAAAAAAAGTGTAGTGGATGGTAACGAAAAAAAATTAAAACATTACATCAGAAAAACATTTAACGGATGCAGCCACATGAGCTTTATAAACAGAGTAACAACATGCACGCAGGCATCATGTGGATGGAGCTCAATTCCAAACCAGGAGACACATACACACACGATCAACAATGCAATAACCAGTACAGCATGCACTGCTAGAAAATGTGGGCTAGATTCATCAATTATTTAACCTGCGGCCATTTCCATAAGTCCATCATGCATCTACTATATACTCATATAATTATCCCCAATCTTGCAAAACAACATAGTCTAACAATGGTTGAGCAATAGTACTAGCTAGTACAGTAGCTACTAGCAGTGAGCGTGTTTATTCGCATCGTAGAGCTTGCATGGCATGATACATCCTCCAGGGCGAAGCAGCTCACGTCTCGGGGAGCTACGGCAACGGCGGCGGCTGCTGTGACGTCGACGCCTCGGGCTCCAGGAACGCCGCCGAGGCCATTAGCATCTGTTGTGTCGTCATCCCCTCCGCCGCAGCACGATCCTGCCTGACTGCGTTCATGTGGAGCAGGGGATCGTTTTGCACCTGCACCATGTATGATATATAGATTATACTAGCATATAGCAGCATCATTGGGTCGGATGGACATTTGCTAATTAATTATTTGGAATCTGAGGCACACACGTACCTTGCGATGTGATTCGCCCAGCTGCTGGTTCAGAAGCTCACCCTGCTGCTTCAGTAGCTCATCCTGCATCCATGGATCAACAGTCAACACAAGGAGGAAGAGAGGCATGAACTTTTTTGCTTTGCATGCTGAGCAGTGAAAATTATCAACTTAGTTGGATGTGCAAAATGTACTGCGACCCAATCCTACCTTTCTTTGACGAACTTTTCCCAGTTCCGACCAGACCTGCTGCTGCATATCTTCCCCGGTTTGCCTCCTCAGGCTGGCCTCGAGATGCTCAATCTCATGCGTCAACTTCGCCGCCTCCGTCAACACTTGCCGCACGGATGCAGGAACGACCAAATCAAAGTTCATTGCTAAGTGCACAAATCGCTCCTTGTACGTATGTACAGTAAAGTAGCATAGGCACCTGATGATCATCACCATCGTTCTCGTTTGCAGTTGTCCCCTGGAGCTGGGTGCTGGTGGTGCTCTCGCACTCGTAGCGCTGAACGAGCTCACTCCAGCTTAGCAAATGACTAAGGGAAATATATGTGTCGCAGGAGCTCTTGCATGCATTAAGGACAGGACGGGACAGATCAACCTAGCCACGTACCTTGTATTCGGGCTGCAGTAGTCACCGGCGAGGTTGCCGGTGCTGGAGAAGACGACGAGGCCGAGGCTTACATCTTCGTCGCAGAGCACGGCGAGCTCGCGCGCCTTCTTCAGCAGCGTGCCACGCCGCTTGCAGAAGGTCACCTGCCGCGAACCGTCGTCGTCGATCCTCTTGACCTCCAGCTTCCCACGCCTCCCCATCTTAATCACTCAGAGTTGGGAGGGTCTAGCGATGCGAGCGGCGACATCTCGCTGGGTAGAAGAGAAGAGGTCGATGGAGCAGCACGAAGCTCGGAAGTGGTCACTCAGTACGCCCGCGGCCACAAGGGGAAGGAGAAGGCATTGTATTTCTAGCTAGCGTCAAGGTTCTTTTCACACGGCATGTCCATTATGTTGGCGCCGCATCCTCGCGTTGCAGCGCCGCTCTTCTTCTTCCTCTATCTCACACAACTCAACTCTCTCTTCTTTGTTGCTTTGTTCTTCTCTCAAGAACACACGAACGCACACGGTGGGAAAAACTCATAAACTCTCACACACACACACACACACACACACACACACACACACGCATATACCAGGGAAGAACACATAGCTTTGCCAAGTGACTCTCCCTTGGCTACCACGAAGGCTACATTTTGCCACTGCCCTCTCGGCTTCTTTTCTCATTCCTTTTCTTAACTTATATAGCAGTACAAGAGACTCATGTGCGCACGACGCTGGCCACCAACATCATGACCTGCCCACTAACTAATTCCTAGCTACATGCATGCCCACAACCAGCACTTGCGTAACCTCCAACGGCCACAAAATCTGGCCATGCACTCAGGACTCAACTACCACTAAGACCTTTTCTCTAGGCCACTAACTAACTCCACGACTTGGCTAATCATGCATGCACTAACCAACACTACTAGCTTTCCATGCAAACGTTGTCACGTCTCTACGTTGGTACACAGCCGCAGCTTTTAGTGTCACATCTCAACTACATGCATGCATGATCTAATCAGGACTAATAACAAGATTAGTTCCAACATTTTTTTTGGCACACACACATCTTGTGCCTTTTCTTGTATATCTTCTCTCTTTCACCATATGCGATTACACGGCTTAAATAGCCGGACACTCACGACTAAAACGCAGCCACTAACCCATTACTAACTACCATGCACACAAGCACCTACTACTTGCATGCATGCATGCACACACAACGGTCCAGCCACACACATCGGCTTAGATCCGATTACTACTCCACTTAGCTAGCTACACACTACATGTTTGAGTCACTTGCAAGTCTACGCAGATAACAAACTAGGAGCTCACTTTGCGCATGCCACAACTACCACACCCACTTCTTTCTCCATATCTATCTGCTACACGACTTGGCCGCTCGGACTCCGCTGAACATAATGCATGCATCTAACTAATACAAATCTAATTAGCTTTGCGTTGTGCACGAGAACACAACTCTACATGCACATACGGCCGCAGCTTTGACGACATGCATTACTCATGAAACAAAGATGATCTAATCCTATGAACTTAATACCAATAACAAGATTAGTTCCAACACATTATTCCCGGCATGCAAGTCAGCCAATATGTCCAGTAGGGGCGGCTAGTTAATTTGTGGGGTGCCACACCATGTAGTTGTCTCACCACACACACGCGGTTGAGCATCTTCAACGCGGGCCCTCAAAACATCAGGACGTAGCCATCCGGATGCTTCAAGCAATGCGGTACCACATTGGTCCGCGGACGCTTTCGTTTGCTCGAAATTCCATAAACCGAACGTAAATTAGAGGAGCTTTGCGGGTGTGCGGCCAATGTCACATACGTGTCCTGCACCCCGATCCCACCAAAGAACCCCTCCCGCGCCCTCTCCCGCATGAACGCACCTCCGGCTCCAAAATCGCATTCATGCCGGCCCGACGTTCACTTGAGCCGAAGTTGAACCGCTATGGTCCTGGTCTCTACGACTATTCAATCCCGATGAGACTTGACTAGACTGGACATGACGACTCTCTACCGTGGTTGCACGTCTGTCCGCCTGCCGGCATTAAACAAGCACGACGGCCGAGCAACCCACTCTGGCGCCTGCCTTGAAACATCACGTCGCTTGGTCTGGCGGCACCAGCTATTTATACATGGCCAGCCCGGCACGATCAGCACCACACCGGTTTTGTAATGGCCACGAGCTCTAGAGTGATGTGGGAGAGCCTCTAGAGAGCGCGAAAGCACGAGTTCACTAGCCTTGCGACCAGCTGGCAGCCCGTCGTGCACGACAGATAGAGGCTAGCTTGCCGACGAGCTCGTCGGAGGTCAGCGGAAATGGAGGAGGCGTCCTACGATGAGTCGGTGCCCACGCCCACGCCGGTCCATGTCGGCTTCACCAGTATCAGCGTTCTAGCTAGCACAGGAGAACCAGCACTACAACCTCTGGCTTCTCGACGAGCATCGACTCAAGGATGGACAAATCGATGGCGAGCAGGCGAACGAAAATGCCGTCATTGCCTTGGTCGCGGACGATCCTAGCTTCCTGGATGAGCAGAAGGTGATGTACGAGTCCATGAGCAGCGCCCGCGACATCCGCCATGAGTGCTAGCAGTTACGCGTTCCATTGGAAGAAACAAACACCCTATTCAGGAGATTTACATGGAGGCGGACAAAGAGGAGGCCCAGGTGATCACGGACATTGCCAGCTCTGTGCCAGTCTTGTCCCCCGTACCATTCATGCCCGACCGCAACGACCACGAGGTCAGCCCGTACACATCCGACGACGTCCACACGACGGACTTCGACGAGGAAGAGTAGGAGGTGGACATGGACATGGGCACGTCTCGTGTCCCATGTCATACTCTTCCACTCACGTAGTTTCACTTTTCGGAGCTCAAGGCCATTGGTTGCCAGATATGGGTAAGACATGATGTGGAACAGAGATGCCTCCACGTCATGTGAAGATTTAGACTAGGTTAAAAGAAGTGTCGACCGTTTTTTTAGTTGAAATTCGTCGAAAATGTAATGAATTTTGTCCGGTTTAAATAAAAATAATCCAGTTTGCATGAAATTTGGCTGGTTCATTCAAGTTCTGTTTGAAATGTATCTAAACACTTGATATATAGGATTGGATGGTCGGCTTCCGTATCACTGTTCACGAACTTGCTCATAATCAGATATTGTGTTCGTTTTAGGGATCAACGTGGGAGACGGGCTCTCAAGTTCTCGTCCGGATTTGTCTGGTCAGCGGTGAATTACTATTCGTTGGAATGATACAGATATGTACTCCCTCTATTCGTTGGTCAAATTCGTTTATTTTCGTTAAATTTTGTTCAAAATGTATTTGGACTTTTGCGGCTAGCTTTGGATCGATGACTTCCTCTCACGTCATGTCCACGGACTACGTTCGGACCGGTCCATGATTGGATACCGGATCCGTTTTGAGATTCGACGTTGGAGATGTCTTAGGGCATCTCCAGCCGTTCGGCCCCCCAGGGCGCCTAAATAGAGCATCCTGGGGGCATGCCGGCGCTAGTTCGGCCCCTGGGGGCGAACTAGCTCCCAGTCACGCCCCCACGCGCCGGCCCCAGGATGCGGGAAATTCAAACTTGGTCGTTCCCGTTCTCAAAAGACGCCGCAAATCCGGCGATCGGGCGTAGTCTGACGATACAAAAAAACAGAGCGCCGCCGCCTCGGCGGGGTCGGTTCACTCAGCGGGGTTGGTCCCAGGTGTTGGTGGAGTGGGCGTGCGCGAGCTCGGCGGTGTCGGAGCTGCTTTGGTGCTGGGCTACATCGGCGCGGCTTCGACACTGCTGGGCAGCGATGTAGAGGCTTCGCTCGGGCTTGGCGTCCGTGTGGTCGTGGGCGTCGTCGGCGTTGCCGTCGGCAGCTCATTCAGGATGAGGCCGCGCTACACCTTTTACCACGCCTTGAGCTTCTCGTCGTTGCTCTGGAGCATGTCGGCCCCGCCCATCAGGAAAGCCATGTCGGTGTTCCTCTTCTTCGCGGCGACGTTCGTCTGGAGCAGGTCGAGTTTGATGGCGTTGTTCTTCATTAGCGCCGAACACCGCGCCTCGGTCTTCTCTTTGCGCAGGACGGCCCGGGCCTGGGCGTCGGCGAGGCAATGCTCGATGGACTCCTCCACTCGCGCGGTTGCCGCGTCGGTGTTTTTCCCCTTCTTTGCCAATTTGTGGCCGTCCGGCCGCCCCTCCGACGCGCCCGGAGTCGTCGCGTCCGGCTTGTATGTCTCCTTGGCCTTGTCGAGGGCACGCCGGACTTCCGCCCACTTCTCGCACTTGTCAATGCGCTTGTAGACGTGGAGGTGCTTGAAGTCGGCGTCTTGGTTGTCGCCCCGGTACATGGCGAACATACGCAGCAGCTGCGCGGAGGGACGAACAGTTGGCGAACGGCGGGCGTAGGGGACGACGATATGCGGGCGAACGGCGTGCGTACCTGATCCTCAATGCTGGCGCCGCTCTCCGGGCGAACCGCGACCTCCTCGATGATTCCATGCCATTTGTTGCACGCCAACTGGATACGCCCCCAATGGTTCGCCATCGCCTTGGAGCCGCGCTGCATGTAGACGCCTTTGAAGTAGGGGTCGACGAGCTTCCGCCGTCGAACTCTGCGCTGATGCGTCCCAGACGCGTCTCGAAGCTCGTTCGCGCCGGTGGTCGGGTCGAGGCAGACGACTTTCCATGCTTCGGCGAGGCATTCCTCCTCCTTGGACGTCCACTTGATGCGCGGTTCGTCCGACCTAGCCGCCCGCTTCTTCTTCTTCTGGCGCCCCTTCGTCGGAACAGGAGCCGGCTCCTCCTACTCCTCCTCCTCGTCCTCCTCCTCCTCCTCCTCGGGTTCCTGCGCGTCGTCGCCGTAGACGTAGTCGAGCTCGGCCTCCATGTCGCCGCTGGGGTCCACTACCTCGTCCTGGGTGGCGAACCCGGGTGACGAGGCGGCCGCGGCCGATCCTGTCGCGATGATGTCGTCCATGTCGGCTCCCCTGTCGTCGGTGTCGCCGAGGTGCGAGAAGGGTAGCGGACCACGGTAGAGATGGGGCGTCGGTGTGGTCGCGTAGGCGGCGGGCGGAGAGTAGTTGTATGGAGGGTACTGCACGCCGACGAAGGCGGGCAAGGGCGTGCGCGTAGCGGGGTGACCATGGGGGAAGGTCACGTTTGGGTTGAACCCACCGTGCGCGTCGCCGTCGGCGTAGCCGGGCGACGATGAGCCCCATGGAGATCCGGTGCCTTGCTGTCCGCAGGGCGCGTACTGGGCGTGGCTGACGACGGGTGGATTCATCCCCGCCTGGTCGACCGATGAGGAAGACGCCGCCGCGCGCGCCGCGTTGTCGCGGGCCTTCTTGGCTATGGCCCTGTTCCGCCTGTCGGCGGTGACTGCTTCGCGCCGCTGAACTTCCACCCTTCACTCGGCGTTCGACAGGCCCGGTGGCTTCAAAGGCGGCGCCCTCGGCTTCCTCTGCTTCGGCTGGGCCACGGCGCCAGTCGCGGTTGCCGCCGCGCGCGGCATGGAGTACTTCTTCGGCGGCATGGCGGCGGAAGGCGAGCGGGAGGGGGTTTGGCGGGAGAAAGGGGGAGAATGGCGGGAGGAAGCCGAGCGAGTGGGAGAGAAGCGAGAAAAGCGTCAAGAAAACGGCGGGAAAAGGTCCTCGGGTCGCCTCCAGTGCGGGCCCATGCGCCTTTTCGCGCTATGCTGCCCCAAGCGCCCAGGCGCGGGTTCGCTCGATCCGCCGGCACCAGTTTTGGTCCGAGCCGCTAAAAACGGGTTCGGGGCGCGATCGGGGGTTTTTTTGGCGCCGCGCTGCAAAATCGCTCGGGAGGGCTGTTGAAGCGCGGTGGAGATGCCCTTAGTTGCAAAGTTTACTTGTGACTTTTCTACCCTACCGTGAGTAAGTGAGTGAGTACTAAAAGTTCAGTCAGGAACTAGTCATGCGTGCATGTGAGGAAGGACGACACGGGGAAGTAGCTAAGGTGGGGCCTTGGGTGGATTGTGAAGTCCGGCCGGTCCCAAGGGTAAATTCACGCGCGCAGGGAATGGGCAGTTCCAAAGTGGGGTCTCAGGCATCTTTCTCTCTGCTACCGAAGGACCAACTATCTACATCGTACCACCGATGCAGTGGATGGGATAGATTTTGTTACTCTAGATAGATGGACAGGATCTATTGGATATAGTTTTTGTGATCGGGACGTAACTATCAAGCACCTCTTTTTTGATTGCCCGTTGGCGAGAGTTTTGTGGCACACGGTGCAAATTGCCTTTAACATTACTCCTCCAAACTCGGTCAGTACGTTATTTGGAACGTGGCTTGTTGGGATAGAGTCCGAAACAGAAGACACATTCGTGTCGGAGTATTTGCGTTGTTATGGGCAATTTGGAACTGCAGAAATGATTTGGCTTTTAACAGAACAACAACTGTTCATTTTTTGCAGGTTTTATTCCGAGCTACCGCGCTGATCCGTATGTGGTCCTTACTCACTCCGACGAAGGCCGGGGAGCATTTGGTTACTGGATCTGTCCGGTGGGAGATGGTAGCGCGGAATATCAACCGGTTTGGATGGCGGTCATGTAATAGGATAGGCAATTAGTTTACCTATCTTTGTTATGCCAGCCGGTTGTGGCTTCTGGGCCTTGAGTTTTTGGCGTTGTGGCTCTTTGTGAACTTGCCGTTTGTTTGTTTTCAGACTTTACGACCTTGTTGAACCGCTTTATTTATTAATAAATGTGGCCATATGCATTTTTCTGATGCAGAGGCAGGGGAGTCCTCCCTTTTCGAAAAAAAGATAGATGAAGGAGAGCGAGACTGTAGACGTGCGAAATCAACATCAATGATGGTTGTTGAGTCTGTGAAACGTTATGTTTGTGAGAAACTGCACGACATCTAATGTGGGTGTGGCTATCTCATATATAAGGGCACACGTAGTGTGCAAATACAATATACAGGGTATACGCAGAAGATACGTATAGACATTATCTAACATCCTTCCTCAATCTTAATTGTGACCTGAAGTACGAAGCAAGTTAAGATTGCCCCACAACCTTCAAACTGAGGTTGTGGAAGTGGCTTCGTGAAGATGTCAGCAAGTTGATCATTGGAGGAGATAAACTTGATATGAAGAAGTTTCCGTGCAACACGTTCCCTCACAAACTGATAGTCAACTTCGATGTGCTTGGTACAAGTATGGAAAACTGGATTAGATGCAAGATACGTCGCACCAATATTATCATACCAAAGAACCAGTGGCTGCTCTTGAGACACTCCCAACTCTCTCAAGAGAGATTGCATCCAAATGAGCTCAGCCGTGGTATTGGCAACCGCCTTATACTCTGCTTCAGTGCTACTTCGAGAGACTGTGGCCTGCTTGCGCGCACTCCAGGCGATCAAGTTGTGACCAAAGAAGACAACATAGCCCCCCGTTGATCGCCGGTCAACTAGGCTCCCAGCCCAATCACTATCAGAGAACGCTGAGGGAGCACTCGAGGAGGTAGACCGAAGATGCAAACCATAGGAGACAATATGAGAGAGATAACATAGTATGCGCTTCACAGCTGACTAGTGTGATGTCCGTGGAGCATGAAGATACTGGCACAAACGGTTTACCGCATATGAGATGTCCAGCCATGTGATAGTCAAGTACTGCAACCCACCAACAATACTGCGGTACTCTGTAGCATCATCTAAAGTTAAGACTCATGTGGTGTATTAAACAACCACATATATAAATATGTCAACTTGAATGAATTTCATCATGTTTCATCTAATTTCGTCATGTTAGTTTAAAAAGAACAAGTTATCTGTATGATTATGCAGATGGCTTTGAATGATCGGCTCCCGCATCAATGTTTGCGGACTGGTCCCTGGTCCACAGACGAATGCCTTGTCCAGATTGTGGGTTAGCGTTGGAGATGGCCTAACCATGTGTAAGTAAGAGCATCTGTAACCGGACCTTTCAAACCCGCCTCATACGCCCGGGTGGGCTGCCCGGTCACGATTTTATGACCCAGATGGACCCCTCAAACGACCGTCAAACGCCCGGCCTGACCGGCACACTCCATATCCAGCCCAAATATGGGGCGGATATGGGGCGCCCAGGCTGTCCGGTACGCCCGCCACGTCGGACTCACAAAGTGGCCCCACACGGACTTGCCGGGAAACCCGATGGTCCGACGGGCGCCTAGACCGTCGCCGCGGTGTGACCACCGCGTGGTGCCGCTCCGGCTCGCCGCCCGAGGCCATAGCTGGCTATTTAAGCCGGCCGACACCCCAGCCCTAGCACATCCGCCTCTCCCCTCCCTCTGCTGCCACTCGAGCCTAGCCATGGCCCCACGCTGCCGCTACTACACGATTCAGGACCGTCTCTTCCTCCTTGAGCAGGTCCGAATCCATAGGGAAGCGAGGCTAACTCTGGAACCGGAGGAGGATTTCGAGGAGGTTGAGGAGGAGGTGCCGGGGAGGAGGAAGAGGAGCAGGAGCAGGTGCCGACGGAGGAGGAGATGGAGCTGACGGAGGAAGAGGAGGAGGCGCCGCCGCTGGATGGGGGGAGGGGGGAGGCGCAGGCGATGGAAGAGGATGTGGGCATATGGCCGGAGCAGCACACCATCCTGAACTTCATCCGCTCATAGTCGGCTGTGAAGGCCAGGCGTCGCAGTCGGCAACAGATGGAGGCGGCGCAACTGGCCCAGGCTCCGGCACTGGTTGCTCCTGCCATCACCGATAACGACAAAATTTGAGTAGTATAGAATGTAGTACGTAGCTATATATTCTGCAAGCTTTTGTATGGATTTAGAGGATGAATATGAGAGAGTTGTATGTGAATAAGGAAATATGAGGAGTGCCCGTGAACGCGTCCATGGACGTTTGTGGGGTTGGATTTACCAAGTCTGGCTGTAGATGGTCTAACAGTATATACTACATATACCCGTTAAAGAAAACACAACCACATCTATACGTATGTAGCAGGGCTATACGAGGAAAGTACGTATGTGATTCTTAAATGGGCTACGGCTTTTTGGCAGAGAACATGATGAATGACCACTGCACCTTGCTGCAGTAGTGGCAGCATGTCACCGGGGTAGGGCTCTCTCTCGAAAGCTCTCCTCTCTTCCTGTAGCTTTTTCGTTGAGAGTCGAGTTTGGAGTACCGGCTCTGTCCGTCTTCTTCTCCGGCAGCCATGCTGCTCGGCGGAGGGATGTGACTGGAGACCGGATTTCTATTGTAGATAGTACTTGTGTTCTGTTTGTCGGCTTTATGCTGGTGTTCGGCTTTATGCCGCTGGGTGGTCAGCCACGGTCGCTCGCGAGCAGCACGTGGTGGTCGCCGGAGTCGCCTTCTCCAAGGCCTCTATGGAAGAGGCAGTGGGAGGGAGCCGAGGCTGGTGACAGCCCTCCTAATAAGCTCGCGGTGGTGTCGATGCTTGGTGCGGGGGCGGTCTGGCCATCTCTTTCTTGCCGTGAAGGAGGCGGAGGGGAAAGAGGTGCTAGATCGTGGCTTGTCCAGCATCGTTGCTGCCTTGTTCGTTCCCTGTACTGGAGGTACTCCGCTCGTTCTCTTGCTTCTCAGGCCACCATGGTGGGAAAGGGGAATCAAGGGAGAGATGGAGGTCGAGATTGGGTTGGTGCTCATCTACGGTGGCTGCTTGTAAGTGGCTACGGCGCCCGCTGCGGCGTTTGGTCGCCGGCCGGCTTCATCACGTCACCGTATCCTCTGGCCGAAGGGCGGCTTTTCTTCTTCCTCCAGGCCAAGTTGCCAAATCGGAGGCAGTACATCATCACCGTGGAATCTGCGACGAGGTGTCATGGAAGCTCCGCTGTGCCAAGTGGTGTCGTCCCCGGCGACGACGGAGTTGTGTCCGTGGTGAGGATGTTGAGGACCCGATCGCGTTTTCCATCTATGTTTTGGGATTCTCTTTGTAAAAGTCAGGGACCGGTTTGCAGTTTAGGTCTACTTATGGGTCCTTCTGTAATGTGCTGTGTATTACCACTGTTCCTATATTAATGCAGCTTCGGGGTCCTTCTGGACCCCTCTCCTGTTCAAAGAAAAACCTTGCTGCAGTAGTTGAGCAGACCACATGATCTGCACAGGTCTTCCAGCTCTCCGTGGGTGAAGAACCTGCAGCCCATGTTCACTGGTCCAACAATCTGCGGCCTCAGGTTTGAACGGACAATCTACAGTGTGCGCGTGCGGCGGCTGCTACTGTAGGATGTACTGTTTATGGTAAGAGAACTGCTACACTTACGACTAATTTTGTACTATGTACGTATGACCACTTTCGATCAGTTGGATGGACGACTGAGATCATGCCGTACGAAAATCGTACGTTCATCATATGCACAACAATTTCGTTGTGATAACGTTCGCTACAGTTGGCTTTCAGGACATTGGTACTGCTTACTAGTCTTTAGGGATAGGATGTGTGCGTGTGTTCATATGGATAAATGTATGTGCATGTATTCGAGCATCTGTGATTATACTGTGTTAGAAAAATTAAAGTTCTTACAAAACATAAATGTGAGCCCCAAAAGTTTGGACAAAGCAAATGTATGTGTGTGCCCCAGCTACCATATCTACAATTAGCTAGCTAGAGTGGTACTCCCTCCATTCCTAAATGTTTGTCTTTCTAGAGATTTCAACAAGCGACTACATACAGAGCAAAATAGATGAATCTATACTCTAAAATATATCTACATACATCCGTATGTGTAGTTTATTTGAATCTCTAAAAAGACAAATATTTAGGAACGGATGGAGTAGTTTTGACGACACTCATATGTTGGTTATTATTTTCGCAGGTTACACAAATAAAATTGTTTCTCGCCTTGACCGTGCAGGTTAACTCTTCATCACCTCATGCGTCATGCGTATGTTTATATGTACTATTTAGTCCACGTATTAGCTTTGGTTAAAGTCAAACTTGGTAATCCATCAGATCTCTTTCCTCCTCCATAAGATTTTTTTTCCCTCCCGTCGACGCTGCCGCCGGTCTGTCTCATCTCCGATGGCCTCTAGGCCATGGAGGTGCGAAGGATCTCGAACCCCCGCCGGCGGGAGGGACCCTGTTCTCGTTCTTGTTAGAGTCAGTGTTTTGGTTGGGGGTGTGTGACGGTGGCGGTGTCCCTTAGTAGGAATAATACCTCCGACGTTCTATCCTCGTCCCTATGGTGTGTCAAGCAGCATCGGAGGGTGGGTGGAGGTTTGTCTCCGTCGGATCTTGCGAGATTCGGTCGGTGTTGGTCTTCTGTGGATCTATTTGGATTTGGTCTTCGTTCGTCGTTGTTTACGTGTTTACGGGTTTGATCCTTCTGATCTACGACTTTCTTCATCGACAATGATTGCTACTCTTGTGCACTAGTCCTATGGGGCCGACTTCCCGACTGTCTACTACAACAAGGTTTGCCCGGCTCCAGTGAGGGAGGGGCGATAACGGCGGCGCGCCTTCGGCTCGCTCCCGTGCTTGTAGTCGTCGCAAGGTGGTCCACGGACACGGTTGTAATTTTTATTACCTATGGTGTTCTTTGTACTGCCATGATTAAAGATGAATAGATTGGAAGTTTTTTAAAAAAAATAGGCATTGTAGAACGTTGATCCAAACTATAAAATTTGATTGCTACTTTTTCTTCCAAAACAAACCAAGAAATCAGAGGGCAAACAAAGACACCAAGGACAGAAGAACACAAACACACAAAATAATCACGATCGAATGTTAGGGAATACATTGGCCATGAGTAGCAAACATTTAGTTGCTTCTTTTTAGCTATTTTTTTTAAATAATACATTTTTTTAATAAAATTTGAAAAATAATACACGATTTTGAGAAATTACATAAATAATACGGCGTCGGCTTGCTGTAAGCCGACGCGGTCGACTGGGTCCAGTCAGCTTACGGAACGCCGATAGGAGCTACTCGGCGTACGGGAAGCCGATAGGTGCATGGTCCATGCAACGGTACGTAGACTGAGTTGTGCTAATCCCGTTTGATAAGCTTGCTAGCTAGCCTCTGCCTAATCGATCCACTTGCTAGGGTGCTTGTGGTATACGTGCATGTTTCGCCGTATACGCTCAACCGTCCGGAAAGCAACGATCAACCAAAGGTTGTTTACGTACGTGTCTTGTGAAGATTGTTCCGGCCAGAAGTAGTAGTAAGTACTAGTTCACGTCCAGGAAAAGGTCGATTGCTAGCGTTTACACTTGCGGGTGGTCGATAACGAGTTAGCTTTGCTTTGTTCGCCGTGGTCGTTGTGGTTGTTCGTCGCCGCCGTCAGAAAGTACTTAACGTCGGAGGGACCTGCGCCAACAATTGGCACATGCCCAACCTTGACGCCGCGTCGTCGAGTACTTTCTAATGACTACGCATGCATAAGCTACAGCCGAGTACTTTTCGGCCGGCCGAGCGTATACGGCAAAACGTATTGCTAGTGTAAAAGCTAGCCCTCTCATCGATTAGTATACAACAGCTGCATGCACACACAAAACTAGCTAGATCGATTAATACAGCAACTGCATCCACACACGCACAGAAAGCTAGCTAGCAAATCAGCTCATGCACTTATCGGCTCCGCGGAGGCCGACTGCATGCGGCCGAGGCACTAATCGGCTTACTGGTGGCCGACTGGTCTTCCCCAAAACCGACGCCGTATTATTTTTGAAATAAATCTAAATGGCTTAATATTTCTCAAATTTACTAAAAAAAGTGTAATATTTTTTAAAAAATAGCTTCTTTTTGCGCCGGAGGACAACAACACTTTTCTGGTCCACTCCATGAATGAGTAGCAAAGTTTACTCAGGTACGACAAAACCGGAGCAGATTGTCACATGCGGCCGGGACAAGGAGGAATGGGCAGATACAAATGGTACCTTGGGCATCTTTACGCCACAGGAGGAGGCATGCTTCGTACAAGGACACTGTAGACCTACGTGTCGTAGCTACATCAAATCTCATCAGTCGTGTTCAGTCATCTGATGGCATCGCTCCAAGCAGGGACGGAAAATAATGACATTGGGGGGAGGGGTCGTACGTTTTGGCTCTCGGGTGAACAGTAACACAGAAAATATATTAATTTGTTTTAAAAAATCTGATCTTTTTTGTGTGGATATTTGTGTTAGGGTCGCAAGCATGCTTAACAATTTCCATACAAAACGGAGCAGTAGTTTTTCGTCGGCGAAAAAAACAAATTTGAGTTGACATTGCGGTAACATTTGATGTTCACTGTTTTTTTGCCTAGGCCAAAATGTTTAACGTTTTTGCCTAAAACTTTGCAAGTACCATTTGGATGTGACTACAAATGCATAAAAGTTTTGTCTGGATTATTGCGAGGTTTCAAAATTTATTTTTTCGTGAAGGAGCAATGGATTTCCGGGGGGCTGGGTGGGGGGGGGGGCGCAAATCCATGGAATACATAATCGAAGAAGAGTATTTCAGGTCGGTCACCCAATCTGAGTGCCATCTCATCTGACCTTCAGAGTGGTCTCATGGTCTCCCTAGTAGCCGCTCGATTAGATTCGTATCTTTGTCTCACCCCCCTCCCCCCCCATGCTTTCATCACCGCTTGCAGCCACATTTCACCCTGCAACCATGACGCACACTGCCCGTCGCTCACGGCGGTCCGTATTGCGGCTCACCGCATCTTCCATCACATCGCTGGCTGCAGGTGGACCTTGCAGCACCACGGTTTCCGTCACTGCTTTGGTATCACCAGCTCGGCTTCAACAAAATCAACTGTGACTTGCTGTGATGAGGAATTGGCTCCAGTGAAGGTCAGATGTTTGGCAATGTAACTGTCGAAATGACTAAAAGCTGAAATGTTGAAATGACCCTAAAGTACGAAGATCAGTATAACTTGCTCATTGTGTTTTAATAGATTGTTTAGACAGTATTTTGACTGGCAAAGAAAGATTTGTTCTATAGTGATGTATAAAATATTCATAATAATATTTCTCTCGTTTTCTTCCTCATGTATAAATGAAATATTCGAGAGCATTCGTGCAAGTAACAATTGTTTGTACTATAGAAAATTAGTCCATATAGTTAGTCATCCGTGCAAAACAAAACTAATGGATTCGTTCGTCCGCATGATTAATAATCCACACATCTAATTACTTCTTTTGTTCTTTTTATTTTGCATATAAGATTTGTCTGAAGTCAAACTTTATAATGTTTGACCAACTTTATAGGAATAATGACAACTTCCACAATACAAAATTAGTTTGATTATATGCATCATCAAATTATTTTTCATATTGTATCACCTTAGTACAGTAAATCTTGATATTTTTAATATAAATTTGGCCAAGCTTAGTGAAGTTTGACTTCGGACAAATCTTATATGCAGAGTAAAAAAAGGAACGGGGAGTACATGCATACTAATCTATTTAGCCTCATCTAGGCATATATGCAAGCGCCAGACCTATGGGCATAGCAAAGGGCACAGATACGAGTGCCACAGTGGACGTAGTGAGAACTCCATCCGAACATTGTCCTTCTCCACCTTCTCAGGCTTCATTCGGGTACATTGCTGGGCGCATCGATCTCTACGGGCGACGGTCTCCACCTTGTTCACGGTAGTAGAGACTCGACGAACTCTGCGAAGCCATCTTCCATGGCTAGGGCACGCGGCCTAGTAGGCGTTGAGGGCTAGGACGGAGGATGAGGTTGGCAGCACAGACGCGGAGCAAGGGCGAATGAGGGCGATGGCGTGGATGCAACAAAGGGAGGACATACACGGGAGGGAGGTCGGTCGACTTGATTTATTAGACCAATTAAGAGAGATTTGGGATGGATCTAGTCAGTTGGATTCGATGTGCGGAGGCGTCCGTGCGGCCCCAAATTCGCCCACATATGAGCTGGATTTGAGGGGTGCGTGACAACCCAGACATATGGGTTGAGTTTGAGGGGCCCGGTTGGGTGGCATTTTTTAGTCGGGGCAGTGACCGGGCTGTCCATCCAGACATATTGGGGCGGAATAGGGGTAACGAAAGTCAACTATGATATTGGAGATAAGAATTTTCCAGTTCTTGTTGTCGAGGCTAGAGATTGCTCTATAATAAAGGACTAAAATACAGTGACTAGGTAATGCTTACTTGTTTGCATACAATGTCAACATATTTTAGTTATTGTTGGTTTCTTCGGCTACCTTCCCTAGGCTGTGACCGGGCTGTGACTTATAAATGATCGATGGGTTGAATAGTTAAGTCATGCCGCACGGTCTATGGGGATTTAAGACTTTTGTATTTTAGACAAGAGTACAGACGTAGATGTTCATCGATTGACGTGAGGCCTCACGGTACAGTCAAGTCTATACACTTTTAAGTTTGGAGCAAGGAGGATAGGAAGATATGTACATCCAACTATCTGTCGTGCGGGCCGAAGTCAAACTGACCAAAAATAATACTCAAGAGGTTACTTGTGTGAATTAGAAAGCAGGCTTGGCTCAAGAAAAAACTTGTCAAACCCGCAGGCTCGAGCATCCCCTAAAGGATGATCAACTTTATTTTTCTTACTACTGTAGATGGAATGGCCACGTGTTCGTCTGTTGTCCACACAACGTACACTACTCTTTCCCATTCTTCACCAATCACAACACAGCACACCCAATTGCTTTTTAGCTAGCACACACAATTGGTGACACGAGAGCATCTACAGCCGGACTTTGTAAATTTGGACCCTCAAACGTCCGCGGGTATTGACCGGGCACACTTCAAATTAGCCACTTTGCATCCTTCTTTTTCATATTTCATCCCTAGATCCATACAAAAGCATGCAAAATGAATCCTATGTACTACCCTAGCTACTCTTCGCCGTCGGAGATATCCATGACGACGGTGCCGGGCGCCGGCTGGACGGGCGGGTAGGAGGGCTCCGACTCATCCTCCTCCTGCTCGACCTCATCTATGTAGGCGAACATCTCCGCCTCCTCCGCGGCCTCTTGCACCTCCATCTTCTGTCGGTGACAGCGTCTTGCCTCCATAGCCGACTCCGACAGGCGGGAATCGAGAATGGCCTGTTGCTCCGCCTGCAGATCCCCGTCGCCAACGTCCCCCACATCCTCCTCCTCCTCCTCCTCCTCCTCAAAGTCCTCCTCCTCGTCCTCCACCACCTTCTCCTCTTCCTCCTCCTCCTCCGGATCCACTGCATCCGGAGGTAGCCCTGCGGTGAACCGGGCTTCACGCCTAGCCCAGATCTGCTCAAGGAGCTTGAGCCGACGCTCTGGCGTCAGAAAGGGCTCGCTCCTCACCCGGCGTCTGGGGGCATGGCTACTAGGCGGACGGGTGGAGTGGAAAGTGGCGGCGGCGACAGACTCGAGGAGGAAAATGTGGATGGATGATAGGGTTTCGGTGCCGCCGGTAGACTTAAATAGTCGGGCAATGCACTATACGGCCCGTCGGAGCTGCGCCATCGGTCCGAAAGAGGAAACGAGCTTCGGACCGTCGGGTTTGAGGGCGTTTCCTGCTGGGACCTGTTCATCAGTCCAATGTGGCGGGCATGCTCGGGCGCGCCCGGGCGCCCCCATATCCGCCCCATATTTGGGCTGGATATTTGGGGTGCCGACCAGCCCGGGCGTTTGAGGACCGTTTGAGAGACCCGTCCGAGTCAAATTATCGTGACCGGTTAGTGACCGGGCAGCCCTCCCGGGAGTATGAGGCGGGTTTGAGAGTTCCGACTGTAGATGCTCTGACACTAAACAACGTGTGGTACTTCTAAAAAAAGGAGGTTACGACCCCCGACCTCTGCATCAATTGATGCATGTGGCCATCTTTATTTATTATTCAACATAGATCTAACAAGAATATACATCAAGCCACCCGAAGCCACCATTCACACCTACAAAACTCGATAATGTGGAGTGCTCTCACTCACATATCTAAAACCGGTGCCGTCGCCGATCCATCCAGATAATGTATCGGAACCCACAGTCGGTGCAGCAGACGTAAAGCATACACCACATGCACATGTTTTAGACGCCGCCATCATCATCAAACTGCTGACCCATCTTCAGGATAGAGATCTGCATCATCCTTGCCAGTCCGTCCATCCGTCAATGCCACCACAGCGCCCAACGGCCCCACCACCCCACGCTCGTCTGAAGATTCTGGAAGATCTGTCGTGCATAGCACCTGCCAACCAGGCATGACACAGCGTAGCACCTGTCGGTCAGACATAACTTGACATCTCCCCGAAAGCTCCGTGCAAGACGAAGCCGCTCCACCTCCTGCCTCTGTCTTCCAATTCTTCTCCACAAACAATGCTCCCAAGAGAGAAAACGACACCGTAGTACCGCCATCGTCCGATCTGGAAGACCAGATCCTAGGATTTCCCCCGGAGCAACACGAGTGGGTAGACCGTACTTACACGGTGATGCCTTAATCAAGGTAACGGCACAGAACACCGCCATCGCCTGCCATCGGCTCGGTTTCACCGGCAACTATGTCTTCCCGACTTGCAGCCTAAACTAGATGACGGATCTTGAGATCTGACCAACCAACCTCAGGCCGACCACCTCCGACGGATGGTACTGGGCGTTTATCATGATCTGACCATACATGTTGGATTTTCTTCTCTATGGTCCTTTCCCTTTCTTTTTTTATCAAAAATGTATGATGTGTGTTTTAAATAGGTATCAGGTATATTAAAAATGTCCCACATTTATTAAAAAGAATTTCACTATATATAAAAAAGGTCCCTGTTTCTTTTAAAACAAATGTTAACTGTATGTGGAAAACTTTAAACGTACCTTAAAAAAATTCAATTTATATAATTTTTTTAGTGTATATTAGAAAAAGTTAATCTGACATTATAAAGTCCTGCTCGTATTAAAAAATGTTCATCATATATTAACGGCAGCGGAAGCGGTGGCACGCCGGCAGCCCATGAAGGATGCAGGGATGGGTCGGTTCCCCAGGGACCTGGTTGCTGTTTGTTATTTTGTGGGGGTTATCTGTACAACTATTTGGTGATAATATTTTTTAGGTTCTTTTTGCAAAAAACAATTTTGTTATACATTAATTTTTTTCAAGTATATATAAAAATAATGTGAGTATATTATATTAGAAAATTAGTATAGAAAACTGAAAGTAAAAAAAAAAACAGAAGAAAGAACCCAAAAAGGAAAAAAAAATGTAAACAAACAAAGCAGAAAAAATGTAAGAAGAAAAGAGGCCGACATGATTGAAAGCTTCGACTGGGACGACTCTTGGGGCAGTGCTACGGCCGTAGACTCCCGTGCGTCAATAGGATTTGCTGAAATAACTACTTAAGGGTTAACTCTTGCAATGGTCACTCCCCACCTTCTCATGTCCTAACAACTGGCACACTACATGTTTGTTACTTGTTGCAACCTCGGAGTTTTTTAAATTTTTTTAGATTCGTTTATTCAAAAGGTTTTATCTCTTGAATTGTGCATCCATATATCGAACCATTTTCACCGTGGATTTCTTCCATAGATATCTTCAAAAATTGATCCCATTCTAGTAGGTTTCAACGAACCTTTTTTCATGAAAAAACCGAAAGAAAAAATAAATACCAAATAATCCAAAAAAAAACACAAACCAAAAAAAGTGAACGAGATTTGCAGAGGTATGTGAACATTAACCCAATCATGCGCGAGATTTGTGGAGCCCCTGTCGAGGCTAACTGGAGGTGATCGCAGGGCGAATCTGCCGTGCTCGATCCTCTGCCGGTAGTTTCTGACACTGTTCAAGAAATCTTCCGATTCACCGATTAATCTTCCGATTTATCGCTAATCGGGTAGTCACCGATAAGATTATGCCTTATCTTTGCCGTTTATCTTTTGGTCCGATTTATCGTTCTGACAAGCGATTTATCGGGAATCTACCGATAAATTAGACCTATTCATAGCACGATGTTTGCAAAAATTATGTTTATTTATGTTTTGTGGACCTTGCTACGAAATATGTACTATTTTCTTATTTTGTTTGCCATTATACGAGGATTCAAAGGCTAGAAATCAATATAACACTTATGTAAAATATTGTTTTGGTGTTGAGTATAGCGTATTCTAGTTTTGGGAACCTGATATTTGCAAAAAAATATCTGATTAATAGTCGACCGATAAAATCGATTAATCGGCCAATTTTCGATTAATCTCTAATCCCTAGCTGACCGAAACGATAACGGTAAGCGATATCCTCAACATTGGTTTCTGAGCCAAAGAGTGCATGAGATCATGATGATGTAGATCAGAGCCATGCCAGAAAGGAAAATCCTCTAGGTTCGAGGGACTAACTGTGAATAAAACAAAATTGGTCTATGAATTTTCATACATATCCATATCAAGTGATGCGGATTTGCCAAGTGCAAAGCATGGATTTAATACGTTGAGAGGATCGTTGTTGTTCCAACACAAGTAAAACAAAGTGTTCTCATGCTAGATAATTATTACATCCAGAAAGTATCAAACAATGAAAGGACAAATTAGCATGCAATTCTAATGATTCACGTAGAAGTCCACCTACTAGACATTGTATATACTCTAGAATTATCTATTTTTTGCGCAGACTTGAGATAGATAACCATCCACTTTGAAAACCTCTATCAAGATATTTCTTGTAGCATATAGTTTAAAATAATCTGTAAAATAGTGTTCTACCTAAAATACATGCATACATATACATACAATGTATCTAGTTATCACAAATTAATATACAAAGTCATATGTTATGTCCTATTTTATTTGTCCATGATATACACTACTATAGAATGCCGCTAACGCGACACTACGATCAGAGACCCTTTGACGAAATTATGTGCGATGCATTAATCGCAAATGGTGGTGTCAAAAACCCATCAAAAAAGGTGCAAAACGTTTGCGATGACGGATGCATCAAACACGGTTTAGATTTTTGTTGCGTGTGTGATGCAGGGTATATACGGTTCAGTGCAATTAACTGTTTGCGATATGGAGGAACAAAAGAAATGGGCAGCCAGATGAAGGTGTGTGCGATACACAGCATACGGTTCACTCGGATGAGCTGCTTGTGATTAAGCAACACAAAAGAAACGGTCAGTCAGATCAAGGTGTTTGCGATATACAGCATGCGGTTCACTCGGATGAACTGTTTGTGTTGAGACAAAAGAATAGAAACGGTTCAATATAACAAGATGTGTGTGATACGCGGCAAACAGGTCTGTAATCAGAAATGTGTGCGAAGACCGATAATAACACAGACGGTTGCTGCTAATATGACGTGTGTGTTGTGCGATGGGATTGCATATAGAACAACAATATATACACACACACAAACTTATAAGGACATGGTTGCATAACCAAATTAAACATTCAATTACATAGGTGGCTACTACAACCATGGCATTTGCGCACACCTAAGTACTATTACATGCATAATTTCATAGGTGGCTACTACACACATGACGCTTCCACACACCAATAAAGCAAACTATATATTACATGCATGATTAACTAGCATAAACGATCATCTGATCATCATCTACTTCTTGTGACCCTTGCTCTGCTTGTGGCTCGATCCGGGCTCGTCGATTTGGGTAACGAGGCACTTCCTCATGTCAATGATCCGCCTGTGCATCTCATAGCATGTGTACAAGCACTTGGCCGCGAACCTGAGGTGAGGTTCATCCAGTCGCCGCATCCAGGCCCTGTGCCAGGATATGGGACTTGTTCTCTGGGCATCCTGCTTCATCTTTTCGTAGTAGGGGTCGATGATGGCCGAGGCGAGTTCGACCAGGGAGTCCTTCTTCGTGCTGCCCCAGACCCTGTAGTGGTCACGGATTTCGACAAGGTTCTAGCAGGCCAAGCCCGTAACATTGAGCGCTTTTACATCGTCGGTGGTTTCCACCATGGCGAATTTTTAGTCGGTGTTGTTGACAAACTGTTGAAATGGCCGCAAGGGTCTCTGGCCATGCAGTAGTGGTAGATGAGGACATGATGACGCACGCACAACTGGGCGACGACAACCTTCTAATCTATGTCGGGACGATAGGCGGTGTACTGGAGGTCGATGCCGACCACCTTGTACTTGTCGCTAGCAAGCAACTGCTCAAAAGTGTTGATGTAGTCGTCCACCACGGCCGGGTCGATGGTGTACACCATCGAGAGATCTGTCTCCCTCGTGTGGGTCTCCACTTTATGCTCGCGACTCCATTGAAGCGCCGCTAGACATCCCCTCTCTATGTGTACACCACGGTATTTCCTCAAACACCAACTTAACCCCCCCTCCCCGCCCCCCCCCCCACACAAACCACACACTCCACAAAACCTCCGCTCACCTTCACACACCACCCCCGTAACCATTGGTAGGTCACCGCCATCACTGCCGCCTCCATTCTCAACCTCTGCCTGTGTGTCGGGGAGCTCGAGGAGCCAATAACCCAAGAGAGGTTTATCGCGGCCTCTTCGCCCGACGCCGGCGAGGTGGCCGCCGAGGTGTCCCCATCGTCCTTCGCGGGCTCTTTACCGATCCACCGTCGCCGGTCCCCCAATCCGCCCGCCGCCGCGCCCCTACGCCGGTTCGAGGACTGCCCGTTCTCCCTCGGACCCGACACCCGACGAGGTCCTACCTCGGGGTCTGGCAGCGCGAGTGGGGGACGTGGGTCGCTGAGATTACAGATCGGGAGACCCACACCCGCCGGTGGCTCGGTAGCTTCCACACGGTCGAGCTCGTGACCATGGAGTACGACCGCTGGCAGGTGCTCTACCACGGTGCGACGGCTAGGCTCAATTTCCCCTTCGGCACACGTCCGGTCCACCTTGTTTTGCCAGAGCCAGGGGTGGTGAGCTCGGCTATGGTGAGGGGGGGCGCGAGGCGTGGGAGCGCCTCGAGGCCGAGGCCGCCGATGAGGCTTACATGAAAGAGCTCTGCCGGCAGCACCCGGAGCTCTTGGAGGCGGAGCGGGCAATCTTTGCTGGCATGGAGGGCGGCGGGGTTATCGCGCTCGCCTCCAATGACGAGGTCAAAGGCGGCGAGGACGGCGACACGGAGGGCGTCCAAGTGGGCGGCGAGGACGAGGAGATCGACGTCGACGAGTGGTGGAGTGCCTTCCCCAACGACCCCGATGACAGCACCGGCCCGGACCCGGCTCGTGGCACACCGTACCTGACGAGGAAGGATTGGCTCGACCTCTCTTCGACCGAAAGTAGTTTAGCTTTGTTTAAATTTATGTTTTATGTTCGGTTATGCAAAACTATATATGTTTATGTTTGAATGCATGCTACTTTCGATTGAACCTGGTTTGAACTTGATCAAATTAAAGTTTACAACATTAAGTTTAGGCGATCGACTAGAAACGGCCAAAAATTACTAGAGTATATGAGGTCTTAAGGGGTATTATCATAATAGACCCACCCTCTATATTTATAGACACACACACACACAGCCAGTCTATTATGCTAATATTAGCAGAATAACTATTCTGATAATACTCGCACTGCACGCTCAACACAACTGCACGTCATTCTTTAAACCAAGTGTGCTGTAGTACTCATACGAGCAAACTTCTCGTGAGAAAAGACTGCACTCGTTGTTTTTTCGGTACTGTTTTCGCTCTAGTTTTTTAACCGTTTATCAGAATGAGGCGTGTAATATACCGTTGAAAAGCTACGGATTAGGCGCAACTTCAACATGTTAAACACTTTTTGATATTCCACACGGTTTAAGAGCAGTTTTGGAAATGGTGCGGCTCATGACGAGTGGCAGCGAGTGTTTTTTGCGATTTCTTCTGAACCGCTCGTCGGAATGAAGCAAATGATACACCATTGGAAAGATATCATTGAGGTGCATCATTTTCATATCTATTATTCTCTCTAATTCATTACGGTTTAAGAGCAGTTTCAAATTTACTAAATCGCGGAATTCTGTTTTTTAATTTTTTTTTAATTTTCAGTATTATTTTTGCTCCAGTTTTCCAACCGTTTGTCCAAATGAGGCGTATGATACGCCGTTGGAAAGCTACGGACGAGGCGCAACTTTCATACGACGAGAGACAGGGCCGTTTTTCGTGAAATTTTTACAAACCACTAGTGAAAAAGATTCAAATTATATGCCGTTGGAAAGATATCGATGAGGCACAACTTTTTCATGTAGAACACTCTCTCTGATTCCTTACGGTTTAGGAGTAATTTTGATTTTAACGAAATGCGGACACTGTTTTTTCGCGACACCAAAATCGTCTTATGTACTGCATCAGCTAGAAAACCGCACTTCTTTAAATTAAAAAACTGCACTTCATCGGACAAACAAGTGCACTATATGATTTTATTTTTTGTGGGACGTAAATTTTCCTAAACGAGGTGGAGTGCACTTCATGTCAAGCGTTGGTGAACCGCAATACTATGGAAAGTGACCCTCGAGACTACCATAAACGGGTCGTGACACTACCGAAAGTGGACCGCTTGAGTTTTTACCAAACTCATTTTTACGTCCGTAGACCGAACGAGTGGACCGCAGGGACTGAACGAGTGAACTACATATAATGAAAAGCGAGCTTCTTTGAGATATATTTTTTTCCTATTTACCAAGCAAACCACGGAGGAGTATTATAACAAACCGCATGAGACAACAAAGTGAGCTTCAAAGCCATATCTATTTGATAAAGACACTCTGTTCTTCCTTATTGAATGTAGTGAACCACAAGACTCCTCGAAGTGGGCTGCATCAATCCATTTTGCTCTTTAAAATGAACCATTCATGATTGTTGAAATGAACTTGTCAACAATTTTTTTTACACATAATACATCATATCCCAAGCAGATACATTCGATAGACACGCCAAAAAACCAAAAACAGGGGACTAAGCTGCATGCTCACTTGCTCCGAGCTGCACGCCGCACACGAGGGGGTCGACTGCACTTCAGTCACATGGCCGGTGAACCACACGATGTGGACCGGCGAGCTGCACGACATGTCGGAGGAGAGCTCACCGACGGACGCCCCGCAAAATATGAAAAAACAACAGAAAAATGTCATGAACTTCAACCGTGTCGTAGCCACACTGCATATTCTGTTGTTGGGAAGAAGAGAACCACAACGGATCTTAGTGAGCTGCAAAACAAAATTCAATGAGCTAAAAAAATCAAAGGAGCTGAAAACAAGGGGAGAGGCAGGAGAGAAGGGGGGAGGGGCATGGCTTGAACTCAGATCCGGCACGGGATCCATGGATCCATGGCCGGGGTTACCAGACCTAGCAGCATGGGTCGGGAGCAGGGGTTCTCTCAGAGGTGTCGAGCGGCGCTGAGGAGGTTGCAGGGTCGTGTGGAGCCAGGTATCCCGCCGGCCGGCGTTCAAGAGAGGCACCGCAAGGAGCTAGGCCCGGGCGGCGCGATGGGCTTGGGGAGGGAGCTAGCGTGGCACCGATCGAGGGTGGTCCGAATCCATCGGCGAGGAAGGGGCACCACCGCATAGATCCGGGCTTGGGGTGGTGGTGCCTGTCCGAGGACGATGTAGGAAGGTGGCCGGCATGGCTGGCTACGGGGAAGGATGTGTTGCGACACGTGCGAGGGAGGAGGTGGTGTGGCGGCGCGAAGGAGAACGTGGTGCGGCGGCGTGCGGGAGAAGGTGGTGCGGCGGTGCTGGGGAGGAGGTTGTGAGGCGGCGCGGGGGAGAAGGTGGTGCGCGGCGCTGGGGGAGGAGGTGGTGTGGCGGCGCTGGGGGAGGAGGTGGTGCGGCGGCGCGGGGCAGAGGAGGTGGTGCGGCGGTGCGGGAGGGAGGAGGTGGTCCGGCGGCACGGTGGGTGGGAGTAGGTGGTGTGGCGGCGCGTGGGGAGGGGGATTTGGTGCGGCGGCGTGGGGAGGTCCCGGCTGGGAGGGAGAAGTCGTGGGAGAGAGAGAGGATAAGGGTGGGGTGGGTTTTTTTTTGCCAGCGTAGTCCGCTTCTGTTCATTCCTAGGTTAGTTAGTAGCTACGGTGTTAGCAGAATAAGGTTTGTTGTTAGCAGAATAAGGTCTTAAGGGGTATTATCATAATAGACCCACCCTATCATATTTAAAGGATCGGCTAGAGATGGCCTTATGCCTTGTTTATTTCACTTCTTCACAATGTGATGCTCTATATATGCAACTATTTGCCGTGCAATTTAATTTCATCAATAACAGTTTCAACAATACCACTATGAATTACGATATTTGGTTGCTGTTAAGGATATTGTAGTTAACATGCCTTTTCGTTTTATTAACAATAACTAGTGTACTTTAGACCTGCACAATACCAGTTTGAATGACTATTTGCTTGTTTATAAATGGTATGCCTGATGCACGTAACACACCTTTCCACTTCTTGTTTTGCTTAACTAGCGTGCTTAAGCCTACACACTGAAGCTATCATTTGTAGATTATGTTGTCTACCATGGATATATTTGGTTGATGTTTAGCCTGTTGTGCTTAACACGCCTTTATATATACTCATACAGGACAATATTGAGAACAGTGTTGTTTTTTCCATCGAGGTTAGTTTCATCGCTTTGCTTATATGTACTCACTGTTTAGGATCTCGGTAGCTGGTACTAGATAGCCTGGGGGCTGATAAGGGATTAATCGTCAAATCGGACATTTCACTGAATATATCTGTAAGCCATTTATCAGTAGGTTAACTAGGGCCATATTTAATATATCTGAGGCTACATAGCAACATGCATTATACTGAATGACTAAATATGCAATCACAGGCTACATAGCAACAAGGAAGAGTGTTACCTTAATGTTCGTGTTACCTTAATGTTCTGATAATGTCTAGATATACGTGTATAAAATCTTATATAAAGGGACGGAGGGAGTGTTGTACTGCATCATTTTGCAATTGTTGTTTAGCTTCTAATATTAACTTTGTGCTTTTAGGTACACATGTCATTGCCAAAGATCCACACTTCGACCCTTTCTGGCATATGGGACAATGAAACATTCATGAACCAGCATCAAGTGAGGAAACTGATAAAGATTGTTATTAAAATGGGTCAAAAGATGTCAATCTAACTATATGTTTACACTTTATGCAAGACAACAATGAACTGCAGGATGGTAAGTAAGAACCCTGTAGTGATGCAGCGATTCGGTGCCCGAGCTCAGATGCTCCTGAAATCGCCGCGGTCCATTGCTGTCTCGGGATGTGAAGAAATCGTGGGGTCAGGCAGATAAGTAAATCGGGAAATCTGGCGTACTGGCGATATACTGTACAGAACAGTGGCCCAGGCGCGGGCCCAAACCGTATGAGTTAAACCCCACGACAGCCGACGCTTCGCTGGTCCGTGGCTCGGATCGTTAGCTTTTCAGCTGAGCCAGGAACAAGTAGGACGTACATGACGTTTGGATTAAACTGAGCAAACCAAAACCGAAGTCCCCGGCGTCGTGCTTGCGGCGGCTGCTTGAATCCCCGGCGTCGGAGCGATGGAGGATGGCGGATTAGAGTTCCTCTTTGATGCCGTCGACCCGTAAGTGGATCTGTCTAGCCGGAAAATCCCTGTTTTGTAGAGCCTGTCGGCATGAAGGATCTGATTTGGATGAGTTTGCTGCCGCCAATGGCGGGTGGTCCTGTAGGTTTGCCCTGCGATAGGAGATCGCCGACAGTTTGGAAAACCCAGATCCAGTGCCGCTTGCGTTATTAACCCCTGGCTCAGCGGATCCGGGTGGCGGGTGGGCAAGAAGAACAAAATCTTCTGGTTGCGGGCAACATGTTGGAGATGGTGGCAGTGGTCGCCCGAACTGCGGCCAGCACCGGCGGCCAGATTCACTCGCCACTGCTTCGGCGCAATCAACTGACCAAGTGACCGTAGCCCAGAATCACCTGGGTTGGAGACGAAGAGGTGGAGATCCAGTTTAAATATTTAAAATAGTGTGTGGCTGCTCGGTTGATTCTGACTTTGTGCCTGAATCTTACTTTTGAGCAATGCTGGCAAAAACAATAGTAATTCTGTTATACGATGATTCAGTCAAATGACTTTTTTTCCCAGTGAAATTTGTTGTCATGCAGGGCAAGCCGGAAGCTGAGGACAGCAGATCTTGCAGGTGCGAGTTAAGTTAGCAGAGAGCAATTTACCCAACTAAAGTTCTAGATGAACATGCCTATCAGTTAAGTTATGAGAGAGCAATTTGAGTTCTGTTTAAACTAATTCCAACTCTGTGTTTTTTGACAGACCAGAACAGAGCTATGGAAGTGGGGATCATCAAGGTATATCCTGATACTGCGCACCGATGGTGCAAATGACACGTATTGAAGAAAGCAAAAGAGAGTTTGGGGCCACTCTACACGAAGAAGAGCTACTTTCAGCCAGATTTCCACAAGGTTGTGGATCACATGCTAACTAGGGATGAATTCGAGGCAGCTTGGGGGATGCTGCTAGATAAATACAATCTGAGAATTTTTGTATTCCTTCGGAAAACATTATTTTTGCTGTTGTCATATACATTGTTTACATTCTAAATGACCTTCCTGTTTCAGGGAGGCCTTGTGAGGAGAACAAATCTGGCAATAGAGCGGCATGTTAGCAAAGTATATACCAGGGCTATGTTCGAGGAGTTCGGATTTCTACTGATCGAGGGGACCGCATACAATGTGACAGAAGTGGAGAAAATAAGGAAATACGTGACAACGCAAATAACGCAGAAAAAGGAGAGAAATGGAGAAGGGTGGTTTATGAGGTTGAAGTAAAGGAGGACGGGTTGGAATTTACTTCTTAGTGTGGACAGTTTGAACTCACGGGGATACTATACTGCCATATATTACGGGTGATACATTAGGTCCTCCATGTGTCGTAGGCGTGTCTATTATCTTGCCTCAAAAAAAAAAAAAACTGCTTGTATGGTCTGACTGTGTCGTTCTGGGATCTACAATAATGTTTAGCCTCTGAGGGAGACACTGAACTGCTCTTCTAATTGGCTTTTGTCACTGGCAAGTTGTAATGTGACTAATTTCTTTAGGTTAGTTGGTCTGGTAGTGTGGTGCGGGTCTCGGTCGAACTTTGTTTCTCTGCTTTGCTTCAATAAAATGGAGCAGGGGGGCGACCCCTTTCATTGAAAAAAATGATTTAGTAATTTTCAAATATCCTTCTCGTTCAAGTTGTTGAAACTTGTTTTCTCATTCCAGTTCTCATTTATTAGTTGCTCCTGTACAGGTGATGTATGTGCTCCACTTGGAGGAAATCCCCCAGAAGCACATACTGAAGCTGTGGATGAGAGATGCAAGGGACATGCTGCCTGCGCACCTAACTCATTACCAACTGAAGCTGTGGATGAGAGATGCAAGGGACATGCTGCCTGCGCACCTAACTCATTACCAACAGGACAACGCAGTGAACATGTCTTTCACTTGCAGGCATTCGGCACTGTATACACAAGCTATGGAAGTTGTACGAATGGGCGACGCAAGCGCTGAATCTTTTCAGCACATGTAAGCTTTAGTAGTGAGTGAGGTGCCGTTTGCAGAAAAGAGGGGTGGTTTAGGATTTGAGGACCGTTTGGCAATTTTGCCTGGGAATGGGGATGTTGAATTTGTGAGCAATGACAGCCCTTGCCGTGAAGACAGTCCAGGGCAGTATGCAAGTCTCAATGCCATGCATGGTCTATGTGCTCCAGATAAACAAAGAGGTGTTGGTCGTCCGACGAATAGCAGAGAGAAAGCTCATGATTCACGTGAAAGCAGAGAGAAACAGAGAACAATTACGGTGAGAAAAAGAATGGTGGCTGCCAGCAAGATGGCCACAGCAGCAAACACATGGGACCTGTAAGCTGATGCAATTGAAGCAGCTGGGCTTAGAGCTTGATTCACGAGCCCAGTTTGTTGTGGAGGAGTAGGCTGAATAGACGGCTGGTTGATGACTGAAACTATGTCTGCAGCATAAGCTACGCGGAGCAACTTGACCGTGTTGGTTGTCGCCGGCTTGCTGTCGAGCTCGGGCGATCTGTCGAGCTCGTACGCGAACTGGAAGTCGATGAAGCCACATTGGCGGGACTGGAAAAAACCAATGAAAAAAATAGCGTGTTATAGAAAATAGCGTGGCCCCTGAAAATATGCTATAGCGCGTTATAGCGTGCTATTAGCGAGGCATTGTACATTAATTTATTTAGCGAGACAATTCTCTATATGCTATAGCGTGCTATTAGCGGCGCTATAGCGCGCTATTTTTTTCAGTGGAAAAAACACATGCAAGATTCAAACTTCATCGACTCATGCCTGAAGCAGAGACAGACGAACAGAAGAAAATCAGTTCGCGGGCGTTATAGGCATCCGTTGAAGGCGACGGCTCGGCATAGCACAGAAAAACACCTGAGCCGTTCGCGTGAATGCTGTTCCACCACACCTAAGGCTGGTCACAATGGGAAGGAACTTAGGAGTAACATCACATACTCCAATACAACTTTGCTTATGTGGCACATATTTAATGAAGAGAGAGGTGCTTGTGGTAACTAGCTAAGTTACCGGAACATCACACACTCCAAAAAACAATGAGTCTATAACCTAATAAATACATCGTTACATGACACTACATAGATGTTCCTACCCACTATGGAGGTAGTAACATAGTCTAGGGAAGTGTGTAAGTTACTAGCTTATGTTCTTGCCCATTATGACCAGCCTAAACGGCTCTGTGCGCATTTAATGCATCCAGCGGCTGTTTTGTTTTACTGGCAATACATCTCCCATACATATCTGAATACGATGGCTGGCACAGATCCAAATGCATACCTAACGGGAGAGATTTCAGGTGCATCTGAGCCTGGGCTCCGAAACGAATATCCGCCCTGTAGCCTTCTTTTTACTGCCTGTAATGAGTTGTGTTAGATGACAATATCCGAATCTTTTTTCCTTTGCAGTGGACCCTGAAGCTGTTTTCTCAAGATTGCCTCTCAAACTACATGATTGGCGGCCGGCCATCACAAGGGGTTGGACTAGAGTCGTGCGTGCCTTCTGCATCCAGGAGAGCACAATAGGGCCATTCTGCTTCACCTTGTTCAACAACCAGAATGTCTGTCGCCTCTTTCTTTACCATCTGTAATAGTACAAGTATAGAACCCTGGTTCGTCATTTCTTTATTTGGTGCTTATGTAATTCTTAAACATATGTACCTGTGAATTGAATAATGCATTGGTTGTTTGAACCTGATGGATATGAATAAAGCTATAGCCTACTTTCAAGTTTAAATTAGGTACAATTTTAAATAGCAGCAATTAAATTAGTGCGAAATTACGGTGTGCAGGTCATTACGACTCACACAATTAATAAAGCACAACGTGTGTGATATACATCATAATCCGTCACGGTTCACGGAGTGGAAACGTGTGTAACAATGCACACAGTTGCTGTTTGCCAAGCGTGTGTGATGTCAAACACTATCACATACGGTGCGGGAGAACTAAATGTGTGTGAATGTCTACCTAGCGTACACGGTTTATAATCATGAACTGTTTGTGATGTGCCAGGCATCGTAAACGTAGAGCCGGTTTGGTACGTGCCTAGAAAACACCCGTGCCTAGAATCTGCCTGGTTTTAGGTAAAACCACAAAACTCCGACTGCGATGGCAATGTGAGCACAAACGAGTAGCGAGGATGAAGCATTTCAGATATGCGAGACATCGGAAACGGTTATATAGGGGCAACTGTATGCATCAAGGCTCCCTATCCCCGACGATTTCTCGGTCGTGCGGGAAGGACCCCCTATCGCCCACACTCACTTGGCGACGGGTGCAAGTGCCGTCGCGAAAATGGGTCAAAAACCTTTTGTATAGCATCAAGGCGTACCAGTGGTAGGAGAACTCAATATGTTTATGCAAAGGTTTATCACGGGGCATGTTCTCAACATAGCCCACAACTTACCCTGGAATCCTTATGATTTATATTTTCAAGGGTGCTTAAAATGATAGACATCATATTGTATTGAAAACAGTAATAGATATGGAAACGGATGAAAATGAAGTTTCATACTATTGGTGTATAGTTGATCAGGAGATACATCATACACTAATCATGCCAGACTACCAAAAGAATGCTACAATGAAAATGTGAGATTAAATCTGTAAACTACAATAATAAGCACAGAACTTACAACAACAAAAAATCCATTCAACATTACACTACTAGGAAAAGGGCTATAGATAGGATTGATTCTAATGGCGCACCGTGGATGCAGTGCGCCACTACTATATACTAATGGCGCACCTGTTCCTGATACGCCATTAGAGTGGAAGACACTAATGGCGCACGGCGGACAGGGTGCACCATTAGTATGATTTTTTTTTTCCATTTTCCCATACATACTAATGGCGCATGAGGTATACAATGCGCCATTACTATATATAACTTCTAATGGCGCACCATACAGGATGTGCGCCATTATCATATCCCTCTATCTCGATCTCGATCCTCCATCTCGATCGCACCCGCACCTCCCCGCTAGCTCCAACCATCGCAACCTCCCCGCTCCACCGCCGAGCACTGCCCGCCCCCACAGACCACCGCACATTTTGAACATATTTTTAATTTTTTTACTATTTTTATAAAAATATTACACTGTTATAATTTAAACAAGTTTGATAAACACAAATAAATATAAAAACAGCATTTAAAATGCATAAAAATATTATTGTTATGATTTAAAAAGTTTGAACATATTTAAACACAAGTTTGAACATATTTAAAATGCATATTCTGTATCCCCTCCATCTCGATCTTGATCCCCTCCATCTCGATCTCGATCCCCTCCATCTCGATCGCACCAAGACCTCCCCGCTTAGCTCCACGTGTCGCAACCTCCCCGCTCCACCGCCGAGCACCGGCCCGGCCCCAGCAAGACCAAGACATTTTGAACATATTTTAATTTTTTTACTATTTTTATAAAAATATTACACTGTTATAATTTAAACAAGTTTGATAAACACAAATAAATATAAAAAACAGCATTTAAAATGCATAAAAAATATTATTGTTATGATTTAAACAAGTTTGAACATATTTAAACACAAGTTTGAACATATTTAAAATGCATATTACTGTATCCCCCTCCATCTCGATCTCGATCCCCTCCATCTCGATCTCGATCCCCTCCATCTCGATCGCACCCGCACCTCCCCGCTAGCTCCACCCATCGCAACCCTTCCCGCTCCACCGCCGAGCACCTGCCCGCCCCCTCACAAGACCAAGACATTTTGAACATATTTTTAATTTTTTTACTATTTTTATAAAAATATTACACTGTTATAATTTAAACAAGTTTGATAAACACAAATAAATATAAAAAACAGCATTTAAAATGCATAAAAAATATTATTGTTATGATTTAAACAAGTTTGAACATATTTAAACACAAATAAATATAAAAACAACATTTAAAATGCATAAAAATATTGGGGAGCACAGGAATCAAACCGAGGACTCTGGTGTGTGTGATCGTGTCTTGACGGTCGGGCTAGTGGGTGGATTCATTGTAGATAGGGTTAGGTGGTAGATAGGGCTAGTGGGCTAGATTAGAACAAAATTCTAATGGCGCACCGAGAGCTGGTGCGCCATTAGAATAGTCGTATTTATGGCGCATGAGATGGTGGTGCGCCATTAGAAAGTTTCCCACACTAAATCCCCAATATCTCTAATCTCTCCGCTGCCCCGGTGTTCGCCGTCCCCTCGCCGCCTCGCCTCGCCTCCCGCCCCCGAGCCGCAGCGCCGCCTCCTCGCCGTCCCGAGCCGAGCACCGTCCCCTCCGCCCGCCGCGCCTTCGCCGTCTCGCTCATGGCCCCGCTGCGTCAACCTCCCTCCCCGAAGGCGACAGCTAGGGTTCCTAGCCGCCGCCACGCTGCTGGCTGCCATGGCAAGGCCCAGCCGGCCGAACCCTCCACTGCCCCGCCTCCACCGCCTCCTCCTCGACGCGCCACCTCCTCGACGCGCATCCTCCTCCTCGACGTGCCACCTCCTCGACGCGCCTCCTTCTCCTCGACGCGCCGCCACCCGCTGCCTCCTCGACACCGGCGTCCTCGGCAGCCTGCCGTTATCCCACAGGTGATTCCTCACCTCTCCCCCCTTCCCCTCCTTCCCCCTACGGCAGCCTGAATAAAATGTACCACTCCCTCCTATCTGAGAAGTAGGTGATGAAGCTTTTTGCTTAGGCATGCTTCTGTTTTGTGAGTGTATAGATTGCCATGTTTCCCCCAAAAAAGGGTTCAGTGTTCTTCAGTGTTCTTGCTACAGTTAACTGAAAATGTTCAGTGTTCCAATACTGTAGAGAAACTATAGTGACTGTTATTCAGTTATGACTCCTTCACTGAAACTGTATATAGCCAAGACAAGTAGCATCTGTCCTTAAGTTGAGTATTTTTCTGCAAAACACTGAACATCTGCTTCTGCAAAACACTGAACATCTGCTTCTGCAAAACATCTGCTTCTGCTTCTGCACCCAACTGAATAGCATAGAAGAAATAGACAGGGTAGCACCCAACTGAACATCTGCTTCTGCAAAACACTGCACTCCACTTACACATGGTATTTTTCTGCAAATAGGACACCACACCCACAAGCACATGGGCTAGTATCATTAGCAGTGCTGCTGTAAGTATATATAACAGCAGTAACTTGTAACAACAAGTATAAGTAGCTATTACCCAAAGGTCAGCCAGACCAATGGGAATGGACAGAATTAAGTAACCAACTCCAGGAACTAGAGTAGCATATTCAGTTTTGTATACCAGCAGGTCAATGGCCAGCAGTATCTCTGTAGATTGCATATACAGATTTCTTGAACAGTGCTATTAATTACAAACAGAGCAATGTTGAAAATGAAACAAAAGGAATTGGAAAACCAGAAAGATAGGCATTCTGTTGTAAGTAAGCTAAGATAAAAAAGTGTTTACTTTAAGTAATTATTTACAACAAGCATTGTGTAGGAAAATGTCATGCAGGCTGTAACTTGAACTTGAAGAACTCCTTAGATAGTTTTTTAGTCTCCTTATACAAAACAAGCTGAAGTTTGAAACCTATTTCTCCTAAGCAGACACAGAAAAATTGCAGATAAGTAGACACTGAAAATTGCAGCCATGTCAAAGTGTCATTTCATTTGGGAGCAGTAACTCTAAGAAAAGGAAGTGAGTTGAATTGCAAAAAAATGGAAGGTGAAATGAAAAGAACATTGCTCTATGTGAAAACTGTTTGTGCAATCTACAAATATGAAAAACTGTATGTGTTGTCATAGGTGTTGTGCTGTCAAAACTATATGTGCAATCTCCAGAACAATTACGCTTATGTGAAAACTGTATGTGCAATCTCCAAATGTATCATCATAATGTAGGTGCTGTGTTGTGTGATTCTTCATTCTGAGAACTTCAGCTTTTTCAACCTGCTGGACTATATGTTCATTGGTACTACTTGTGATGCTGCTGCTGTACTACTTGGGAATTTTGTCAACTTGATTAACTTTCGTTCCGGCCCTTGAGTTTGCCGGAATGTTGATTAACTTCCGTTCCGGCAAATTCGGGTACTCCATATGTCCTATTTTCAGCAAAGGTCATGCTGAAATTTTCCGTGAATTTTAGCATGACTTTGCTAAAAATAGGACATATGGGGTACTTGCGACTAATGCATGTTTTATGATCTGTTGTAAGGGTACTAATTGGTCTCTTCGCTGCTTATCGAGATGGCGGAAGCAGCCACCGCCGATCTGCGACACATGATCTGAGTTGGATGCTTCCGAGTTCTTCACTATCATACTTGAGGCTTGATTGGATCCATGACGCTGGTATATAAAACGAGAGATCTCCCTTCACCCATCTCATTATGATATCATTGTTTGCTACATCACTCATTTTCCCAAACTGCAGAGGCTGCGACAGTTTATGAACATGCTGATGGGTGAAGATCCGTAAATAATGTGAAGCTGCGATCGGCGGCAGCGGGTTTCGCAGCGATGGGATGTGCAGTTGGCGATCAAGAAGGGCCACATGTACTTGTCTCGTGGGTGGGAGAACTTCTACCGTGCCTATGACCTGCAGCTGGGGTACTTCCTTGTCTTCAGGTACGACGACGACGCCAACATGCTCATCATGAAGGTGTACAACAAGACTATGTGTCGCATGCGTCGCTGCCGATGATGATGCCGATGCGTTCGCCTCTTCTTATTCCTCTACATTTGGCTTTGTCTCACATCGATTGTTAACGATCATTGTTGCATTTTGGACAAGTAGGAGCAGCAGCAGCGATCATCGCTACAGCCAAAGCAGCGGCGACTATGGCTATAGCGAAGAGAGCGATTCTGGCTGTAGCGAAAGCAGCAGCGATTTCGCACCAGCATAGACAACAAGAAGGATGATTGATTTGGAGTGCGGAGAAGAGGAGCAGAGTGAGGATGAGGAGCTGCATCATGACGATGGGCATCGGTGAGGATGACCTAGCGCTGGTGGTGGTGACCAAGGGCAAGAGATGGTGGTGGCTGACCATGGGCAAGAGATGGAGGTGGCTGAGGATGACCTAGCGATGGTCATGCTGAAGGTGGCCTCGCGATGGTGGTGGTGCTGACAATGACCACGCGACGGTGGTGGCGCCGGCGATCGCACTGGTGGGCGACATGACCACGCCAATTGTGGTAGAAGACTACATCCCACTACCTCCATTGCCTCCACCGCCTCGCCGCTCTAGGCGCATCAGGGAGATGAAAGAGAAGAAGGAGAAGAACTGCCTACTTTGTCAGGTATGTCAGATCTCCTATAGGTTAGCTATCCAAAATGATATATATATACTTAGTTACCTATGTTATCTCTAATATGCTTAGTTTCCTATAGGTTAGCTTCATTTTACCTAAGTTGGCTCTAATATACTAACTTAGAGCTTATATGCTTAGTTTCCTATAGGTTAGCTCCAAAATAACTTATGTTAGCACAAAATGATCAAGTTTACATAATAAGCTTATAGTCTTTTCTTAATCTTCTTCTTTTCCAAAATGACATAGGTTAGCTTCATTTTACCTAAGTTGGCTCTAATATACTAACTTAGACCTTATATGCTTAGTTTCCTATAGGTTAGCTCCAAAATAACTTATGTTAGCACAAAATGATCAAGTTTACATAATAAGCTTATAGTCTTCTTCTTATTCTTTTCTTTTCCAAAACTCTTCTTATTCTTCTTCTAGTGTTCTTCCTCTTCTAGTATTCTTCTAGTCTTCTTCTTTTCTTCTTCTAACTTCTTGTTTATCATTTTGCAGATTTGATTTAATTGACGGAAGCTTGCGTGGATGGGGTGCTTCTTTTCCATTTGTGTTTTTATTTTGTATCAATGTGAAACTTTTGTGAATTGATGGATAACGGTGTTGGATGAACAATGTGAAACTTTTGTAACGACGGAACTATGTGTTGGCTATGTATGTATATATGATGAAACTTGTGTGTTGGATATGATTGCTATATGGATGCTTGTTGTATATATATATGTGTTGAATATCTCATATGTGAAATAGTGACCTGAGATTAAGAAGAAAAGAATTAAAAAAGTTGTTACTAACGGCGCACTACAATGTGCTGCGCTGTAAGTATAGCAGATTATAGTGGCGCACCGTAAGCAGTACTAATGGCGCACTGCCCTGTGCGCCATTAGAATACCAGATTCTAATGGCGCACTGGTGGTGCGCCATTAGAAAAAAATTCTAATGGCGTGATGCCAGTGGCGCACCAGCCATGCGCCATTAGAAGGCAAAACCAGTGCGCCACTAGCATGCCTTTTCCTAGTAGTGTTACAACAAACCTAAATATTAAGAAAGAAAGGTGGCTACATTTTACTGCAGAACATAAGAAATTTTCATTGGACACCTAACAAAACTAACACTAGCTAAGTTGTAAACTATTAGCTTAGAAATAACACAGATCATCATCATCATAACCAGGATAAATTTCAGACGATGACAACCCTACAAGGCAGGTAAAACTATCAAGGCAAATGCCGGACAAATACATCATAATTAGAACCTATATGGCCCAATACAATAGAATATCTAACTAAACTATCTCTAGATCTCATCCATCGGGCTGACATGGATGTACCCTCAAATAAAGTAGCACAACACCCGCCTAGCTACACAAGGGCACACATGTAGTCGGCGACGAAAACAAGGACAAATAGTAAGGTACAAGCTTAAAGATATAAAATTCAACAAAGAACTAACATGTGCACCTAAGATGTGGTGGTATGAGTTAACAAACATACAAAATCAGATCCAGCTAAATCTATAAAAATTGGACATCAAGGTTGAAAGCAGGAGCTAGCGGAACAATCCTCTGAAGAGTACGAGACAAACATACCAAGCAAGCAGAGAGGGAGAACTCGGAGTGGAAATATTCAAGCACATGGAGAGGGGGAGATGGGTGTGGAAATCTCCGCGGAGGATCCCATCTCACTCTTCTCTCCTACTTTTGTTGTCTCTACATGGACAATGCCTTGGCGAAAGAAAAAAGACAGAAGCAACTATAGCAAGTGGAATTAGATAAATTCAAAGTAGAGAAAAATACATGGGTCCATGGATCAATGGGTGACCCGAAACTCGTTGCGACCCAATAACAAAATAAAATGTATACCTCAAGCATGAATCACTTCGCAAGATCAAATGGCTGAAAAATCCAATATCAAGCAAATTGTTTTTAGCTGATTAGAAAAAATAGCAAAACTGTCGGTTAAAGGGCATATTTGGTTGGAATGAGAGGTGGAGGAAAATCATAGGTATATGAATTTTCCCTACAATGATACTATTCATGCGTTATGTACAAATGAATGGACCAATGAAATGGAGTATGTTTGCATTTGATCTCTATTTCAATGGGAAATACCGGAATATTACTACTTTTCAAATTTCTATCCATGAAGAATGAGACTAAGATCCTTTATGGTATAATCATGTTTATCCGTATTGTTGGGGAACGTAGTAATTTCAAAAAATTTCCTACGCACACGCAAGATCATGGTGATGCATAGCAACGAGAGGGGAGAGTGTTGTCTACGTACCCTCGTAGACCCGAAGCGGAAGCGATCACAACGTAGAGGAAGTAGTCGTACGTTCTCCTCGCGATCCGACCGATCCGGCGCCGTCACTCCGGCGCCCAGTTCTTGACACACGTACAGCTCGATGGCGTCCCTCGTACTCGATCCAGCCGAGTGTCGAGGAGAGTTCCGTCAAGACGACGGCGTGGGACGATCTTGATGTTTCACCGGCGCAGGGCTTCGCCTAAGCTACGCGACGGTATGACCGAGGTGGAATATGGTGGAGGGGGGCACCGCACACGGCTAAGGAACGATCCGGAGATCAAACTTATGTGTCCTAGGGTGCCCCCTGCCCTCGTATATAAAGGAGCAAGGGGGGGGTGCGGCCGGCCTAGAGGAGGCGCGCCTGGAGGAGTCCTACTCCCACCGGGAGTAGGACTCCCCCCCTTTCCTAGTTGGAGTAGGATTGGGGGGGAGGAGAAGAGGGAAGGGGGCCCCCCCTCCTTGTCCTATTCGGACTAGAGGGGGAGGGGGCGCACGGCCTGCCCTGGCCGGCCCCTCCTCTTCTTCCTCGAGGCCCACTAAGGCCCATTAACCCCCGGGAGGGTTCCGGTAACCCCCCGGTACTCCGGTAAAATCCCGATTTCACCCGGAACCATTCCGAACTCCAAATATAGGCTTCCAATATATCAATCTTTATGTCTCGACCATTCCGAGACTCCTCGTCATGTCCGTGATCACATCCGGGACTCCGAACTTCTTCAGTACATCAAAATACATAAACTCATAATAGCATCGCCATCGAAACCTTAAGCGTGCGGACCCTACGGTTCGAGAACAATGTAGACATGACCTAGAACTATTCTCGGTCAATAACCAATAGCGGGACCTGGATGCCCATATTGGTTCCTACATATTCTACGAAGATCTTTGTCGGTCAGACCGCATAACAACATACGTTGTTCCTTTGTCATCGATATGTTACTTGCCCGAGATTCGATCGTCGGTATCCAATACCTAGCTCAATCTCGTTACGGCAAGTCTCTTTACTCGTTCCGTAATACATCATCTCACAACCAACTCATTAGTTGTAGTGCTTGCAAGGCTTGATGATGTGTATTACCGAGAGGGCCCAGAGATACCTCTCCGACAATCGGAGTGACAAAACCTAATCTCAAATCGCCAACCCAACATCTGCCTTTGGAGACACTGTAGTACTCCTTTATAATCACCCGATTACGTTGTGACGTTTGGTAGTACCCAAAGTGTTCCTCCGTAAGCGGAGTTGCATAATCTCATAGTTACAGGAACATGTGTAAGTCATGGATAAAAGCAGTAGCAACATACTAAACGATCGTGTGCTAAGCTAATGGAATGGGTCATGTCAATCAGATCATTCTACTAATGATGTGACCTCGTTAATCAAATAACAACTCTTTGTTCATGGTCAGGAAACATAACCATCTTTGATTAACAAGCTAGTCTAGTAGAGGCATACTAGTGACATGTTGTTTGTTTATTCATTCACACATGTATCATGTTTCCGGTTAATACAATTCTAGCATGAATGATAAACATTTATCATGAAATAAGGAAATAAATAATAACTTTATTATTGCCTCTAGGGCATATTTCCTTGATCTCCGCTTGCACTAGAGTCAATAATCTAGATTACATAGTAATGATTCTAACACCCATGGAGTCTTGGTGCTGATCATGTTTTGCTCGTGGAAGAGGCTTAGTCAACGGTGCGCAACATTCAGATCCGTATGTATCTTGCAAATCTCTATGTCTCCCATCGGACTAAGTCCGGATGGAATTGAAGCGTCTCTTGATGTGCTTGGTCCTCTTGTGAAATCTGGATTCCTTTGCTAAGGCAATTGCTCCAGTATTGTCATAGAAGATTTTCATTGGACCCGATGCACTAGGTATGACACCTAGATCGGATATGAACTCCTTCATCCAGACTCCTTCATTAGCTGCTTCCGAAGCTGCTATGTACTCCGCTTCACATGTAGATCCCGCTACGACGCTTTGTTTAGAACTGCACCAACTGACAGCTCCTCCGTTTAGTGTAAATACGTATCCGGTCTGCGATTTAGAATCGTCCGGATCAGTGTCAAAGCTTGCATCAACGTAAACGATGAGCTCTTTGTCACCTCCATATACGAGAAACATATCCTTAGTCCTTTTCGTATTTGGGATGTTCTTGACCGCTGTCGATGATCCACTCTGGATTACTTTGGTACCTCCTGCTAAACTTATAGCAAGGCACACATCAGGTCAGTACACAGCATTGCATACATGATAGAGCCTATGGCTGAAGCATAGGGAACATCTTTCATTTTCTCTCTATCTTCTGCAGTGGTCGGGCATTGAATCTTACTCAACTTCACACCTTGTAACACAGGCAAGAACCCTTTCTTTGCTTGATCCATTTTGAACTTCTTCAAAATTTTGTCGAGGTATGTACTTTGTGAAAGTCCAATTAAGCGTCTTGATCTATCTCTATAGATCTTGATGCCCAATATGTAAGCAGCTTCACCGAGGTCTTTCATTGAAAAACTCTTATTCAAGTATCCCTTTATGCTATCTAGAAATTCTATATCATTTCCGATTAGCAATATGTCATCTACATATAATATCGAAATGCTCTGAGCTCCCACCCACTTTCTTGTAAATACTGAGCTTCTCCAAAAGTGCATACAAACCCAAATGCTTTGATCACACTATCAAAGCGTTTATTCCAACTCCGAGATGCTTGCACCAGTCCATAGATGGATCGCTGGAGCTTGCATACTTTGTTAGCTCCCTTGGATCGATAAAACCTTCGGTTGCATCATATACAACTCTTCTTCCGTAAATCCATTCAGAATGCAGTCTTTACATCCATTTGCCAAATTTCATAATCATAAAATGCGGCAATTGCTAACATGATTCGGATAGACTTAAGCATCGCTACGGGTGAGAAGGTCTCATCGTAGTCAATCCCTTGAACTTGTCGAAAACCTTTTGCGACAAGTCGAGCTTTGTAAACGATAACATTACCGTCGGCGTCGGTCTTCTTCTTGAAGATCCACTTGTTTTCTATTGCTTGCCTACCCTCGGGCAAGTCAACCAAAGTCCATACTTTGTTTTCATACATGGATCCCATCTCGATTTCATGGCCTCAAGCCATTTTGCGAATCTGGGCTCACCATCGCTTCTTCATAGTTCGTGAGGTTCATCATGATCTAGTAGCATGATTTCCGAACAGGATTACCGTACCACTCAGTGCGGATCTTACTCTGGTTGATCTACGAGGTTCTGTAGTAACTTGTTCTGAAGTTTCATGATCAACATCATCAACGTCCTCACTACTTGGTGTAGATGTCTCAGAAACCGGTTTCTGCGGCAAACTACTTTCAAGTAAGGGAGAAGGTACTATTACCTCATCAAGTTCCACTTTCCTCCCACTCACTTCTTTCGAGAGAAACTCCTTCTCTAGAAAGGATCCATTCTTAGCAACGAATGTCTTGCCTTCGGATCTGTGATAGAAGGTGTACCCAACTGTCTCCTTTGGGTATCCTATGAAGACGCATTTCTCCGATTTGGGTTCGAGCTTATCAGGTTGAAGCTTTTTCACATAAGCATCGCATCCCCAAACTTTAAGAAACGACAACTTTGGTTTCTTGCTAAACCATAGTTCATAAGGTGTCGTTTCAACGGATTTCGACGGTGTTCTATTCAGTGTGAATGCGGCCGTCTCTAGAGCATAACCCCAAAACGATAGCGGTAAATCTGTAAGAGACATCATAGATCGCACCATATCTAGTAAAGTACGATTCTGACGTTCGGACACACCATTACGCTGTGGTGTTCGGGTGGCGTGAGTTGAAACTATTCCGCATTGTTTCAAATGTAGACCAAACTCGTAACTCAAATATTCACCTCCACGATCAGATCGTAGAAATTTAATTTTCTTATTACGATGATTTTCAACTTCACTCTGAAATTCTTTGAACTTTTCAAATGTTTCAGACTTATGTTTCATTAAGTAGATATACCCATATCTCGCTTAAGTCATCTGTGAAGGTGAGAAAATAACGATATTCACCACGAGCCTCAACATTCATCGGACCACATACATCTGTATGTATGATTTCCAACAAATCTGTTGCTCTCTCCATAGTACCGAGAACGGGTTTTAGTCATCTTGCCCATGAGGCACGGTTCATAAGTGCCAAGTGATTCATAATCAAGTGACTCCAAAAGTCCATCAATATGGAGTTTCTTCATGCGCTTTACACCGATATGACCTAAGCGGCGGTGCCACAAATAAGTTGCACTATCATTATCAACTCTGCATCTTTTGGCTTCAACATTATGAATATGTGTATCACTACTATCGAGATTCATCAAAATAGACCACTCCTCGGGGTGCATGACCATAAAAGATATTACTCATATAAATAGAACAACCATTATTCTCGATTTAAATGAATAACCGTCTCGCATCAAACAAGATCCAGATATAATGTTCATGCTCAACGCAGCACCAAATAACAATTATTTAGGTCTAAAACTAATCCCGAAGGTAGATGTAGAGGTAGCGTGCCGACCGCGATCACATCGACTTTGGAACCATTTCCACGCGCATCGTCACCTCATCCTTTGCGGTGTTAAGCAATCCGTAGTCCCTCTTTCGAGTTGCAAATATTAGCAATGAACCAGTATCAAATACCCGGTGCTCTGCGAGCTCTAGTAAGGTACACATCAATAGCATGTATATCACATATACCTTTGTTCACCTTGCCATCCTTCTTATCCGCCAAATACTTGGGGCAGTTCCGCTTCCAAATGACCGATCGCTTGTAGTAGAAGCACTCGGTTTCAGGCTTAGGTCCAGACTTGGGTTTCTTCTCTGAGCAGCAACTTGCTTGCTGTTCTTCTTGAAGTTCCTTCTTCTTCCCTTTGCCTTTCTTCTTGAAACTAGTGGTCTTATTGACCATCAACACTTGATGCTCCTTCTTGATTTCTACCTCCGCAGCCTTTAGCATTGCGAAGAGCTCGGTATAGTCTTTACTAACCCTTGCATATTATAGTTCATCACGAAGCCTTTGTAGTTTGGTGGCGTGATTGAAGAATTCTGTCAATGACACAATCATCCGAAGATTAACTCCCAATTGTGTCAAGTGATTGTAGTACCCGGACATTACGAGTATGTGCTCACTAATGAACTATTCTCCTCCATCTTGCAGCTATAGAACTTATTGGAGACTTCATATCTCTCAATCCGGGCATTCTGTTGGAATATTAACTTCAACTCTGGAACATCTCATATGCTCCATGACGTTCAAAACGTCGTTGAAGTCCCGGTTCTAAGCCGTAAAGCATGGCACACTGAACTATAGAGTAGTCATCAGCTTTGCTCGCCAGACGTTCACAACATCCGGTGTTGCTCCAAAGAAGAGCTGTCACCTAGCGGTGCATCCAGGACGTAACTCTTCTGTGCAGCAATGAGGATAATCGTCAGGTTACGGACCCATTCCGTGTAATTGCTACCATCATCTTTCAACTTTACTTTCTCAAGGAACGCATTAAAATTCAACGGAACAACAGCACAAGCCATCTATCTACAATCAAACATAAACTAGCAAGATACTATCAGGTACTAAGTTCATGATAAATTTAAGTTCAATTAATCATATTACTTAAGAACTCCCACTTAGAAAAACATCCCTCTAGTCATCTAAGTGATCACGTGATCCAAATCAACTAAACCATAACCGATCATCACGTGAAATGGAGTAGTTTTCAATGGTGAACATCTTATGTTGATCATATCTACTATATGATTCACGCTCGACCTTTCGGTCTCCGTGTTCGAGGCCATATCTGCATATGCTAGGCTCGTCAAGTATAACCCGAGTATTCTGCGTGTGCAAAACTGGCTTGCACCCGTTGTAGATGGACGAGAGCTTATCACACCCGATCATCACGTGGTGTGCGGGCACGACGAACTTTGGCAACGGTGCATACTCGGGAGAACACTTCTTGATAATTTAGTGAGAGATCATCTTATAATGCTACCGTCAATCAAAGCAAGATAAGATGCATAAAGGATAAACATCACATGCAAATCAATATAAGTGATATGATATGGTCATCATCATCTTGTGCTTCGTGATCTTCATCTCCGCAGCACCACCATGATCACCATCGTCACCGCGCGACACCTTGATCTCCATCGTAGCATCGTTGTCGTCTCGCCAATCTTATGCTTCTCGACTATCTCTACCGCTTAGTGATAAAGTAAAGCATTACAGCGATTGCATTGCATACAATAAAGCGACAACCATATGGCTCCAGCCGATTGCCGATAACCGGTTACAAAACATGATCATCTCATACAATAAAATATAGCATCACGTCTTGACCATATCACATCACAACATGCCCTGCAAAAACAAGTTAGACGTCCTCTACTTTGTTGTTGCAAATTTTACGTGGCTGCTACGGGCTTAAGCAAGAACCAGTCTCACCCACGCATCAAAACCACAACGATACTTCGTCAAATAGACTCCGTTTTAACCTTCTCAAGGACCGGCGTAGCCACACTCGGTTCAACTAAAGTGAGAGAGACAGCACCCACCGGTCACCTTTAAGCAACGAGTGCTCGTGGCGGTGAAACCAGTCTCGCGTAAGCGTCACGCGTAATGTCGGTCTGGGCGCTTCATCTCACAATACCGCTGAATCAAAGTATGACATGCTGGTAGGTAGTATGACTTGTATCGCCCACAACTCACTTGTGTTCTACTCGTGCAAAACATCAAACCATAAAAACCTAGGCTCGGATGCCCTTTGTTGGGGAACGTAGTAATTTCAAAATTTTCCCACGCACACGCAAGATCATGGTGATGCATAGCAACGAGAGGGAGAGTGTTGTCTACGCCCTCGTGAGACCAAGCGAAGCGATCACAACGTAGAGGAAGTAGTCGACGTTCTCCTCGCGATCCGACCGATCCCGCGCCGTCACTCCGGCGCCCCGAGTTCTTGACACACGTACAGCTCGATGGCGTCCCTCGTACTCGATCCAGCCGAGTGTCGAGGAGAGTTCCGTCAAGACGACGGCGTGGTGACGATCTTGATGTTTCACGGCGAGGGCTTCGCCTAAGCTACGCGACGGTATGACCGAGGTGGAATATGGTGGAGGGGGCACCGACACGGCTAAGGAACGATCCGGAGATCAAACTTGTGTGTCCTAGGTTGCCCCCTGCCCCGTATATAAAGGAGCAAGGGTGCGGCGGCCCAGAGGAGGAGGCGCTGGAGGAGTCCTACTCCCACCGAGTAGGACTCCCCCTTCCTAGTTGGAGTAGGATTGGGGGAGGAGAGAGAGAAGAGGGGGCGCCGCCTCCTTGTCCTATTCGGACTAGAGGGGGAGGGGGCGCGCGGCCTGCCCTGGCCGGCCCCTCCTCTTCTTCCTCGAGGCCCACTAAGGCCCATTAACCCCGGGAGGGTTCCGGTAACCCCCCGGTACTCCGGTAAAATCCCGATTTCACCCGGAACCATTCCGAACTCCAAATATAGGCTTCCAATATATCAATCTTTATGTCTCGACCATTCCGAGACTCCTCGTCATGTCCGTGATCACATCCGGGACTCCGAACTTCTTCGGTACATCAAAATACATAAACTCATAATAACTGTCATCGAAACCTTAAGCGTGCGGACCCTACGGTTCGAGAACAATGTAGACATGACCTAGAACTATTCTCGGTTAATAACCAATAGCGGGACCTGGATGCCCATATTGGTTCCTACATATTCTACGAAGATCTTTGTCGGTCAGACCGCATAACAACATACGTTGTTCCCTTTGTCATCGGTATGTTACTTGCCCGAGATTCGATCGTCGGTATCAATACCTAGCTCAATCTCGTTATCGCAAGTCTCTTTACTCGTTCCGTAATACATCATCTCACAACCAACTCATTAGTTGTAGTGCTTGCAAGGCTTCGATGATGTGTATTACCGAGAGGGCCCAGAGATACCTCTCCGACAATCGGAGTGACAAAACCTAATCTCGAAATACGCCAACCCAACATCTGCCTTTGGAGACACCTGTAGTACTCCTTTATAATCACCCAGTTACGTTGTGACGTTTGGTAGTACCCAAAGTGTTCCTCCGGTAAACGGGAGTTGCATAATCTCATAGTTACAGGAACATGTGTAAGTCATGGATAAAAGCAGTAGCAACATACTAAACGATCCTGTGCTAAGCTAATGGAATGGGTCATGTCAATCAGATCATTCTACTAATGATGTGACCTCGTTAATCAAATAACAACTCTTTGTTCATGGTCAGGAAACATAACCATCTTTGATTAACAAGCTAGTCTAGTAGAGGCATACTAGTGACATGTTGTTTGTTTATTCATTCACACATGTATCATGTTTCCGGTTAATACAATTCTAGCATGAATGATAAACATTTATCATGAAATAAGGAAATAAATAATAACTTTATTATTGCCTCTAGGGCATATTTCCTTCACGTATTCATGTGCTTTTTCCTATTCTAGTGAAGCAAACTTCCATGCTTTCAAAATTCATGTGTTTTTGACCATATGTTTTGTGCTTTCCTTACTATCATATTCCCATGTATGTTTCATGTTCCTAAATTTTTACAATCCCACAAACAGAAGAGGCCCAAATAGGATGTAATATATGTTGACTAGCATAGTTTATATACGAACCACGTTCTTTAGATCTTACCAAATCTCACTTGGCTATAGAGTTTAGGGCAGGTTCATAGAAAATCCTAACATGAAATTTGACTTGGGGCCATTAAGGATGGGTGAGGTGCCCCAAACCCTATGATGCTTGTGGGGCACGTGCCCCCAACGGCTTTTGTTCTTGTACAAGCGCTCCACCACCTCCACCTCTTTACGCACTATCTAACACATCTTCGCAAGACTACGTGTGTAGTGGTAAAATCCAACCCTTCATCTCATACTAGTTACTACAACATTTGCTTGGAGGTTCGCACTAAATATTCTATTCTACACTACTATAGCATAAATTATTCTCCAATTATTATAGAACAAAAATCCAACCGTTGCCATGGAACAATTGCATACATTTCTATCATGATGTAGCACATGAAGTTTTCTAAATTTTGCATGTGACAGAAATCTGAATATGCCATGATGTCAGAAAACAAAAAATTCTAACTGCCACGCGACTAGTATAAAGCATGGCAAATCCCAATACCACATCAGGGCTCGATTCGTATCTCATCGATGTTGGTGCATCATGCAACCATGATTCTCTCCAACTGTCAACACAAAAGACGGAGTAGCTGCGGTGACTACAAAGGCAGTGTGAGGACATGAGCAATAGAGAAAACACCGGCGATGATGAGCAACCATGTCGAAGGTTGGGATGCGATGTGAGTGAGAACAGGATGTCATGGGTCCCACCATGCCTTGCGCCCCCTTTCAAGTGTGGCCTACTAGCACTGGAGCCTCGCTGGAGCGCCGAACAATGCGTCACAACATGCTAGATGTGGAAGCTTGGAAGAGCCAAGCCGGTGGTGGCGGTAGCATGTGCAGGGCAACAGATGGAGCTATAGGTGGCTATGCGAGGATTTGAGCTTGCAGCGGAGGCGGTCAAGCAGCGTACCTCAAAGCTTCTAACAATGGCGCGACAGGGAGTGGAATGCAGTCGCTGGCAAGCGATGCAGAGTGAATCGTTGTTAGGGCAACCTCTTCCATCGATGCTTCATCACCAAGCCCATGGATTCACCTCCCTATGCCTGTAGCTCCATGATGGTGGGCAAGTGAATCCCGGTGCCTTCACTCTGGCTAGTAGTTTCCGTCAGAGTTTTTCTCCTCTTAGGGTAGCACTCGGGAAGATGATGACGATTCTTCTTCGAGTTTGTCTTTTATCCATCCAGATGTAGTCGGCTGAGCTCTGGCGTAGATTCCTGCCATCTCCTTTGGGTAGTGAGGTTACAGTTTCTCATCATGCGTGCACGACAGCGAGATTTGGTGTCTGTTGCTTGAAATCTATCAAGGGTTCAACAATGACAACCATGGCTCCAGGGCGCTGGTCCTCAGGGCACGTGCACGAATACTTCCTGGGTGTCATCGACAAGGTCAAGCCACCTCTGCTAGGGGAGCGCCGACATCGGCAGCTCGTTCTGATGGTGATAGTGATCATTTGGTGATCTAGACACCTCTAAGTAATTTTTACTATGTTCGATGTGCTTTGTACTTTTGATGAACTTCTATAATACATCTTAATCTTTTTCACAGAAAGGTTCAGCACCCAAAGTTGTCTAACACTCTGTGTTTTTTTAGAATTTCCACCCCTCTGTGCTAACGATAATCCACTGCTCGCCTGGGCCTCGGTGATGGAGCCCGTGAAGAACAATTGCGAGCATTAATTTAATTAAGTCCACACGCACGATCGAATTCAAACGGGCTGAACTTTTGCCTTCACCTTGTGAAGTTAAAAGCTTTTGCACTTCGGCTTAGAGAGGAAAAAACTAGCTGGATCTTTTCAGAACTGACGGTGCGGTGAAATGTGGCAAATAGACAAGGATATACATGCGGGTGGGGCGACTTGGACCGGTGAACATTTTTCACTTGTTAACATTTGTTAAACATATTTCATAATATAGGGTGAACATTTTTCAAATACAGATTGAATAATTTTATAATATATGGTGAACATTTTTGTAACATATGTTGAACAATTTTCCAATATATATTGATTATTTTTGTAATATAAATTGCAAGAAAATGATATATGTTGAACAATTTTATAATACACGATGAACTTCTGTGTATTATACGGTTAATTTCTTAAATACAGTCAACAAATTAAACACATACTGATCACATTTCAATAAATGATGAAGTTTTTTATTTTTGTTTTAAACTTTAATAGGCTCTTATATATTGAAAGTCCTAACATAGGTTCAAATAACCGGCTTTTTGAAACAAAACTGACTAAAAAGCAAAGAAACGAAAACCCAACAAAAGAAAACTGCTCAACAGGGCGTGCCATGGAGTGTACTGTGCAAAGGGTCATCTACTTGACGCTCACGAGCGTAAGCAGGAGGTCTCTTGAAAAGTGTCAAAGCAGTCTTCTAGCTAGTATGCAGAAGCAGTGAAGCACCCTGACCATACGTACACGTGTAGTTAGGGGATCTCCAACATCGATCCCAAAGTATTCACGTATCCATCCACCGATAGCGATACGTGAGCCCGTCATTTTACCATGCTTGTATACATTTTAAATTAAATTTAAACAAAATAGATGGATTTCACTAATAATGATGGAGTTCACTATAGTTCACTCATAATTTACATAAAACTTGCAATATTTCGTCCGCTTAACTTACACTTAAAAAACTAGACTGTCTTGTAGCGGATGATGACCTCGTACGCGTGGCCGGCTTGGCCAGCAGCACCGCAATCAACGTCCCTGCCAACGTCATTGGAGTGGTCCTACACACGCGGGATGGTGTGGGGATGCCGGAACCGTGCCCGGCCACCGCATGGCGCTCGTGAAATTAACGACTGTAATGACTTTATTAATTAATTAATTAATATATGAAGAGGTGTTTTAAAAAGAAGACCAGATCCAAGATTACATAGCTTATCCACATAATTTATGAGTGGCTCGCCAACCAAACTAGTAGGAAAAAAAATCCCGTGCAAGTGTTTCTGGCCGACTAAACCCAAAGGCCATAAGTGTTTGTGCATCCACACGCTGTAACGAAGACCACATACGGATTGAAGTCATAGCCTTGAACTTAATCTACAAGAAATTAGGAGTAGATGGTATGTTAAAAATGTTGTTAATCTGAAAATTGTATATTTCCAGAGGATGGCATAATCTCCCACGCAAATTTGACCCTTGAACATATGATGAATTAGTACCATCCAACCAGTTTCCAAACAAATTTAAAATACTTGCTGGCAGTAATAAAAATTGTATGTAAAATGAATCATGCGCCAGATCGAGATAGTAAGTGGGCAGACAAAAAACTAATGATGTATTGTCTCCTCATGATCTAAAAAACAATATTTTTTGCTAGCAGGCCATTTACACTTAGCAAGGCTATGTTTGGTAAGAACTACCTCCTTCCGCAAAAACCACATGAAAGCTTTGATTTAGCAAGGAACCTCTGTCTTTCGGACATGTTTACTACGAAACAAGGTCCGGAATTCATAACATCCACATACATAGACTTCAAAGTGAAGACATCATAAGTGATTGATCTCCACTAGAACGAATCTGACATCTGTATTACATTAATAGACATAAATCTGGAAACCAAATGGATCCACTTAAACCGTTTGTGACCAAGTTAAGCCCTATGGAATGGGATGTTCAAAGAACTAGCCCGAAGAAAAAAAGTTATTGAATCCTCTTTTATAAACACAATATTTTACACGGTAAAGAATTGTAGAGCTAATGGAGTGGCACCGCTACCACGTATCTTCCCAAAAGCTCATCGATTGGCCATCAGCAACCTTAAAATATCCTCTCCTAAAAAGGATGATTTGACCTTCATCAAAGCCGACCAAAATGGTGAATAGGTGGCTTATCATCTACTTGAGATAACATTTTGGAGCCAAGGTACAACATATCTTGCCAAACACCTTCATAATTACGTAGCTTATACAACTATTTGTTGACTAAGCACTTGTTTCTTGTTTCATGATTTTCAATGCCCAATCCACCTTGATCGTGAGGCCAACATAAAATGTCCAATTTATCAGGTCTGTACTTTCGCTTCTGATCGTCGCATTCCCAAAAGAACCTAGACCGATAAAAGTCTAGCCTTTTCAACACCCCTTTAGATATCTCAAAAAAGGATAGCATGAACATCGAAAGGCTAGTAACGAAAACTTGATAAGGTTAAGTGGTCCTTCGTCTCACAAAAGCTTACCCTTCCAACTTTTGAGCTTCTTTTTGAATCAATCTTCAATAAATTTCCATTCGTCGGTGGTGAGCTTATGGTGTTGAATGGGAATCATGAGGTATGTAAATGGAAGGGATCCCATCTCACAGCCGAATATTTGCCTATACGGATCCTCCTCCTCTTTGGCCTTACCAAAACAGAAGAGCCCACTGTCGGTGTCAAAACCGGCGGATCTCGGGTAGGGGGTCCCGAACTGTGCGTTCTAGGCGGATGGTAACAGGAGACAAGGAACACGATGTTTTTATCCAGGTTCGGGCCCTCTCGATGGAGGTAAAACCCTACTCCTGCTTGATTGATATTGATGATATGGGTAGTACAAGAGTAGATCTACCACGAGATCAAGGAGGCTAAACCCTAGAAGCTAGCCCATGGTATGATTGTTGTGTGTCCTATGGACTAAAACCCTCCGGTTTATATAGACACCGGAGAGGGCTAGGGTTACACAGAGTCGGTTACAATGGTAGGAGATCCACATATCCGTATCGCCAAGCTTGCCTTCCATGCCAAGGAAAGTCCCATCCGGACACGGGACGAAGTCTTCAATCTTGTATCTTCATAGTCTTGGAGTCCGACCAATGATGATAGTCCGGCTATCCGGACACCCCCTAGTCCAGGACTCCCTCAGTAGCCCCTGAACCAGGTTTCAATGACGACGAGTCCGGCGCGCATATTGTCTTCGGCATTGCAAGGCGGGTTCTCCTCCAAATTCCACGTGCTTACCGATTAGTGTACGGCTTCCTCATAAATGTTGTGCTCCTTGGCTTCCACGTCCAATAATGGCCCTCTTCCACGTCTCGTATGAATGCGAAAAGCCAGGGTATTCTTACATTTTACCCCCTAGCTGCGTGAATAAACTGCCTATAAGAGCGGCGAGGATCCAGATCCGAATCACACCATCCTCCTTCCGCGAGTATTCATCGAAGCGCCTCTGACAAAAATCCACTCCATCATGGACAGTCGACGCGGCTCCTTGTCTCGCGCTCCCAGCCCTCAGCTAGGAGATTGGGGGAGATGTTCAGTCCCGCATAGCGAGCTGGTGACGCTCCAAGCAGAGGGATATCTTCCCCCAGCCTTCATGGTTCCGGTTCGAGCCGGACTAGCCACCTACAAGGGCGGAAAGCAGGCGGAGAGCGCCCCCAATCCCTCCAAAGGAGAGTGGGTATGCTTCGTCCCTTATCTAATAAGGGGACTCGGATTTCCCATACATCCGTTTCTCCGGGGGCTCCTGGAGTTCTATGGGCTCCAGCGTCACCACCTCACGCCTGCCTCCATTCTGCACATCGCGGGCTTCGTGGCCCTTTGCGAGCTGTTCTTGGGCATCGAGGCCCATTTCGCGCTATGGAAGAGATTATTTTGCCTCGTACCCCGTTCTCACGAGGGGTCAATATATCAAGTGGGCGGAGCTGAAATATGGCGCATCGCCGGGACCGGATATTTATCCGGAACCCCAAAGAAGGCGTCTGAAGACTGGCCTTTGAAATGGTTTTACATGGAGGACGCCCCGCTGCCGGACCCAGTTCGGATCGGCCTCCCGGAGTTCAGCCACGCTCCTCTAAAGAAATGCCTGAGTTGGCGCCCACGGATCGAGACGTCGCCGCAACGGTATGATGCGCCCCCATGTTTCCGGAAAAGATTCCTGGGAGGCCTACTAACGCTTGTGGCTTTCTCAGGAGAAAGAGCGCTCGCCGGACTATGCCCGGAGAGGTTGCCAATCCCGCCTCCACCAGCCAGGCTCCAACACCAGGTCCGGAGGGGGAGGCGAACGCAAGGCGCGCGTCGGGTGCTCCTCCAACGGAGGACGCCGATAGGTTGTCCGCCACCGGATCTGAGGTGGAGAGCGCCATGAATCACAGGCGCCGCCGAACAGTTCTTCGCGACACATGCTTCTCCCCCGAGGCGTTAAATGCCTTTAATTGGGTGATCGCACCTCCGTGCTGCTCAAGATGGTCTAGCGAGCCACGGGCAGTATGTAAAAGACATCTGGTGAGTAATTTTGACAGTTATATATGCCAGTAGCCCCCGAGACTTAAAATAGTTAGAATAACTGATTTAAGGATTATTTGTTGTGCAGGATCTTACGGAGAAGAATACCCACCTGTCCCAGGAGCTGCAAGAGTGCAAGGCCCAACTTGAGGCCGCACTAGCCGCTGCAGGAGGAGCCACAGAGACCCCCTCTGGTAATACATACTTCGAAAGATAAGTAATTTGCGAAGTGCGGCGCGTGTATAAGTCTGACAATAATATTGCAGATGGTGCCGGACTAGATCCGGACAGGCAGCAGCTACTACGCCAGCTAAAGGCCGGTGAGAAGGTGCTGACAAGGGTGCGACAAGAGAAGAATAACCTCCAAGATGCCAACACTCAGCTGGGTGAGGAAGTAAAAGATGTTCGGGTCCAGCTATCTTACTCCGTGAAGGAGAATCTGCGGCTTCGTCGCGGCATTTACAGTAAGTGCTTGAACGAACTTTTGGGAACAAGAGTTCGGTGAGGAAGTCGATTAACCAGAATATGTCTGTAGATATGCTCACAGGCCGTCCTGCTGAGGGAATGCCCAGTTCAACGGGTGACCAGCTTCCCGAGCTGTTGCAGCTGTACGAATGAATTCGGCAGGTGATGACCGGCGTCGCCCAGGCCTTATGGTCGTCCGTCTCCCTACCCAAGGGTCTTGGAGGGCTTGTGGAGAAGCTTCAGGGAGCTCGGCGGCGCTTCCGTCTATGGAAGATATCGGCCTGCCGTCAAGGCGCCAGGGAGGCCTGGGCCATGGTGAAGACGAGGTACACGGAGGCCGACCCGAACCACATGGCTGAGGTCGGGCCTGTGGGGCCCGATGGGAAGGAGATCCCTGTGAGCTTAATGTACGGCCAAGTAGAGTTGGCCGCAAAGTATTCCCAGCGGGACTGTAAACTAGACAGCCTGCTAGATGGTATTGAAGAGGAATACAATTAGTCGAGTTGACTATGTAATTTAAAATGACATGTAAAATGCCTTCTAGCCGGATTGTAGATCGTTTGTCATTGCGGACCTTTTCGCTTCAACCTCGGGACCCGACAGTCCGGAGTGTGTCCGAATACCCTCGCGGTTATAGAAAAACCGGGGCATGCGTGGAGACCAGGCGTAGGGGTCATTAGTGCTTTATCAGACAAGTGCCCAACTAGTTATGCTATATTACGTGGTTAGTAAGAAACATCTTCCAGGGAGAATAGTTCCGTTAGGGGTTCCTTTCCCTGGAAGGCATGCCCTAAAGTGCATGTCCGGACTGCGAAAAAAGCAGGAGAGCATCTGGGGGCAGATGAATAAATAGGTAAGAAATCGTCTTTTAAGTCACCGACCGAATATTCTCTTAAGAACGCTAGATTTCGGCTTCACCCAGTCTGAGGTACACATCCGGTCGACCGGCGATAATAATCGCAGAGGTGCTCCCTTTACCTCCTAGCCGAACAATCGGGAATGTAGGGGTAAGCACAGGAGCCAGGCAACCCAGCTTGGCCAAAACTTAAGTCATATCGATGCATATAATGGTGAATAAAAGGTACATGCGGAAGTTTGACGCATGTGTTGGGCATGAAGCCCGTATAAATAAGCTTTTGTGAAAGAAGCCCCCAGGTATAATGAGTGCGAGCAGCACGTCAAGTGTGTGCGAACAATGCACAGATCGGCCTTTAAAGGCTTTAAGGAAAAAGGAAGGAGAAAGAGAGAAACAAAAGACAGCTAAAGTATAAAATATGGACGGAGGAAGAAGACAAACTCTGTGTTCGGCGCTAGGCGTAGAATCTTCGGAGACGGGCTGCGTTCCATGGGTTCGGCTTGAGTCGGTTGTCCGATGCGTTTCGCAGCCGGTATGCTCCGCCGGTCAGAACTTGGTCGATGATGAAGGGACCTTCCCATTTGGGCTTGAGTTTGTCCTTTTTCTTGTCCGGCAGGCGTAGAACGAGTTCGCCAACATTGTAAGTTTTAGCCCGTACTTCTCTGCTTTGATATCTTCGAGCCTGCTGTTGATAGAATGCGGAACGAGCTTTTGCCACATTGCGCTCTTCCTCTAAGGCGTCCAAACTGTCCTGCCGATCCAGCTCGGCTTCTCTTTCTTCGTACATGTGCACGCGAGGTGAGTCATGAATTATGTCGTAGGGAAGACTGCCTCTGCGCCGTACACCATGAAAAATGGTGTGAATCCGGTAGTACGATTCGGCGTGGTCTGCAGCCCCCAGAGTACGGAGTCGAGCTCCTCTACCCAGTGCGTGCTAGATTCCTTGAGGGACCGCACTAGTCTGGGTTTAATGCCGCTCATGATCAGACCATTTGCTCGCTCGACTTGACCGTTAGTTTGAGGGTGATAGACTGAAGCGTAGTCGAGCTTAATGCCCATGTTTTTGCACCAGAGTTTAACCTCGTCGGCCATGAAGTTTGTGCCGTTATCAGTGATGATGCTGTGGGGGATACCGTAATGGTGTACTGCCCCAGATATGAAGTCTATCACAGGTCCAGATTCGGCCGTTTTAACTGGCTTGGCCTCTATCCATATGGTGAATTTATCCACCATGACCAATAGGTATTTTTGCTTGTGGGTTCCCCCTTTAAGGGGTCCAACCATGTCAAGCCCCCAGACCGCGAATGGCCAGGTGATGGGTATAGTTTTCAGGGTGGTGGGTGGCATGTAGCTTTGGTTAGCAAAGAGCTGGCAACCGACGCATCATTGGACTAAATCCTGAGCGTCTGTTCGGGCCGTTGGCCAATAAAATCCTGTACGGAAGGCCTTGCTTACAAGGGCCCGGGCTGCGGCGTGGTGCCCACCGAGTCCGGCATGAATATCAGCCAGAAGATTTCGCCCTTCCTCTTCGGAGATGCACCTTTGAAGGACTCCGGTTGTGCTTTTCTTATAAAGCTCTCCCTCATGGACCTTATAGGCTTTAGAGCGCCGTACTATGCAGCGGGCCTCATTTTGGTCCTCGGGAAGTTCTTGCTTAGTTAGGTAGGCTAGGAATGGCTCGGTCCACAGGGCAATGACTGCCATTATTTCGTGGGCTGAAGGTGTTGTTTCTTTGGCAGAACCGCCGATTGTGTCAGAGTGTACAGTGTCGGGTAGTGCGGTTGGGTCTGGATTGTTATGTCCGGACTCCCCTTCCCATAGTACGGATGGCTTAAAAAACCGTTCCAGGAAGATATTGGGGGGGACAGCATCGCGCTTTGCGCCGATGCGTGCCAATACGTCTGCCGCTTGATTATTATCCCGGGCTATATGGTGAAATTCGAGCCCTTCAAACCGAGCTGACGTTTTCAAAACGGCGTTACGGTAAGCTGCCATTTTTGGATCCTTGGCGTCGAAGTCTCCATTTATTTGGGATATCGCGAGGTTCGAATCCCCTCGCACCTCTAGGCGTTTAATGCCCATGGAGATCGCCATCCGGAGGCCATGTAGAAGGGCCTCGTATTCGGCTGCGTTGTTGAAGTCCGTGTACATTATCTGAAGTACGTATTGGACTGTGTCCCCGGTTGGGGACGTTAGGATGACGCCAGCCCCCAGGCCGGCCAACATTTTGGAGCCGCTGAAGTGCATGATCCAGTTAGAATATGCGCCGTACTCTTTAGGGAGTTCGGCTTCAGTCCATAGGCGATGAAGTCAGCCAAAACTTGCGACTTGATGGCTCGCCATGGTTGTTAGGTTATGTCGAATGGTAGGAGCTCAATGGTCCATTTTGCAATCCTGCCCGTCGCGTCGCGATTGTTTATAATGTCGTTAAGAGGTACTTCGGAGGCTACTGTTATCGAACACTCTTGAAAGTAGTGTCGCAGCTTCCGGGATGCCATGAACACTGCGTACGCTATCTTTTGATAATGTGGATACCGGGACTTGCATGGAGTTAGGACAGTGGATACGTAGTACACTGGTTTTTGAAGAGGGAATTTGTGCCCTTCTGTTTCTCGTTCGACGACGAGCACCGCGCTTACAACTTGATGTGTTGCCACGATATATAATAACATTGGTTCGCCCAAGTTGGGCGCGGCCAGGACCGGATTTGTTGCCAATATGGCCTTTATTTCTTTGAGCCCGGCCGCGGCGGCAATCGTTCATTCGAAGTGTTCGGTGCGCCGAAGGAGGCAATAAAGGGGTAATGCCTTTTCTCCCAAGCGGGAGATGAAGCGGCTTAGAGCCGCCATGTATCCAGTTAATTTTTGTATTTGCTTGAGGTCTTTTGGGATATCCAATTGTGACAGAGCTCGGATCTTGGCTGGGTTTGCTTCAGTTCCTCTACCGGATATAATGAAGACCAAGAGCTTTCCGGCTGGTACGCTGAAAACGCATTTTTCCGGGTTGAGCTTAATGTCATATGCTCGGAGGTTATCAAATGTGAGCCTCAAGTCGTCTACTAGAGTTTCGACGTGTTTAGACTTGACAACCACATCGTCTACATATGCCTCCACTGTTTTGCCGATCTGGGTTGCCAGACATGTCTGAATCATGCGCTGATATGTTGCGCCGGCGTTTTTGAGCCCGAAGGGCATTGTGTTGAAGCAGAATGGTCCGTATGGAGTGATGAATGCCATTGCGGCTTGGTCTGGCTCCGCCATCTTGATTTGATGGTAGCCGAAGTATGCGTCAAGGAAGCACAATGAATCGTTTCCGGTAGCATCTATAATTTGATCGATGCGTGGAAGGGGGAAAGGATCCTTTGGACAAGCCTTGTTAAGGTCCTTGAAATCGGCACACAGGCGCCAGGATTTGTCCTTCTTTGGTACCATTACTGGGTTTGCTAGCCAGTCCGGATGTTTTATGTCTCTGATGAATCCGGCTTCTAATAGTTTGGCTAGCTCCTCTCCCATTGCCTATCTTTTGGGTTCGGAAAATCGCCGAAGAGCCTGTTTGACTGGCTTAAATCCTTTTAGGATATTTAGGCTGTGCTCTGCCAACCTGCGTGGGATTCCTGGCATGTCTGAAGGGTGCCAGGCAAAGATGTCCCAATTTTCCCGAAGGAATTCTCGTAGGGCGGCATCTACATCGGGGTTTAATTATGCCCCGATGGAGGCCGTATTTATGGGGTCCGTTGGATAGACTTGGAATTTGACTATTTCGTCAGCTGGCTTAAAAGAGGTGGATTTGGATCTCTTATCGAGTATCACGTCATCCCTGTTCACCGTGGAGCGCAGCGCAGTGAGTTCCTCGGCCGCTAGGGCTTCGGATAGTGCCTCTAGGGCTAGTGCGGCCGTCTTATTTTCGGCGCGGAGTGCTATGTCCGGATCACTGACAAGAGTGATGATTCCATTGGGCCCGGGCATTTTGAGCTTCATGTACCCGTAATGGGGTATAGCTTGAAAAATTGTGAATGCATCTTGCCCTAGTAAAGCGTGATATCCACTGTTGAACGGGGCCACTTGGAACGTGACCTCCTCGGACCTGTAATTGTCCGGCGAGCCGAACACCACATCCAGTGTATTTTTTCCTGTGCAGCGTGCTTCCCGACTAGGGATTATTCCTCTAAAGGTTGTGCTGCTTCGCTCAATGCGGCTCCAGTCTATTTCCATTTTTCGAAGGGTTTCCTCGTAGATGAGGTTTAATCCGCTGCCGCCATCCATGAGTACCTTAGTAAGGCGAAAGCCGTCCACTATTGGACTGAGTACCAATGCAGCTGGTGCTCGGGCTGTTCGGAATTTAGGTTCGTCACTGGCGTTGAAGGTAATAGCCGTGTCGCTCCATGGATTTATTGTTGCTACTTGGTAGACTTCGGCGAGGCTGCGAAGTGTTCGTTTCCGCATATTATTTGATGCGAAAGTCTCGAAGACTGTTAATACCGTACTGGTACTGCTGGGCTGGTTCTTTGGGGCTAGAAGCTCTTCGCCACTTTTGGCCACCTGTCGTAGTATCCAACACGCTCGAAGGCTATGCGTCGGAGTGGCGCCCTCTATGCTATGAATTTTGCAAGGTCCATTGAGCCATCCCTCCAGTACGGTTCCGTTTCCTTTAGGGGGTTTTTGCTTTTTGGTTTTTAACACAGGTGCATGAATATGATGCACCCTTTTATTTCGGAGTAGGGTTGTGTTCGGAGCCGGATTGTCCCAAAATTTGGTTTCGGTTTTCCAGGCGCTCTCCATCGCACAGTACTTTTGTACTATGGACGCCACGTCGGCGAAGCGTGTAATTTCGCGACGACTTATGGCGTTCATGATTCCTTTGTCCGTGCAATTATTGCAGAAAATCAAAATTGCGCTTTCCTCACGACAGTCCTTTATCCTGTCCATAACCAGGAGGAATCTGGCCCAGTGATGATGTACTGTTTCAGCGGGCTCTTGCCGGATTCGGGATAAATCGCTTGTGTTTGGGTGGGCGGGTGGGATTAAATTCGGAACCGCGTCCAATCTGAGACTCAGGGGCCGGAAAGTTTCTGGACTTAGAAGTTCGGCTTGTTGGATGTTGTCCAACGAATCCGGCCCGCTGCCTGACTTTAGGTTCAGGGCTTGATCGGTGTTCGTCCCTCCACGGGAATCCGGCATGGAGGGGCCGGGAATTCGGACACGGCTTGTCCTTAAACCCGGGCATGGGCAGCCCGGCCCGACGACCCGGCCCGAGCCCGGCCCGAAAAACCCGGGCGGGCGGGCGGGCTTGACGTTCGGGCGGGCTCGGGCTTGTTTTGAAGCTGGAAGATAGTTCGGGCGGGCTCGGGCTTCATTTTTTCAGATTTCGGGCGAGCTTTCGGGCGGGCGGGCTTGCACGTCGTACACTAAAAACAGCGTTCGGGCGAGCTTTGGGCCGGGCTTGATTTCGGGCGGGCTCGGGCTTGAAAACAGAAGTATTTCGGGCTTCGGGCAGGGCTCGGGCTTGGGAAATGAAGGTCGGGCTTTTACAAGCCCGGCCCGAAACCCGGCCCGGCCCGACGTTTGCCCGGGTTTACTTGTCCTTAATGTACAAGAAGAGTCGTCAGAGTTGTTCCTCCACCACAACAACGTGGTGGGTAGCCCGGGAGAGTTGATCTCTCGGATCTGCTTTAGGCCCGATCGATCATAGTCATGAGCGACTCGAGGCGGCGATGCGATACAAGAGCTCGTTTGCGGAAGAGAGCTCCATCGGATATAGCTGCTCGGCGAGTTCCGAGTTGACATGAAGATTGATTTTGATGACCCGAGAGGTCATCGTCGGCGCGGCGGCCGAACAGGCGGTCATAAGAAAACCACCTAGCCGGATAGTTTGTCCGATGGCCAAAGCTCCTTTGGCGACGGTACCGTCTTTAAAGACAGGATGAGGCATCCTTCCTGATGGCGACGGCACAGAGGAACTCTCAATGAAAGCACCAATGTCGGTGTCAAAACCGGCGGATCTCGGGTAGGGGGTCCCGAACTGTGCGTTCTAGGCGGATGGTAACAGGAGACAAGGGACACGATGTTTTTACCCAGGTTCGGGCCCTCTCGATGGAGGTAAAACCCTACTCCTGCTTGATTGATATTGATGATATGGGTATTACAAGAGTAGATCTACCACGAGATCAAGGAGGCTAAACCCTAGAAGCTAGCCTATGGTATGATTGTTGTGTGTCCTATGGACTAAAACCCTCCGGTTTATATAGACACCGGAGAGGGCTAGGGTTACACAGAGTCGGTTACAATGGTAGGAGATCCACATATCCGTATTGCCAAGCTTGCCTTCCACACCAAGGAAAGTCCCATCCGGACACGGGACGAAGTCTTCAATCTTGTATCTTCATAGTCTTGGAGTCCGGCCAATGATGATAGTTCGGCTATCCGGACACCCCCTAGTCCAGGACTCCCTCACCCACTTTTGTGGCAATTAATTTTGAGACCTGAAATTTGTTCCAAAATACACATGATCAACTTATCGCTTTTCGAAGGTCATGTGGCATAAAAAATGACTATGTCATCTGCATACCGGAGGATAGACAGACCTCCCTCAACCAGAATAGCCAACAAATCTGCCAAATCATTAAATAAAAATGGTGACTTGGGGTCACCTCGCTTCATTCCCTTCTAGGTTTGGAAATAATGACCGTTGTCATAATTGACCTTAACCCCAACACTCCCGCCCTGAACGTAAGATGCCACTTCTTGCCTCCATTCAGTCGCAAAACCTTTCATGCAAAGGGCTTGTGGAAGAAAATACCATTTTACTTTGTTGTAGGCCTTTTAAAGTCCACCTTAAAGATGAATCCATTGAGTTTCTTAGTGTGGAGCTCATGGATTGGTTCATGAAGGACATCCACTCCCTCAGGAATATTACGACCAGGCATAAATGCAATCTACGTTCAGTGCACGACCTTATGAGCAACAGTAGACAATCTATACGTTCATCAAGCAGATATGTCTAAATTATTCAATTCGAACAACATCTACTTTCTTAGGTAAAAGCATGGAAATTCCAAAAGTTGAGATAAAACAACCCAAGATCGTCATTGTGTAGGTCCTCAAGAATTGGAAGAAGATCACCCTTAATGATCCCCAACCTGTAAGATAGAACTTAGTGGGGAACTCATCTGGTCTCGACTCTATTACGATCCATCTGGAATATGGCCTACAAACCTCATTTTACGGGGAAGGTGATGTCAACACATCATTTTCCTCGGTGGACAGTTGAGCTTTATCATCAGTGGTATCTTCCACCAGGGATGTAAAATTGGATTGTGGAGAGCCAAAAAAACTCTATAAAAGTTGGCAAATTTGATAATTTGCCACCCCTTACCTTCCCCTTTCATAATTTGCCCCCCCCCCCTGAGAATGACAGGTGGGGCCCGGGCCCGCCCGTCATTGAGATAATGGGTGGCAAATTGTGAAAGGGGGAAGTAAGGGGTGGCAAATTATCAAATTGCCCATAAAAGTTAGTAATGTAAGCTTTCATATGGTCAAACCCATAATGGCCCTCATCTTGTTCAAGCTGAAATATTTTATTTTTCCAAGTTTTCCATTTGTAATCAAGTGGAAGAACTTCGTATTAGCCTTCCCAGATAGATCTTACTTTTTCCTGTTGAGGCCAATTAATTTCTTCCTCACGCAAAAGGTTGGCCAAGAATTCGTCCGCCTTTGGCTTAGCCTCACAATGTGTTGTGGAGAGGGGCATGGATTCGACCTTAATGTCCAAAGTATTATCAATTGCGAGGAGACATTATTTTCTAATACGCTTAGCACAACCCTGAAGGAATTTTCTAAGGTGCCGAATTTTCAATTGCCACTTCTCAATGTTAGTAACTTTTTCAGTCCCCTTTGACCATTCATGAGCTAGTATTAAGAAAACCTTACCTCTCAAACAAGGATGTTTCAAATGAAAAAGGAGCCTTGTTTCCTGGATGACCTGCCCACTAGAATCCAAAAGGAGAGAAGTGTGGTCTGAGGTACTTCTCTGGAGAGCACAACCCATCACCAAAGGACATGTCTGCTCCCACTCCACAATCATCAACACATGATCCATCAATTCATAAATCGGTGAGGGTAAATTATTAACCCAAGGGAATTGGCGACACAATAAAGCTATCACCCTTAGGTCCAATTTCTTAATAATGGCATTGAACATAAATGGCCATCTCGCATCGAAATTATACTAAATTTGAGGTTCTGGATATGGAGGTTCGTGACTTTGTGGTCAAGTTTCATGTTCAAATTATCGATATTAGATAGGGCTCTCTCGGCTTATCCAGAAATAATAGTGTGCAACGGCAGAAAAATTAATGACATGAGAGGGAATCATTCTCCCCCGCCTTCGGCGGCTGCTTGGTGCCGGGAAGTGGGGGACACCAGGATTTTAGATAGGGACTTTTGGCAGTGTCTCCTGGTGTTGGCGGTCATGTAGTGGCAATGCCGACACGTCGAAATAAGGTTTACTCTAGGCCGTTTCCCGACGGTGTTATGGGTCTTGGGAGGATACGTATCCTCTGAGCCAGTGTGTGCTTAGTGGAGGAGTGTGTAGGAGGTTTGGATCGAGATCCCAGTTCTATGATCTGGTCGCTGCGGTCGATCGCTAACACATGGGATCATGGTGGGCGAGGTGGTCAGAGCTGTTGCCTCTCTTCGATGGTGGCCGGAGTTCGTGGCATCTCGGAGGATAGGAAATCGTGGGGTTTGTCCCCGAAACCCGCTCCTGGTTCATGTCCGTCGCGACAGGACCTTTATGCGCCTCACAAAGCCAAGTTATGGCGATGGTGCTCCTGATGCCCATGGTCTTTAGTCAGGTGGCTTCGCCTTGCTCCGAGGAGGTGTGTGTTCGTCCTGGCTAGAGGAGTGAAGATGAACAAGAGCTCAGGGACTTGTGCATGATTTCTGTTATTTGCATGGTGTTGTGTATGATTTGGTTGGACATTTGTTGGTTGTATCTATGGTTGATGTATGGCGTACATCATTTGTACTCGTGTTTTTATGGTGTACGTTGGTTTATGAATACGGGTACTTTATAAAAAAGGTTTCATTTTCAATCAAGAAGTGATGGCTTCTCATGGGCTCTATTGATTATTTATGGGGCAGCACGCCCGAGCTTAAATCTGACTTCCTTGCGAATCATAAGCTTGCTCGGATTCGTGGTTCGAAATCTCTTCCCATGTAGGTAGCAGATGATTTTAACATTATGCGGCGATAGGTAGAAAAGAATAACCATGCATAGAAGTGAAACTAAAAAATGAACAAAAGAAATTCAGTCTTGGCTCACGGACAACTTCTCAGTTTCAAAGGGGTAACCTAGTACTCTGGTAGTAGTGATGAGAGTGAATTGATGCTTAATCCAAAAGGCAGCATTCGAAGGCCACAAGGGGGCTGGCGCGCCCCTCCCATGGCTGGCCGGCCCTAAGGGGAAGGAAAGGGGAGGGGTGGCCCCTCCTGCCTTTTCCCTCCTTAGGAGAGAAAGGAAAGGGGGGCACCTCCTCCTTCCTTCCTCCCGCGCTCCAAATAAGGAAGGGGGGGGGGCTTGGAATAGACCCCAAGTAGGATTCCCCCTACTTGGGCACCCCCCTTGGCTGGTCCTCCCGCCCTACCTAAAGATCCTATTTTAACGAATCACACGTAGAGATATTGCTAGCACACAAAAAGTTAATGGTATTTCATAACTAATGGATTGAGCAGCAGCTCCTAAACCGCCTGAAAAAGAATATTTATTATTTGAGCTATATCTTGCCATAAGAAGACCAATGGGACCTATATTTGAAATGACAATCCATAAAAAACACCAATACTAAGATCGGCTACATCGTTTGTACTCGTGTTTGTATGGTGTACTTCTGGTTTATGAATATGGGTACTTTCTCAAAAAAGGTTTCATTTTCAATCAAGAAGTGATGGCTTCTCATGGGCTCTATTGATTATTTATGGGGCAGCACGCCCGAGCTTAAATCTGACTTCCTTGCGAATCATAAGCTTGCTCGGATTCGTGGTTCGAAATCTCTTCCCATGTAGGTAGCAGATGATTTTAACATTATGCGGTGATAGGTAGAAAAGAATAACCATGCATAGAAGTGAAACTAAAAAATGAACAAAAGAAATTCAGTCTTGGCTCACGGACAACTTCTCAGTTTCAAAGGGGTAACCTAGTACTCTGGTAGTAGTGATGAGAGTGAATTGATGCTTAATCCAAAAGGCAGCATTCGAAGGCCACAAGGGGGCTGGCGCGCCCCTCCCATGGCTGGCCGGCCCTAAGGGGAAGGAAAGGGGAGGGGTGGCCCCTCCTGCCTTTTCCCTCCTTAGGAGAGAAAGGAAAGGGGGGCACCTCCTCCTTCCTTCCTCCCGCGCTCCAAATAAGGAAGGGGGGGGGGCTTGGAATAGACCCCAAGTAGGATTCCCCCTACTTGGGCGCCCCCCTTGGCTGGTCCTCCCGCCCTACCTAAAGATCCTATTTTAACGAATCACACGTAAAGATATTGCTAGCACACAAAAAGTTAATGGTATTTCATAACTAATGGATTGAGCAGCAGCTCGTAAACCGCCTGAAAAAGAATATTTATTATTTGAGCTATATCTTGCCATAAGAAGACCAATGGGAGCTATATTTGAAATGGCAATCCATAAAAAACACCAATACTAAGATCGGCTACATCGTTTGTACTCGTGTTTGTATGGTGTACTTCTGGTTTATGAATATGGGTACTTTCTCAAAAAAGGTTTCATTTTCAATCAAGAAGTGATGGCTTCTCATGGCTCTTTTGATGGCTTTCTCGCGCCCGAGCTTAAATTTGACTTCCTTACGAATCTTGCTCGGATTTATGGTTCGAAATCTCTTGCCATGTTGGTGGGGGATGATTTTAACATTATGCGTGGCGATAGGACGAGAAGAATAACCATGCATAAAAGTGAAACTAAAAAAATAAACAAAAGAAATTCATTCCTTTTGGCTCACGGACAACTTGTCAGTCTCAAAGGGGTAACCTAGTACTCTGGTAGTAGTGATGAGACTGAATTGATGCTTAATTCAAAAGGCAGCATTCGAAGGCCATATCAAATGGCATGAACACAGGTGAGAGCACCAGATCTTTTGTAAATGGATGTGTGCATCATGTGATGCAAAGGCGGGCGAGGATAAACACTCCTTTTGAAAATAAAAGATTATCTCACATATTCCTTTTGGTTAAACATCGTTGGGTTATTCACCTAAGGTGATCGGTCGGAGGTGGTGCTCAAAGCCTAGCTAACGTGCCTGAGCTTATTACTTATGTCGATCTTCTGGTAAGATGGCCCGTCAAAATTAGACACAAATGTTGGTTGACTGCACGCATATTCTTGTATTCTGAACAAAATTTAGGTGGCCAAGTACTCATCATACGGTTCAAGCTTTTGAACCATACATGGCCAAAACCGTCGTATTGCATGGCGGACGTTTGTGGTGTTAGCTTGGGTGTTTTGGAAATGTCGTACTAACAAACTTACTACCAAGGTAGTCATTTCAAGCCCACCCGTCCCCCGCGTCCAGCCGCCCATCACCCTTCCCATCTTCATCCCAACCTCGCCGCCACCGGAGGAATGGCCGGCGAAGCCGGCGCCGGCTCCCGGGATGGTGGCGGCGGGGCGAGATCGCTCCCTTTCGGTGGTGAGAGTTTGGATCTGAGGCGGCGGCCTCGCTGGTGCGGACGGCGCTCCCCCGGCGGCGGGGAGTGATCGTCGGTGAGGTAGGCCGGTTCCCCTCGGCTGCGCGGGCAGCGAGGTCCCGGTGGGCGCAAGTCTTGGCGCGGGGAGGCCCCGGGCTCCCCGCGTCAGATCATAGGCGATCCGGATCCGCTCGTGATGCATGACCTCCGGCCGGCCTGGATCTTCGGCGTACTCGCGCCTGCGGATGTTGTGGCTGGTTCAGAGGTGGCGGCAGGGTGCTTGGCCGGGGGAAACCCTTGGCCGCCGGTGGCGGTCACGGCGTCGAAGGCGTCCCGGATGCCATTCCCTCCGTGGTGGCGGCGCCAAGGCTAAACCTCTCCAGCCTCCCCCCCTTCCCCTGCGCCCGGGTGAAAACCCTAGCCCCGGTGGCTAAGCGGCGGCGGCGCCACAGCGTCGTCACCTTCTTGAAGGCCCCATGCATGGCGAGCTTGTCTGGTTCCTGGTGGCGACCCGCCTGATCTGCTGCGTCGCAGCTCCGGGCAGTGTCTCACGGCTGCGGTGCTTCTCTTCCGGCCGTATCTCCGATGGGGACCTCGCCCTTCCTCACCCTGTACATGCCGTGGTGGAGCGGTACTTCATCTCACTCATTGATGGCGGCGAAGATCAGCGGCATGGCGCTGTGGAGGCTCGCCGCCCGATGCGCGGAGATGGACTCGCGCAGGAGGAGGTTGCTGTCTGGCGTCATGGTGACGTTGATGGCAGAGTGGCCAGACAAGGTAGAAGCGTCAATATGATCTGAAGACGGACCTGTGGAAGATGGTGGCGATGACACACGAGTCGTCGACGGATTGTGCCCTGCACCGGTATGTGGCTCGGCTGGGGCTTCCGAATACGTTTCGGTTTCCGGTGTTTTGATGTCAGGCTTAGGTGAGTGGTTTGGGTAGTGGCCCAGCTAGCACCCCTTCATCATTTTGGATCGGAGGTGCGGCATGTGTTGCCAAGATAATGGATTCAGGCTCATTGTTGTAATACTTTGTAAGGTCCTCGAGAATAATCAATAAAGTGACCGTATGCATCTCCCAGATGCAGAGGTCGGGGATCATCATCCTTTTCTAAAAAAAAAAGGTAGTCATTTCAAACCACCCCGTTGACTACATTTTTAAATGGTCAATCTTCTTTCAGTTGTGGATGCCTCTGGGGAAGAGGAAAGACATGGCAATGGCGAGCGCAATACTGGTAAAGATTAAGATGATCCACAACTTAGACAGGCAACAAAAGACTAATCTTCCCAAACTTACCTTCTGTTTCATCTCTAAACTTATTGCTCTCTGTTTGAGCCCTGGGATGTACTAATATGTTGCTACCTTTGCTCTTTTTTATTTTCCTTGTATTTTTTTCTCCTAAATCTATTTGCCGTTCCATTGACATGGGGTTGCTTGAGCAGAACAAACATTAGTAGATGTGTTTTTAATTCGCTACTGGGAAGCTTGGGCTATGTGGCAAAACTCTTCTTGTAGAAGAGGAATGCGATCTCAGATTCTCACCTAAACTGAAGTTGGTCACCCTCTGCCCCTGGACTGAAAGCATGCAGGCCGCCATCCAAACGATGGAGACACACGAGCATTTGAATTTCAGAGGCAAATTTTGGAGACAAACGATGGAGACACCTTGGGGTTTGTATTCAGACATCAGGTTGGTCCCTTGGTGGTGGGTCAGTTGCTCAACACGGCACATCGTACCATTCTGATCGCAGCACTGGGAAAATGATACATATATGAACAGTCAGTGCCGCTCTGCACTGGGACTGAACATGCTACAGTATGAACACGTCCTCTGTAACGACATTCACTACAAGAGAACTTCTTGTTGCCAGGCAGAGACAGTGTTAGCTAGCAGCAGCGCAAGCAAACAGATTCTCCATCAGAGATAATGTACGAGCTTACAATATGACATTGAGCAAAAGATAAACGACAAGTACCAACTGTACATAACACACAAATATTAGCAGCATTTAAGCGCCTCATACATTTGCAAGTGCTGATTCTAATCCTTGGCTCAGTCACAACCTCCTCGATCATGATTTGCTCCAGAGTGGGTAGGGTAACAAAGCACTCCATTGCTCAAGTGAGTAGGCCATTTTAGAGATCATCACAAGGATGTGACAACACTAGACATACAAGCAAGGGCACAATCTACCAAACTTGGAGGATCCACACAAGGATCAGTCAAAAGGATCGGCCACTGACAAATCGTGAGTACGTACGTGGCGGGTGAATTTATTAACTTTTACTTCAATCCGTGCATCTTGAGAAGCTCTATTCTCCGCTTGTAGCTGCCTACGTAGATAACACATCCAGTCGTCGATGTTGCAGTTGGATTTGTAGCTGTAACGGGCGCCGATTTCCATTTTCATTAGCACTTTCGCGTTCAAAAGAAAGAACTTGGCAAAGTCAATATATAGCCTATGACCACCACAGTAATTCTTCAACACCACTTCTTTTAGATGGAGTTCAAGGCATTCAATTGGATCAAGCTGATCATACTTCCCCGCAATATTCATATCCTTTCCTTCATTAAACTGGGGACAGAAAAAGGAAATGATATTAAGGCAGTTGATGACAAATTAGCACCTACATACTACTGTAGTTCACTGTATCATAAGTCTGAACCTCTGGTGTTTTGACATTTGTGGCAACAGAATAGCAACACTCACAATGACATAGAGCTTCTCCAAGCAGGGGAAGCACTTGAGGAAGTCAATAACAAAATCCAGATTAGCAGCACATTCAAGAACCAAAATCTTCAGTGCACGCATTTTGGTTGCCATGGTGACAGCAGTCATTCTCTGGAGAAAAGGAAACCAAGTGTTTGATATCAGAATAATACACTGTAGTAGGCTGCATATAAGGAAAGCTGAATGTGCTACTACCTGAAAGAGTGTGGTTCCAAGGTGGAGCCTGGGTATGCCTTGAGACAAGAAACCAAGTACCTCCAGCTTCGGAGCCCGGATGACCCGTATGGTCACCGGCCCATCGTCTAGGTAAATCGGCAGCAACCTCTCGAGGCAAGGGGCGTCGTCGATGACCAGCTCCCGGAAGGTGATGGCGACACCTTCGATGCGAGGAGGATAGAAGGCGATGCTCCGGAGAGTCGGCGAGCTGATGCAAAGGCGACCGAAGCTCATGTTGTGCAGCGAGATGCTTTGGAGAACAGCGCAGCTGGAGATGACGCTCTGCAGAGTGTCCTCCGAGATGCCAACATTGAACAGCATGATCTGCTTGAGGTGCGGAAACCTCGGGGGCGGCGGCGCGGCCAGGCCGGGGAATCGGCAGCCGCCGAGCCTGAGCGCGCACAGCGTGGGCGCGAAGCGCGCCAGCGGGTGCGGCGGCAGCGGGTAGTGGCTCCCCCACTCCAGGTTGGTGACCTCGAGGTCCTGGAGGCCGGCGAGCGACCCGGAGCGGAACCAGCCGTCGGCCTCGCCTAGGCTGTCCGGGGAGAAGGCGAGCCGGAGCGAGAGGCGGCGGGCCGGGCCGGGGTGGCCGGAGAGGATCCTGGAGACGAGCGCGGCGCGCGAGTCGTCGTCGCCCGCGAGGTCGGGGGCCGCCGCGAGGTTGAGCGGCGCGTCGGCGGAGCGCCAGAGGGGGCGCCACCGGCGGGAGAGGGCCTGCGTGCGCGCGCCGTCCTTGGTGGGGAGGAGAGAGACGACGGTGCCGAGCACCTCGTCGGGGAGGCGGCTGATGAGGTCGAGGCCCCCCGGCGGCGGCGGATCCTGCTGGTCGTCGGCTCGGACGGGTCTTCGCCTCTTCCTGACTTGCATTTCGGGGGTGGCCGCCGCCGCCGCCGCGGCGTCCTCCATGGCCGGAGGTTGGCGAGCCTCGCGGCAGTGGGGACTGACTGGGAGGGGAGGGGATTTGGGAGGAGTTTGACTTGTGCATCGGCGCGAGGATTTCGGAACGTCTAGACTCTAGAGGGAGAACGCAGCCCAGGCCCAGTATTTGGATGGCCCGTACTTCTTTATTTTTCTTTATTTAATTATTATTAATATCTCGTTCACGCAGCATATGCTCCCCTCTGTAAGAAAAACAAAAAAAAAAGGTGCACGCGACACGAGCTCTGGGCAGTTTATGCTCAGCTCTGAAGAAGGAAATTGAGGAAAAAAGAAGTGCTGCATAATTTTGAAACAAATGATGTACAAAACCATAGCCAGGTCTTGGTAATGCACCTTTACCCCGTATAGTGTTGTTGTTGTTGTTTTCCTGATAAATACAAGTATGCATTCCATATATTCTTAGAAGAAAGGGTAAAGCACCCGTCCACAATGTACAAGTAGGCCCGCGGCTTACCAACACGCTAGACTTACTCCTCACTAACACCCCGCCTGGATAGAGCTTGGAACAAGCGTGTCATATCGGTCTTGAATTTCCCCACAATGCTCCAAGCTCTACCCTCATCTACAATTTTACATAAGAGATGTGGTGTTCTGGTGCTCCAAGTCTCCCACATCACAAGAGCATAAACGTGTGGATATCCTTCCGTCTTTGAGGTTGGCGATTGAAAGAAGTGCTCCATGTGAGTAGTCGATACTACTCACATTCGGTTCGGGAGTCCACTCCGGGTTTCCCCCATGCTACCCAAACATCATGCCAAACCGTCCTGGTAAAGACGCGTGCGGCTAGAATGTGATCGATGTATTCCTACTCCTGATCACACAATGGACACCGCTCCTCGTGAGGCAAGCCTCGTTGAGCTACACGATCCGATGTCCAATATTTGTCCTTGTAAGCGAGCCAGGCAAACAATCTACATCAATGCACTAGTAGAAAATAACCCATTAGTCCCGGTTCGTAAGGGCCTTTAGTCCCGGTTCATGAACCGGGACTAATGGGTCGTTACTAATGCCACCAGACATTAGTCCCGGTTCAAAGACGAACCGGGACCAATGTGACTCCACGTGGCGATGTGCACCGAGCCCGGTCGGAGGTCTTTGGTCGGTTGGTGGTTCCAACCGGGACCAAAAGTCTTTTTTTTTAAGAAAGTGGCTGCTTTAGGGTTTTGTGGTTTATTTTAGGTTGTTATTTATAGCTAGCTAATAGAGAGAAGTGTCCTCTCTTATCTTCGTCCTTGGTTTATCAACGCTGCTGCTATATGTTCATTGCACCCAGATATATATATGACATGGCTCATGCATGCTTTGCATCATACATCATCATATATATGTATATAATAAAGTCCTACTAATCATGCATCATCATACTACTTCTACTAGCTCGTTATTAATAATAAGTCATACGATCATCATCCTCGTATATAGTCATCGAACCCAACCCTACATATATAATTGTTCTTAGCACATGATCATCAAGTACGGTATAGGACCTAAAACACCCTTAAGGTAAAATAGCATAAAACAATATAGACCCGACTCTCCATTATGAGGAATGGCGATCATCCTGTCTCCAATTCTTGCCTTTCGCTGCTTATTGCTTCCAAGAAGCTCCTTACGACTGTCCATACATTTTTTCCATTCTTTGATTGTTATGTCTCCACTTCTTTTAGAAACCCGATATGGACAGTTGAGATTCAGAGGACGACCTGGTAGTATGTTCAAAACATGAAGGCTACCACGCGTATACATCGATGAGGGACACACTCATTCGGGATTATCTGTTGAAAAACATAGTAATAACTTCGTAGTTAGCAATGATGTACTAGTTTAGAAGTGTGCAAAAGATGCACGGATGTTGTAATAGTAAAAATAATCGTACCAAGGTATCTCCATGGTAGTTACAGTAGTTCAACACGTGCACTAGTGGCGCGTATTGACCATAATGTTGAGGAGTTTGATTGTAGATATTGTAATTCTCAAGATCTCTACAAAATCCGACTAGATGTCGCTTTCTCCCGATAAGTTAATTCGCAGCCTTCGTGTAGTATGTTCTATCTACCATCTTCCGCACATTCTTTGAAGAATGAAAATAAGCTGTCAATGGAGATAAGTTGTCAACTATATATTTTGAAATAAACAATATAAATTACTTAATAACTATGTTTAGCTCACATGAGGGAAGAACTGGAGGTGTATGCACAAAGACCCAAATCGTAGGTGTCTCTTGCTCGATTGTAGGATCACCAAGATCCATGGTGATAATCATACCCTCATCAAGACCATACATCTTGCAAAATGCATCCCAATTTTGCAACCAAAATGGGTTACACTCGAGCATTGTACAGCTTTACTTGAAAATCCACATCATGTTCGGTACTTAGGACAATTTTTTTGTTTGAAATTTTCATGGTCTTCAAAATCCATCCTCTCCAAGACATAGCGTCTTGCAAAGCATGGGATAAGCTAGTCGAATTGAAAAAGATGAAAATTACACGTTAAAATAGTTGAAGTCGTGCTTAATTACGAAAAAAACTATTGTCGCTGCTATGCATACCGTATGAACATCGCAAGTCTCCTCGAGCTTAATGCTGAATCGCCGATCTTCCTCCAGCTCAATGAATCATCGCACATACCTCGGTCATCGTGGCACCATCGCACTCCCGAGGCGATTTTCGTGCGTCGATGAGGACGACATTTCGCCCACGTTCATAATTCAAATATTAAACTAGATCATTATTATAAATCACGGGTTGACTATAGATGATCGATGTACATACGGGTTGAATACTACATCATCTCTTGGTGTCCGTACATCATCGAATATTATCACTAATAAAACTAGAACCGTAGCGCCCGACGGTATCGACAGGCGGTGTCCGGATGCCTCACCACCACATCGCCCACGCGACCGCCACCAAACAAGGATCGGGTCAACAACGGGTTGCCTCCTCACCAACCTACTACGTCCCCGAAAGGTAGCACCTCCCAATACCAACCGGCGGAGCCAGGTCCCGAACATGACCCTGATCAAGCAGGCCTCAATCGCCGACTCGACGACAGCGAGGATGCGGGATAGGCATCGCCGACGCGTCGACTGGGAACTACTTCTATATATAGTTAAATAAAAGTAGTCTTATTAATTAAATCTATCTAGCTCAACTACTAAACACTTACTATAAATAAATAAGTAGTACTTACTAAAACAAACTACTTCATATATAAACTACTTCTTCTTTTTTTCCTTTTTCTAAATTACTACACATCTAATCCTACATAAAGATCTAAATTACTACACATCTATTTACAGAAAAAAATCTAACATAAAAACTAACATAAAAATCTAACATAAAAACTTACATAAAAAATCTTACATAATATGAACAAATCTTTTACAGAAAAAAAACTAACATAAAAATCTAACATAAAAACCTTACATAAAAAATCTTACATAATATGAACAAATTTTACAGAAAAAACTAACATAATATAATACATATCTAAATTACTACACATCTAATCCTACAAAAGATCTAAATTACACAATATGAACAAATTTTACAGAAAAAATCTAACATAAAGAAACTAACATAAAAAATCTTACATAATATGAACAAATCTTTTTACAGAAAAAAATCTAACATAAAAACTAACTAAAAATCTTTTTACAGAAAAAAATCTAACATAAAGAAACTAACATAAAAAACTAACAAATTAATTACACAATCTACATTAACTACATATCTAAATTACACAATCTAATCTAACAAAAGTATCTATGAACTACAAAAAATCTAAAAAAATCTAACATAAAAAATCTAACATAAAACATGTAACATAAAAACTAACTAAAAAATCTTTTTACAGAAAAAATCTAACATAAAGAAACTAACATAAAAAACTAACATAAAAATCTAACATAAAAACCTTACATAAAAAATCTAACATAATATGAACAAATTTTACAGAAAAAAACTAACATAAAGAAACTAACATAAAAAGATCTAACATAAAAATCTTACATAATATGCACAAATCTTTTTACAGAAAAAAAAAATCTAACATAAAAAACTAACAAATTAATTACACAATCTACATTAACTACATATCTAAATTACACAATCTAATCTAACAAAAATATCTATGAACTAAAAAAAAATCTAAAAACAAATCTAAGAAAAAATAAAAAAAGAGGCGACCTGCCGGCGACGGCGACGGCGAGGTGCGGCGCGGGGCGGCAGGGCGTCGGCGGGCGCGGCGGCGGCAGGGCGGGCGGGCGGGCGTCGGCGGCGGGCGGTCGGGTCGGGGGCGGCGACGGCTGACGTCTGTTGGCGGGCGCTGGCCGCGGGACGGCGACAGGCAGGCAGGTATGGCGACGGCAGCAGGGCAGGAAGAGCGGCGGCGACGGCGCTGGCGGGCGGCGACGGTGTCGGGCGGCAGGGGGCGAGGCGGCGAGGAGCAGGAGATCGAAGTGGGGATGCGGTTCGAAATTCCTAAGTGCTACTTATATAGCTAAGGCTTTTGTCGGTTCGTGGCTGCAACGGGACCAATGCCTTCTTTGTCGGTTTGTGCCACCAACCGACCAATGCTCTTTTCAAGATGGCCCAAAGGCGGAACGAAGATTTTGGTCGGTTGGTGGCACAAACCGACAAAAGAGGGCATTGGTCCCGGTTGCAGCCACTAACCGACAAACCGAAGATGGTCGGTTGGTGCCACCAACCGGGACCAATGGACTCTCGCAGCTGTTTTTTTTTGATTCTTCCAGCAGCTTTCGTTTTAGTCCCACCTCGCCAAGCGAGAGGCACTCGCATGTTGTTTATAAGCCCCGAAAGTGAGATACAATGACGAAGATGCTCAATGCTCTCAAGACGTTGGTCGGCTTCAACCCTTGCGGGATACGGTAGACGCACGAGCTATGTGCGGTCAGATTGACACTATCCCAAAAGGGTTGAAGCAGATTAACGAGCATTAAATCTCTTTTTATTTGTAATGACTTATTATAACTCAGAAAAAATAATATAGCAGAAAAAGAAAAACTATATAAAAACTACTCAGAAATGAATAGAAGCAAAAAATAGTTGTGATTAACTACAGTAAAAAGGAGCATATATGCTTATTTTTAATGGCTTATTACAACACGAAATAAAAAGAAAAAATAAATATAGCAGAAAAAGAAAAACTATATAAAAACTACTCAGAAATGAATAGAAGCAAAAATAGTTGTGATTAACTACAGTAAAAAGGAGCATATATGCTTATTTTTAATGGCTTATTACAACACAGAAATAAAAAGAAAAAATAATATAGCAGAAAAAGAAAAACTATATAAAAACTACTCAGAAATGAATAGAAGCAAAAATAGTTGTGATTAACTATAGTAAAAAGGAGCATATATGCTTATTTTTAATGACTTATTACAACACGAAACAAAAAGAAAAAATAATAATAGCAGAAAAAGAAAAACTATAAAAAAACTACTCAGAAATGAATAGAAGCAAAAAATAGTTGTGATTAACTATAGTAAAAAGGAGCATATATGCTTATTATTAATGACTTATTACAACACAGAAATAAAAAGAAAAAATAAATATAGCAGAAAAGAAAAAAACTATATAAAAACTACTCAGAAATGAATAGAAGCAAAAAATAGTTGTGATTAACTATACTAAAAAGGAGCATATATGCTTATTTTAATGGAATATTACAACTCAGAAATAAAAAGAAAAATAAATATAGCAGAAAAAAAAAAAAACTACTCAGAAATGAGTACAGATGCGCTTATAGAGGAAATTCAACTTAAATTCATAACGAATTTCAAGAGAAATCTGTATGAATTTATGCTAAATTACCTATATAAGCGCATCTATTTTCATTATCGGAGGAGCTCAATAAAGTAGAGAGGGAGGGGCTTATAAACCAGTCCCGTTCCCCTTCGGTTGGCGAGGTGGGACTAAACTCTGGTCGCAACGGGCACCAACTTTTAGTCCCGGTTGACGGCTCGAACCGGGACTAATGGGAATTCTTTGGTCCCGGTTCAAGCCACCAACCGGGACCAATGGTGGTGGGCCAGGAGCAAGGCACATTGGTCTCGGTTCGTCCCACCAACCGGGACCAAAAGGTCCAGACGAACCGGGACCAATGGCCCACGTGGCCCGGCCGGCCCCCGGGGCTCACGAACCGGGTCCAATGCCCCCATTGGTCCCGGTTTTGGATTGAACCGGGACTAATGGGCTGACCCGGCCTGGACCATTGCCCCCTTTTCTACTAGTGATGGGGTGCACGACGATCCCATAGGACCGTCCTACTAGATATTTCTCCCGTCCAACACATACCTTCTATTGTAAGCCGATTTCACAGAGAATTTTCCTGGTGGCTCCCAGGCCCATCTAGCTACACCTTCCACCTTCGGCAGTAAGGTAATGATCGAGACACATTCCCAAAGGGCAAGGCACTGTAGCAGTTTGTTGTCGCTCATGTCAGGCCCAACATCCTGAGACCACACACTATTGGTAAGGCCTTCCAGAACCGTCTGTGATGCTTGCACATGCGGTTTGACCCGATCATAAATTGCTGACACGATGTCTTGCGCTCGCATGCCATCGATCCATTGATCACCCAGAAGAAGGAGGATCCACCATTCCCCACGTGAACAAACACTACAGATCTGTAGATTGCAAGGGATTCCGGTGGCACTTCTATGTCAAATTCCTTACAAGGCCTCGCCCCATCAACACGCTTCAACCAGAGCTAGCTCACTTGCAGCGCTATGTTCAACCATCTCAAATTCGGTAGCCCAAGCCCGCCAGACCACTTGTGCATGCAGAATACCTCCCAAGCGACAGCACAACTCCACCCATTGGCCTAAGCAATTCCTACACTGGTGGAAAAAAGGCCTTTGGTCGCGGTTCGCAACTGCCATTAGTCGCGGCTGCGCAACCGCGACCAAATAAGCGCGACTAAAGACCCCCCCCCCTTTAGTCGCGCCTCTTACGAACCGCGACTAAAGGCTTTAGTCCCGGTTCTCGTGGCTAACCGGGACTAAAGGCCTCCTCCGCAGGTTTAAATTTTTTACTGAATTTTTTTGCGAATTTTTTCATTTTTTTATTTTCAAATTTCTGAATTATTTTAACCTCTAATCTCTAATCACCACCCCTCATCACTGCTCAATTTATCCTCTAATCTCTAATCACCCCTCATAATTCCAAATCATCTAACTTCCCGAACGGTCACCCATCCTCCCACTCCCCCAGCCTGAGCACGCTTAACTTCCGGGTTCTATTCTCCCTCGTTTCCAAGTCTGCACTTGTTGTTTTCCTGACAATAGTAGGATGTCAATTCTATTAACCCTCAGGTATTTAGCTTGAGCATGAAGTGACACATTTCACTGTTTGAGTTTGAAACTATTGTTTTAAAAAACAATTATTATTTAGTAACACTAATATTTCTGGAATAATTAGTTTGACCATTTTTTGACCACAGTTTGACCAGATTTGACCAAAATTTAAAAAAAACTGAAATAATTATTTAGTAACACTAATATTCTAGAATAATTAGTTTGACCATTAGTTTGACCACAATTTGAAATTTTTTGAATTTTTTTGCCTCTCCAGAACTTAAAAGCCCCGTATCTTTTTTTCTGTTAGGTTTTTGGGGATTCTTAAAATGTTTAACGGGGTTCCCCCAGTTAAATTCGAATGTAACTTTTCGAGTAGATGATTTTTCATATAAAAAACTTTTTCATCCGAGTTCGTATGCAAAAGTTATGCCAATTTTAAGAATTTCCAGAGAGATTTTGCAAATAAAGTCGAAATTCATATTTGTTAATTTTCCCAACAACTAGACCACATATCACATGGAAAACTTATTTTATTTTATTTTTTTGACATTTGCATAATTTTCTTTTGTTTTTTCTAAAACTGAGAAGGCGATCCGGGGGGGGTAGAGTTTGAAAATGAGGCCTCAAATCCCTTTAGTCGCGGTTGGTCAGACCAACCGGGACTAAAGGTCTCGCCAACCGCGACTAAAGGTTCGGGCCATTAGTCGCGGTTGGCCGCATCAACGGGACTAAAGGTCTAACCTTTAATCCCGGTTGGCACTCGCCAACCATGATCTAAAGGCCTTGAACCAACTGAGACCTTTAGTCCCGGTTGTGCCAACCGGGACTAAAGCCCTCACGTGCACCAGTGGCCACCGAGCGCCACAGGCCCAGCCTTTGGTCGCGGTTCACCTCCAGAACCGCGACTAAAGGTCCCATTAGTCGCGGTTCCTACAGCTTCGCGACTTATGGGGCTGGACGGAAGCCTGTTTTTCCACCAGTGCTACCCAAAAGAAGCTCCTGCAAATCCGTGTGATACTAACCAAAGTTTCGGGCGGCACATCCATAGCCATCAATGAATTGGCATCGCACATATGGCAGACTGAACTGGACCCAACCGACCTGTTTTGTCCATATAGGATGCCTTCCAAGTGGGAACCTTTTACGCAATCCCATCGATAATTTCATGAAACTATGGAGAAGAGGGTTTTCGAAGGCAAAGGGACAAACCTAGGTAGCGTCAGGGAAAGGCTCCGATGGGGCACCCCAGGCCCTCCTGCAACATGTCAAGGTGCACACTCTTGCACCTACTAGGTAGCACAACACACTTGAGCAAATTGATGCGCAACCCTGACACTATCCCAAAGTCTGTGAGAATAGCAGAAAACATCTTGCTCAGTTGGGAGCCATTTAGCTCCAAAAGATAGGTTTTTCTTTTATTTTATACTCCCTCCGTCCGGAAATACTTGTCATCAAAAAGAATAAAAGGGGATGTATCTAGATGTATTTTAGTTCTAGATACACCCCTTTTTGTCCATTTTGATGACAAGTTTTTTCGGACGGAGGGAGTACCAGAGAGAGTTTAGGGCTAAAATAAATACCAATAAAGTTCTAAAATTTGTAGAAAAATTCACATAAATACGTGGGCTCAAATGTAACTCTGTGAACTTTTTGTTCTGGCCTAAATGCAATCTTTCGAAAATATATTTTTGCAAACTAGTTAATTTGAGTATTAAAATATTTCTCAATTAACTTCGAAATTTCCAAATAGTATTCTAATAATTCTTCCAACTCTTTCATTTTGAAGAAGTCATGTTATCTTGTCTCCTAATTTTTTTCATGAGTGGAAAAATTATTTGAATATTGAAAAAATAGAATACAAATGCAAAGAAAATATGATATGCATATGAATGAATAGTAAGACATTGAAATTGAAAATTGGGATGTTACATGCTTATGTGTTATTATGTCAATTTGGGTCAAACAATGTGCTGGTAGTTGCACCTGGAGTTGGGAAACCAAGCCGAATGACTACTCTCGATGTTCCCGCTCCGAACACCAAATCCGTGTGAACTCCTGGTTATGTTGATCAACTTTGTGCTTTCCTATGCATGCCATTTGTGCTTTTCTGAACTTGCTATGCTAGAGAATATTGTGTGCTTGAAAACATTGTGTTTGTGTGCTTGAGACATTGTGTTTGTGTATTTGAGACCATAGTTTGTTATGTATGTTGTGCAATGTTGTTTGGCTATAATGTGGCAATAGTTGAGTCATTTAGGAAGTGATATTTGCGCTACGTATATGTGGGATATTATTTGTATATGTGATTTGTTGCAGGGCTAATTAAAAAAAAAATTAAAACAGCCCCTAGCAGAGGCTCTGCAAAGTGCAATGCTCTACTAAACATTTTTATCGAGTGTAGCACTCGGCAAAGGTGCCACATGGCACCACCTGGTATCTTATTGGCCTCTTTGCTGAGTTGGACGGGCCGGATCTCGACAAACATCACAATCTGGGATTTTACTAGACATATCTTTGCCGAGGACGGAACTCGGCAAATGTCAAGAACTTGAAATTTTTTTCTAGATATGAAGTGTGTACTCCACAGACTATGCCAGCCTTTGCCGTGTGCTACACTTGATAAAAATGTTTAGCAGAGTATGTCCGCATAAATACTCAGCGAAGACGATGCCTCGGCACACTTTTGGCACCATGTGTCACGCTCCGGGGCTTCCGAATTCACCGAGTATATATGGAAGGCTCTCAGGAAAGTGGCCTGCCACTTGGCTGCCGACCTCTCCGTCCGGCCCGTCAAGTGCCCCACCCAGGGCTTGGCAAAAGGTTTGTCAGAGTCCCCGATGGACGGCTCTTGGCGAAGTGGCTATTACCTGAAGGGTTCGGGCCGATTACCTTGAGCCGAGAACTACACACGGAAGCAAACTGCGGCACAACTGCGTGCCCTGGTACACAAACTAGCAGGGCAGCTGCCCAAATGGAAGGCTGCATGCATGCCCAAGAGTGGACGGCTGACCCTCGTGCAGTCCGTCTTGTGCGCTATCCCGATCCACGCGATGATGGCATTAGATCTACCACAGAAGACAATAACAGCCATGAAAAAAAACCGGTCAGAGATTCCTCTGGTGTGCAAAATCACAAGCTAATGGTGGGCAATGTGCAGTGGCATGAGAGCAGGTCTGCTCACCGAAGTGGGCAAGAGGCTTGGGTATTCCCAACCTGGGCTGGCTCAATGTTGCGATGCAATCGCGATGGCCATGGCTACAGAGTAGACCCTTCCAAACCATGTGCTGAGTTCATCCTACAGGTGCTGGAGCACTCCATGTAGCTATTCCATGCAGCAACTAGAGCAATTGTGAGAGATGGAATAACGACATTATACTGGGAGGACCGTTGGTTGAACGGGATGCGGATCCCAGAGATCGCGCCGAACCTACACGCATCGTGGCCAAGAGTACGTGCTCTTCGCGCACAGTACATCAAGCCATCGAGGAAGGCACCTGGGCAGAAGACATAGGGCCAGAGCTAATAGAACCAATGCTCCACGAGTACTTACAGCTATGGTCCAGAGTGCAGGCAACCCAACGTCAACCGGGGCACGCAGACACTATTAGTTGGTCCTGGGAACAGAATGGACATCACTCCATGTGCTCAGCCTATGATGCCAAGTTCTGGGGGCGGGAAGTTATTCCGGCGGCTACGTGGAACTCTGGTGCACCTATACGATGTCGCTTCTTCGCATGGTTGGCACTCAGTAATTGATGTTGGACCTCAAACAGATTAGTGAGACGTGGATTGGACCACCAGGACGCTTGCCCCTTTTGTGACCAGGCAGAAGAGTCGATTCAACACATTCTGCTGGACTGCGTTTTTGCTAGAGAAGCGTGGACGGTACTATATCAGGCTTTGGGTAAACCTAAGTGGGCATTGGCTTTGTCCAGCTCACTCCAGGATTGGTGCACTGACAAAGCAAGGAACAAAGCAGCCCGCAAGGACGTCAGGACACTATTCATGCTAGTGCTATGGGAGCTATGAAAACACAGGAATGCAATTGTCTTTGATGGCGCAACACCATCCATCGCACACATGCTGCAGCAAATGCAAGAGAAAGGGCGGACATGGAAGAAGGCTGGCCTTTTCAAGTGCGACACCACAACGTTCTTTGAGGAGTTATCACGGTGGGTGAGTGAGAGGGGTTAGCCATCCTTATGTAGACCGGCTAGGCTGGGTGGAGTGGACGTTTCATACGCATTGTAAATGACGGTTGTATGAGGGCTCGTTACCCCTTCTTCTTTTATAAGTACGCACACTCGTGCGTATTTAAGAAAAAAACACATTGCCGAGTGAGAATTGGCTTTTGCTGGAACTCGGGAAACTTGGAAATTCAAGTAGTCCGTCCATGTCTCATGCATGTATTCCACCTGTATTTGTTCCGATTGCACTCTTTGGTAAACATAATGGCACTGATCCCAAGGAAAATGTTAACGGCCGGTGAAATGGTCCAAAGTATTTGTCGCCCTGGCATGGACGTTGCTCTCCCTCTCCTCCGAGAAACTTGATGAGATGATTCCGATCGGCCGGACTAGTGGACGCAAGGAAGCATATGGTACGCATGCTAGTCCACTTGCCACTGTCCCTTTGAACGTTCATGCTGTACGCACATTATTATTTGTTGTCCTGGTCCTAAGATGTCACTTACAGTGGTTCAGACTTCTAAGTCACAAGGAGGAATGGGTTTCCGAGATTTGGAAATCTTCAATGACGCGCTGCTAGCAAAGCAAGCATGGAGAATACTTGAGAATCCAACCAGCTTGTGTGCGCGTGTGCTTAAAGCACGATATTTCCCTCATGAGGAGTTCTTGACGGCAGGATGTCCAGCTAGTTCATCCAAGACATGGAAAGCAATTATAAAGGGAAGGGAGATGCTGAAGAAGGGACTCATTAGGAGAATTGGGAATGGAGAGACCACCGAGGTGTGGCATGATCATTGGATAGATGGGACTATAAACATGAGATCGATGGGTGCACTTCAGGCAAACTCAGTTCAGTTTGTGTCGGACCTCTTAGACCCGATGACAAATCAATGGAATGCGGAGTTGATCCAGAGTATCTTCTATGCACCGGACGCGGCAGCTATCCTCGCTATGGCACGGCCGCGGATGGGAAGTGCAGATGTGTGGGCATGGGCCAGAGAGAAATCGGGGCTCTTCACAGTCCGATCGGCGTATCGATATGAGGTGAACACGAGAAGCCAGGGGACTGAATCTTCGGGCTCCTCAACAGGTGATATGGACATTTGGAAGGCTCTGTGGAAAATTAACGTGCTGCCCAAGATACGTGTGTTTTGGTGGCGCGTGCTGAAGAATTTTCTACCTTCTTATGGGGAGCTCCAAAGGCGGCATATCAAGCAGCGATCGCACTGTCCGATGTGTGGGCACGATAACGAGACATTGTTCCATTCGTTATTGAGTGCGAGCATGCAAAACGGTTCTGGGAGGCAGCAGAACGCTTTTTTGGCATAGAGATACCAAGACTACATCCGAACACCTGGGCTCGGGATCTCTTGGATCATCGGTTTTATAAGAAGGAAGAGGCAGCAGTTATGATAACTGTTATGTGGGCAGTGTGGCATTCCATGAACAAATATACCCATGGGGAGATGGTGTACCAGCCCATTAAATCAATGGTGATCATTGAAGAGATTATCAGGGCACTTGAGATACCTGAGAGAAAGAAAACTGAAAGCACTGCCCGGCGGGGATGGATACCACCGGAGGAGGGCTGGATAAAAATCAATGCCGATGGGGCGACGGATGTGGGGCAACTGAGGAGTGGAGCAGGGTTTACTGCTCGAGATCACAATGGTGATTTTGTAAGAGGGGGAGGTACCAGATATGATGGGGTCCTGGATCCATTATCTATCGAAGTACTTGCATGCAGAGATGCGATCAACATGGCGATAGAGATGGGCTTGCAAAGAGTTATTGTGGAGACAGATTGCCAAGAGATCCATCGGCTGTGGGAGCTACCTCAGAAGTCGTCATGTTTTCACTTGATCACGGAGATGAAGAATCTATCTTCTTTTTTTCAGGGATTTGAGCTACGGTTTGCGGGTCGCCAGTCTAATATGGTGGCACACCGTCTAGCTAGACATTCGTTACAACTTTCTGTTTCTTCGATTATGTATGACACAATCCCTGGGTGGCTGACTGATTGTTTGCAGTCAGACATGCTGGCGCCTAATGAATAAAGAGCTGGAGGGCGTTTAGCTTCAAAAAAAAAAAAAAGACTTCTATGTCTATCTACGTCAACTCCTAGTTTGGAAAACGTACGTACATTAATGGCTGCTCAATGTATTTTCCTCGATCGCACAACTAGAAAGGGGGCATGCTAGCACGTGCGTGCGCCACTATTGCCAGTGTGGATCCCTCGATCAGAACTCAGAGCAACAGCAATGGCTGAGCTGAAGGGGAAGCTATGCTTGTGCCCAAGTAGCGATCTCCTCGTCCTGTGCTTCTTGCTCCTCGGTGTACATGTCCATCATGCGACCGCCATCTTGTTCAACTACAGCTCCTTCAGCTCCGGTGATTTCAGAGAGGAGGATGACGCGATGGTCACCGACGGCAGGATTGAGCTCGTCGGCGACGAGGCCGGCGGTCGAGCAAGGGGCCGCGTTCTGTACAAGCAGGCGGTGCAGCTCTGGGACCCCGTCACGGGCGAGACGGCCGGCTTCACCACGAGCTTCAACTTCAGCATCCAGTCCCTGCCTGGCCGGAGCAGCACCCCCGGGCACGGCATGACGTTCTTCGTCGCGCCGTACATGCCCGAACTGCCGCAGGATTCCTACGACGGCTGCCTTGGGCTCTTCGACGAGAAACATGCCCCGAAGAACGGGACGACGGCGATCTCCGCCAACGCCTCCGGCAGCGCCAGCTTCGTCGCCGTGGAGTTCGACACCCACCGTGACGCGTGGGACCCCAGCAGCCGGCACATCGGCGTAGACGTGAACAACGTCGACTCACGCGGCAACTTCAGGATCTTGCCAGAAGGCAGCCTCGTGGACGCCGGCGTTATGTCTTCGACGGTGAGCTACGATAATGACACGGCGAGGCTGGACGTCGTCCTCCGCGTCAGTGGCGCCGAGTATGCCCTCGGCGCTACCGTCGACCTGCGAAGCTTGCTGCCGGAGCAGGTCGCGTTAGGCTTCTCAGCGGCCACCGGTGATGCCTTCGGCAGCAATCACACGTTACTCTCGTGGTCCTTCAGCTCCACGCTCCCGACGAGGAACTACACGCCCCTCCCATCTACCTCGTCAACCAAGAAGGCCACCCTACAACTCAGAGCCGGGGTTGCCGCCGCAGCCGTGCTGGTGCTCCTGCTCGCGGTCACCGTGGCGGTGCTGCTCCGGCGTGCGAGCAGGAGAAACAGGCATCCAGACGACAAAGACATGCTCGCCGGCGACATGACTCCGGACTCCCTCGATGCCGACGGCGATGAGTTTGGTTCCAGCACGGGACCCCGGCCGATCCCGTACGCCAGCCTAGCGGCGGCGACGAGGAACTTCGCGGAGGAAGGGAAGCTGGGGCAGGGCGGATCCGGGTCGGTGTACCGGGGCCACATGAAAGAGCTCGGCGGCCGCGACGTCGCCGTCAAGGTATTCCTGCGAGGGGCGTCCTTGGAGGGGAGGAAGGAGTACAGGTCGGAGGTCACCATCATCAGCAGACTGCGCCACCGGAATCTTGTGCAGCTAATCGGCTGGTGCCATGGCCGCAGGCGGCTGCTGCTGGTCTACGAGCTCGTCCACAACGGCAGCCTCGATGGGTACCTCTACAGCAACACCAAAAACGACGTCCTGACTTGGCAAGTTAGGTACGCATGCTTGGAGCTACACATGCATCAATGTATGTCCAGTCGTATTCTTTACTTACTTTTCTACCTTGACTATAGATGAGCCTAACTTTTGGCTAACACTTATTATGGACTAGAAAAATCGTCGTATCATTTGAACTGTCTTTTTCTAGCTTTGATCGAGTCCATTGATATCTAAATTCTTGGTCGATGATATTTCTTAGGCATTTTTTAGCAACGGAGTATTACTTCTGCTTTATTATGCGGTTTTGATATTTCTTAGGCTTTTCCAATAATAGCATGTCTTGCTTTTTTCACTACCAGAATTTGGCACTTTACCGATTGCCCGACAATGGGACAAATGCACCCGGCAAAAGGTTTGCGGAGTGTTAGACTCGGCAAAGGGAACTTGGCTGGACTTCTGCCGGCAAACAGAAGTTTGCCGAGTCCTATTTGTCGGGCACTCGCAAACTCTTTTGCCGAGTGTAATAGAAAGGCACTCGACAATGAAATAGTCCAGACGAAACAGAGTAGAGTTTGCCGAGTGTAAAAGAAAGGCACTCGACAATGAAATAGTCTAGACGGAACAGAGTTGAATGGTGCCATTGTCACGTGCCACAACGGTAGTTTGCTGAGTGTTGCACTCAGCAAAAGTTGAAGGGTTTGCTGAGTGTTACAATTGGCAAATCATTTTAGCGTAATTAAAGAAAACACGGGCGACCTGAGCCTAGCTCAACCATTTCCTACATGGGTCGCCAGGATGCCTAATGGCGGGCTGGGAGGATCATCACGGTAAGGATCCCCTCGTGCATCTTCGGTTGTGCGACCATATGCACTGCCACCGCGCGTCGCTGCCCCATGGGGAGGGAGGTTATGGTCGTGTGTGCATGTCTGTTCGCTGCCTCTGGGCATTGCTGGCCCGTAGGGAGGAAGCAGCTGGCTCTAAGATGAGAGAGTGAACAACAAGGTCAAGCGAGTTACATGACCGCGGGTGAAATATCATGCCCGCATGGTCTTCGGCGACGTCGTCTCAAGAATAGAGAGGCTATTGGGTGAAGAGAGAGAGAGAGAGAGAGAGAGAGAGAGAGAGAGAGAGAGAGAGAGAGAGAGAGAGAGAGAGAGAGAGAGAGAGAGAGAGAGAGAGAGAGAGAGAGAGAGAGAGAGAGAGAGACGGGGGGTTGATACAGAAGGGATAGAGAGAAGAGAGGAGGAAGAAGGGAGAGAGGAATAGGCAGTCATTGGATCTGTGAGAATGAAACCGTGGGGAGGTATGATCCGTGGAAGGGTGTCTTTACCAAGGGGAAAGTATCACATGATACCATTCATTACATGCTACCATGATACCAACTTATAAAGTTCAAATTTAGTCTTGGCAAAAAAAACTGAAAAAATCATGGATGTTTACAACATATATGTTGACAACCCCTAAAAAAATCAGATTTAAATTCGACGTACACAAAGAGAAAAAAAAGACAAATCCATCGTGAATAGTGTCAAAAGAAGACAAAAGCAGAAATGGCACTATCCATATCTGAATTTGTATTTTTTGTTTCTCCTTGAGTATTTCGAATTTCAATCTGAATTTTTTAGGGGTTGTCGAAATATGTGCTCTGAACCTCCATGATTGTTTTTTCAAAAAAAATTGACATGTTTAAAATTGAACTTTATAAGTTGGCATCATGGTAGCATGTAAGGAGTGGTATCATGTGATACTTTCCCCTTTACCGGGTGTCTCTGAAAATGCACATGGAAACATGTTTGTTTTTTCTTTCTCCTTTTTCTCTTCTTTCTTTCCTTTTTTTCTTTCTTCTCTTCTGTTTTTGTGTAAGTCCTAAACATAGACTCACTGAACACAAATAGGAATTGTTTAAAACATTTTCTTGAACTGTTTCACGGACTTGCAGTTAAAAATTTAATTATATTAACCAAATCCATAGAAAATGCACTGAATGACTTAAATATTGCAAATGGATTCCAAAAATGCTAAATTTTCACATGTGTCATGTAATGGTGTATTTTGAATGTCGAAAAAAATTTCATGGCCAACGGATGAAGCAGGGATCCCTTCACCTTTAAACCTGATCTGTTCCCTTCTGAAACCACAATTCTTTCTAGGAGATGCAACTTTTATGAATCCTTCTCAAATTTTTACCACAGTTTCTAGGGGTCATATAATGACACCATCCCAATTTTCATGTTTTTTAGAATTTGTTCGTATTTTCGTAATTAAAAAAAACATAACCTCCATCTTTGTGGTCAAGTCTTGGCACCCTAATGTTTGAATTTTCTTTACTTCTTTGGGTATGGCTAAAACATAGAATCAAGAATAGAAATAGGATCTTTCAACCTTATTGTACCAACTTTTCATGCACTTGTAGTTCAAATTTCAATTATATTCACTAATACTTAGAGAATGCACTTGATGACTTAAATATAGCAAACGGACCCCGGAAAATTTCTAATTTTGATATGGAACATGTCATGGTGTATATTGTGTAGAATTTTTTTCAAGGCCAACAGATGAAGCATCAATCACCTAGCCTTCAAACTTGATCCATTCCCTCTTGAAACTATGATTCTTCCTTGGAGATGGTTCGATTTCTAAGCAGTTTACGTCACAACTTTTATGAAAGTTTCTCAATTGTTTACCACCGCCTTTAGGGATCATATAATGACATAATGTCAAGTTTGATGTTTCTTAGACTTCGTTTGCACTTTTAACAAAAAAATAAAATAACCTGCATGTTTGGGACAAGTCTTGACACCTTCATGTTTGGAATTCCTTTTATTATTTTTGAGTATAGCCTAAACATAGACTCAAGAATACAAATAGGATTTTTCATAGACAGTCCACACTCGTACACGACTACAAGCTATGAAAGCAAGTCAAGCAGTGCTAGATGATGATGAAATAGAGGCACATCCTTCTTTTGTATATCTAATTCTTAGATTAGACATTCTAGCGGCATTCGGAACTTAGTCGGACTGCTTGGCTGAAATCTGATTTGGCTTGATTGTGCCCTTACTTTTGTTATTATCAGATACCACATCATTCTTGGACTGGCGTCTGCCGTGCTGTACCTCCATCAAGAATGGGATCAATGCGTCGTCCATGGTGACATTAAGCCGAGCAACATCATGCTGGACGAGTCCTTCAACACCAAGCTAGGCGACTTTGGCCTGTCGCGGCTCATCGACCATGGCATGAGCTTGCAGACAATGAGCGCCATGGCTGGTACCCCTGGCTACCTTGACCCAGAGTGCGTCATCACCGGCAAGGCGTCCACCGAGTCCGACATGTACAGCTTCGGCGTCACGCTGCTGGAGATCGTGTGCGGGCGGCGACCGATGGCGCCGCCCAGCGGCGGTGCGAGGGACGGCCAGGTGTTCCGGCTGCTGGAGTGGGTGTGGGACCTCTACGGCAGGGGCGCCGCCCTCGACGCCGCTGACCAGCGCCTCGGCGGCGTGTTCGACCGCTGGGAGATGGAGCGGGTGGTGGCCGTTGGGCTGTGGTCCGCGCACCCGAACCCGAAGATGAGGCCGGCGATAAGGCAGGCAGCCGAGGCGCTGCAGTCAAGGAAGTTCAGGATGCCGGTGCTGCCGCCCAAGATGCCGGTGGCCGTGTACCTGCAGCCTTTCGGAGATACCACTATGGAGTACGGAGTTACCACGCAGCAGTACTCGTCGACCAGCTGTACAACAGCGACGCAATCTTCAAATACTAGCATGCCATCGGCTTTGAGTGAGGAGTTGAACCAAAATATAGAGTAGTGGACTTCGGAATTCAGATCGTGGTGGGCGGAAAAGAAGAGTTCCGCTCCAGAATATTTGTATTGTCGAGTTATACAGGGATCAATGCAGTCTCGTTGCTTGTAACTGCACTAATAGATTTTATAAACTACTAGTCGTCCGTCCCATAATGTAAGACGTTACATTATGGGACGGAGTAATCGATTCTACCTTTTTTTTTCGAAAAAGGGGAATCGATTCTACCTGTGCGCTGGTTGGTGTTAGAATCGCTTGTAATATAATTTATTGAAATGCAGTTGTATGGCAATATGAATATTGCAATTAATATTGAGATGTGAACTGTTTTTTCTTTGGAAGAAGCAAAGGCGAAGAGAATAATTATAGACAGTTGTTTGACTCTGAAATTGGTTCTCTCCCATTTAGTTATCTAGGGATACCGATTCGTCACCGTTATCTAACAAACAAAGAGTGAAAGTGCATTGGGGACATATTTGAAAAAAAGTTAGTTGTTCACAAGGGAAACTTATGCCGTATGGTGGTAGGCAAGTATTCGTGAACTCGGTGCTTACAAGTTCGTCTATGTTCATTCTATCGTTCTTCAAAGTAAACATAGGGGTGCGGAAAAGACTTACTTTCTATAGATCTCTGACATGATCGATGATTTCGAAGTCAACACCGAACCTGCTGCACAAAAGGTATGTGCACCCAGCTGACTGAACCAAGATGAAAGTTGTCCAATGCTTGCGCTCTAATTGTTCTGGGTAGCGTTTGTTAGATTAGCCAAAAAAATGTAATTGAGTTTAGGAATTTATTTTTGAGTCAATGAATGTGTACGAAGGACGTCATGCTCACAGTTCCTGTAAATGTATTCAACACAATTAATTTCTATTAACGAAATACTTATGTTGTGTTGTGGTGCGTATACATTCCTATAGTTCACTTAACTTACATGTTGCTATCTACGCCAGTCGGTGCAATGGGTCATCTAATTTATTAGTAGTTAGGATTAACTGCCATTCGTTTCCTAGTTAGGACTCAAACTAGCTCTTGGATTCGTTTGCGCCGACTTGTGGTCTTCGGCAAGGAGATCCGCTCTCTCCGTTTCTTTTTTTGCTAGTGGCAGATGGTCTATCAGCTCTACTAAAGAGCAAAGTGGCTACGGGTGACATGACGCCGGTGCATGTTTCTAGACGAGGACCGGGTGTTTCACACTTATTGTTTGCTGACGACACATTGTTGTTTTTTGAGGCTTCGAGAGAGCAAGCAGATGAGGTTAAAGTGGTGTTGGATTTGTATGGGAAGGCGATGGGGCAATGCCTAAACCCTGCCAAGTGCTCCATTCTTTTCGGTGACGCTTGCCCCGTAGCGGTTCAGGAGGAAGTAAGTTTAGTACTTAATATCACGAGCATTCACTTCGAGGAGAAATATTTGGGCTTGCCTACGCCGGAAGGGCGGATGTCTAAAGGGCGTTTTCAGAATCTACAGACTCAGCTTACCAAACGGTTGATACAATGGGGTGATGGCCTCTTGGCACAACCGGGAAGATAAGTGTTGATCAAATCGGTTGCGCAAGCGCTTCCAACTTATATTATGGGCGTCTTCAAGTTACCGTTTTCAGTTTGTGATGACCTTACACGCATGGTGCATAATTTCTATTGGGGATCGGCAAAGGGTAAAAGGAAGGTGCACTGGAAGAACTGGGACCATCTCTTGCAGCCTAAAGACAGAGGAGGTATTGGCTTTCATGATTTTTGGATGTTTAACCAGGCCCTGCTGGCTAGGCAGGCGTGGAGGCTCTTAACAAAGCCGGACAGCCTCTATGCTAGGGTTTTAAAAGCACGTTATTACCCTGATGGTAAGTTGGAAGATACAGTTTTTGCTGGGAACGGGTCATCATCTTGGCAGGTTATATGCCATGGTCTGGAGTTATTGAAAAAGGGGCTGCTATGGAGAGTAGGGGACGGGACAAGCATACGGGTGTGGCGGGATAGCTAGATCCCGAGACCCTTCTCATATAAGCCGATATCTCCTCAGGGGCGCTGCCGTATTCGGTTTGTTTCTGGTCTGCTAAACACTAATGGGTCTTGGAAAGTCGAGCTCCTTCGGGAATATTTTGTGGCTGCAGATGTACATGAAATAATGAAGATTCGTGCATCTCCCAGAATGGAGGGAGATGTGATCGCCTGGGCCCCCGGCAGACATGGTATTTTTACAGTGAAATCAGCTTACGAATTGGCTTTTGATGAGGCTCACCGCAGTTCTGCGGTGGCGTCCAGCTCTGCGCCTTCGGGTAGCCGGGCGTGCTGGGACTTCATATGGAAGTGTGATGCCCCTCCAACGGTGAAGCACTTTGCTTGGCGCCTATCGAATGATGCATTACCACATGGCAGAGGAAACACCGTATTGGATTGAAAACCACAGGTATGTGTCCGGTATGTGGAGCAGAAGAGGAGGATAACTTTCATCCGTTCGTGCGTTGCCAGTTTGGACGTGATCTGTTTGTGGCCATGGCAAAGGTGTGGAGGCTCCTGGATATCACATCAATACTTAACAACGGGAAAGAATGGCTGCTACACGTCCTGGGTCCTCTTTCTAACCTGGAACGAACAATGTTAGTAATGATTTTCTGGAGGAGTTGGTTTGTCCGAAACGAGCTAGTTCATGCTAAGCCTGCCCTGCCTATGGAAGTCTCTCTAAGTTTTCTTCAAAGCTATCTGGTTTCTTTGGTTGGTATCAAGCAGAATCCACAGGCTGACCCAGCCAAAGGTAAAACCTACATCGAATGGAAGGATACAGTGAGAAGGGGGAGAAGCGCTGGTGATCTGGTCGAACGGAGCTGGACTGCGCCGGAGCCGGGCTGGTTTGAGTACTGACGGTTCCTTTGTTATGTCAGAACAGGCGGGTGCGGGCATGATTTTACGTGATCATCGAGGAGCTATCAATTTCTCGTCATGCAGGATGTTGTTTTCATGCAGAGACTCCCTTGAGGCGGAGTTGTGTGCGTGTATGGAAGGCTTGTCTCTTGCCTTGTAGCGAAGCATTTTGCCGATCGTGGTGGAGATGGATTCTCTCGAAGCAGTCTCCCTCATATCAAGCTTGGATATGGATCGCTCGGTTTATCACTAGTAGAAAAGGGGGCAATGGTCCAGGCCGGGCCAGCCCATTAGTCCCGGTTCAATATAGAACTGGGACCAATGGGGGCATTGGACCCGGTTCGTGAGCCCCGGGGGCCGGCCGAGCCACGTGGGCCATTGGTCCCGGTTCGTCTGGACCTTTTGGTCCCGGTTGGTGGGACGAACCGGGACCAATGGGCCTCGCTCCTGGCCCACCACCATTGGTCCCGGTTCATGCCACCAACCGGGACCAATAGTGGTGCCTATATATACCCCCTCGCGCAAGAGCGAGCACACTTTGCTCTGTTTTTTTCGGCCGAGGGGAGAGGGCTTGGTGGTGCTCTAGCTCACCTCCTATGCACACAAGGTGTTCGATGGAATGCCCGAGCCACACTACTTAAGGTTTCTCCTCTCCAAGCTCGACCGACAAGCTCCATTTTCCTCAATATTTGTCTAGGTTTAGCGGTCCGTCACGCCCCGCCCCCGTCTTCACCGCTGCCGATCACCGCGCCGATCTCATCGCCGGCACCACCGTGGTGAGCCTCTTGTTCTTATCTTCTTTCTGAAAGGAAAAATATTCTTACTTGTATGTTTAGATAGATACTTGTATTATTTTCTTACTTTTATTATTGCATCTTATATAGTGCGATGGTTTTGGTATCCGCCCCCATCGGCCCTCGTCCTGTCTATGATTCGGATGTGGTATATATTATCTTTTCATAACTATTGGTTCATTTATTGTTTATGACAATTATGCGGACCAACGTGACATAGATTTTATTTATCTAGGAGGTTGTTGAACCGGAAATTCCGAACGACCCTATTGTCGAGAGGTTAAATTTAGTTGAAGAAGAAAACAATTTTTTGAAGGAAAAAATTAGAAAAATTGAGGAGGAAAAGATGATATTGGAGTTGCATGTTGCGGATGTCGTCGATGATCACAAGATCAAGATGGATGCAATGCGCTTGAAGATTAGAAAGATTATAAAATATGCCATTCATACCGAGGCTTGGTATCATTATGCCGTTGGATCAGTTGTTACATTGGTTGCGATTATGATCGCATTTGTTTTCGCATTGAAATGTTTTACATAGTTTCAGTGTATGGTTTAATTAATTTAGATGCTCTGCAGAGCTTTATGTTGTTAGATGAGGACTATGTATGTACTTTGGTTTTAATGTGATGATGAACTTCTATTAATTTGGTCACTTAATTATCTATTCATGATGTTCTGTAATGATTTTTGACACACTTAATTATATATAATGCACGCAGATGAACCGACTATGGATGTACGGTTCAAGACACACCTCTGAGTACATTAAGGGCGTGCATGATTTTCTCGAAGTGGCTGAGGCAAACAAGTAGAATGGTTTTATGTGTTGTCCATGCCCTATATGTGGGAATACGAAGTCTTACTCTGACCGGAAAATCCTCCACACCCACCTGCTTTACAAGGGTTTCATGCCACACTATAATGTTTGGACGAGGCACGGAGAAATAGGGGTTATGATGGAAGACGGCGAAGAAGAATAGTACGATGACAACTATGTGCCCCCTGAATACGGTGATGCTACTGAAGATCAAGAGGAACCAGACGATGTGCACGATGATGCTGCAACGGGCGAAGCTGCTGAAGACCAAGAGGAACCAGACGATGTGCCCGAAGATGATGATCTCCGCCGGGTCATTGTCGATGCAAGGACGCAATGCGAAAGTCAAAAGGAGGAGACGAAGTTCGATCGCATTTTAGGGGACCACAAAAAAGGGTTGTACCCCAATTGCGAAGATGGCAACACAAAGCTTGGTACCGTACTGGAATTGCTGCAGTGGAAGGCAGAGAATGCTGTGCCTGACAAAGGATTTGAGAAGCTCTCAAAATATTGAAGAAGAAGCTTCCAAAGGATAATGAATTGCCCGACAAGACATACGCAGCAAAGAAGGTCGATGCCCTCTATGATTGGAGGTGCAGAAGATACATGCATGCCCTAATGACTGCATCCTCTACCGCGGTGCGTACAAGGATCTGAACGCATGCCCGGTATGCGGTGCATTACGGTATAAGATCAGACGAGATGAACCTCGTGATGTTGACGGCGAGCCCCCGGAAGAGGGTTCTGCGAAGGTGATGTGGTATGCTCCTATAATACCACGGTTGAAACGTCTGCTCGAAACGGAGAGCATGCCAAGTTGATGCGATGGCACAGTGAGGACCGTAAGAAAGACAAGAAGTTGAGAGCACCCACGACGGGTCGCAGTGGAGAAAAATCGAGAGAAAGTATCTTGGGATGAGTTTGCAAGTGAGCCAAGGAATGTATGGTTTGCTTTAAGCGCGAATGGCATTAATCCTTTCGGGAGCAGAGCAGCAATTACAGCACTGCCCGTGACTCTATGTATGTATAACCTTCCTCCTTGGATGTGCATGAAGCGGAAGTTCATTATGATGCCAGTTCTCATCCAAGGCCCTAAGCAACCCGCAACGACATTGATGTGTACCTAAGGCCATTAGTTGAAGAACTTTTACAGCTATGGAATGGAAACGGTGTACGTACGTGGGATGAGCACAAACATGAGGAATCTAACCTAAAGGCGTTGCTGTTCGTGACCATCAAAGATTGGCCCGCTCTCAGTAACCTTTCAGGACAGACAAACAAGGGATACCACGCATGCATGCACTATTTACTTGACACCGATAGTATATACCGCAAGCTGCGGGAAGAATGTGTACCAGGCCATCGCCGATTTCTTCCGACCAACCATCAATGTCGAAAGAAAGGCAAGCATTTCAAAGGCGAGGCAGATCACCGGAAGAAGCCCGCCATGCGCATCGGTGATCACGTACTTGCTATGGTCAATGATTTACACGTAATCTTTGGAAAGGTCCCGCGGACTAGCTGTTCCGAGTGAGGCTGGGGACACGCACCCATGTGGAAGAAGAAATCTATATTTTGGGACCTACCCTACCGAAAGACCTAGAGGTCCGCTCTTCGATCGACGTGATGCATGTGACGAAGAACCTTTGCGTGAACCTGCTAGGCTTCTTGGGCGTGTATGGGAAGACAAAGATACGGTGAGGCACCGGAGGACCTGCAACGTTTGCACGAAAAAGACGGCATGCCTCCAAAGCAAGATGAAGGTCCTGCCAGCTATGATCTTACCAAAGAAGAGAAGGAAATCTTCTTTGAATGCCTGCTTAGTATGAAGGTCCCGACCGGCTTCGTCAATTTAAAAGGAATAATAAATATGGCGAGAAAAAGTTTGTAACCTAAAGTCTCATGACGCCACGTGATTATGATGCAACCGCTTCGGTTGCATTGAGGGGCTTCTACCGAAAACGTCCGATTAGCCATTGTGAAGCTATGTGCATTCCTCAATGCAATCTCTCGTAAGGTGATCGATCCGAAATCATACCAAGCCTAAGGAGTGATGTGGTGCAATGTCTTGTCGGTTTGAGCTGGTGTTCCCACCATCCTTCTTCAATATCATGACACACGCCCTAGTTCATCTAGTTGACGAGATTGTCATTCTGGGCCCCAGATTTCTACACAATATGTACCCCTTTGAGAGGTTCATGGGAGTCCTAAAGAAATATGTCCAGAATCGCTTAGGCCGAAGGAAGCATCTCCATGGGCCATCAAACGAGAGGATGTCATGGGGTTTTGTGTTGACTTCATTCCTGGCCTTAAGAAGATAGGTCTCCTAAATCACGGTATGAGGGGAGACTGACCGAAAAGGCACGCTTTGAAGGGACTCAATAATATGCAGGACGGATATTCTCGGTCTCAAGCACACTACAGTTCTACGTAACTCTACCTTGGTGACCTCGTATGTCGATGAACACAAGAACATCTGCGCCCAAACACCCGGAGCAAAGGCGACGATCTGGATTACATGTGAACACATCAGGACTTTCAGCAGTTGGTTGGAAGCACGTATCAGAGGTGACAATACTGTTTGTGATGAGCTGTACTTGTTGTCCAGGGGACCATCTTTGACTGTATTGATTTGGAAAGCATACGAGATAAATGGGAATACATTTTACACGATTGACCAAGATCAAAAGAGCACTAACCAAAACAGCGGTGTCCGCTTTGATGCAACAACCGAGAGGGGAAAGGACACATATTATGGTTACATAGTGGACATATGGGAACTTGACTACGGACATGATTTTAAGGTCCCTTTGTTTAAGTGCAAATGGGTCAATCTGTCAGAGGCGGGTATGTGTAGACCCACAAGACGGAAAGACAACAAGTGGATCTGAAAAATCTTGGGTACACCGACGAACCGTTCGTCCTAGCCAATGATGTGGCACAGGTTATCTATGTGAAGGACATGTCTACCAGATCGAGAAAGAGAAAAGATAAGGAAGCGAATACATCATACGATGAGCCAAAGCGCCACATAGTTCTTTCGGGAAAAGGGACATCGTGGGAGTGGAGGACAAGGCGGACATGTCTCAAGATTATGAAAAGTTTCATGAAATTCCTCCCTTTAAAGTCAAGGCTGACCTGACATCCCGATAAACGATGAAGATTATCCATGGTTACGGCGCAATAAGCAAATGACACAAGCGAAGAAAAAGTGAAGACTTTCTCCATAACTATTATGATGATACCATGCCAACTTTGTAACCCAGCGAGTATGATACCATTGTCCGTTTTGTACATGCACATGCTATGTGTGGGTCAATTTATGATACCATGCCAACTTTCAACTTTTTCAGAGTTCATTTGAAATGCTTTAATGTCTTATGGTTCGGCCCTCGTAATAATTAAAAATAGCAACAATAAGTATTTTGTTGTAAGTAGAAACAAAATAAAATAAATAAAGCAAGAAAGAAAACAAAAAACAAAAAAAAAATGTTTTCAAATTTGAAAAGTACTGGCACTAACAGAAAGTTTATAATTTTCCTAAAACTAAAAGCAAAAAGAATTAAAAAATAAAGCAAAAAACAAAAGAAAATAAATAATGCAGAAAATAAAACAAAAAAACTGGGAAAAAAATAAAAATAGCAACAATAAGTAAAGAAAACAAAAAAACAAAAAAAATGCCCCCTACTGGGCCCCCACGGCCTGAATACGACTTGAAACCCTACTATGGGCCAGGATTCAGGCCCGCAGTAGGCCCAGAAGGCTCATCAGGCAAAGCAGTAGCAAGTAGGCCCGTAAGCCTGCAGTGGAGAGGATCTCGAGAGGGGTGCGGCAGTGGGGCTTATAAACCACTGCGCGCCCCTCTCAACTAGCAAGGTGGGACTAAACTTTGGCCGCGACGCGGGCAGCACAGAGGCCTTTGGTCCCGGTTGGTGGCACCAACCGACTAGTAGATGCATTGGTCGGTTCGTGGCACCAACCGACACCAATGTTCATTTTAGTCGGTTGGTGCCACCAACCGACCAAAGGAGTTTTGGTCCCGGTTGGTGGCACCAACCGACTAGTAGCATTGGTCCCGGTTGGTGCGACGAACCGTACCAATGCCTTGGGTATATAAGAAACACTTAGCGGTTTCGCAAAATCACTTCTTCTCCGCCCGACGCCCTAAGCTGCTCCTCGTCGCCGCCGCCGCCGAGCCCTGCCCCGACGCCGCCGCCGCCCGCCCGCCAGAGCCGCTGAGCCCTGCCTCGACGCTGCCGCTCCGCCGCTCGCTCGACACACTCGCCGCTCGCCGCCGCCGCCGCGCCGCTGCCGCCGCCTGCCCCGACGCTGTCTCCGCCGCTCGCCGCCCTGCCCTGACGCGCTGCCCTGCCCTGCCCGCCTCGACGCCTGCCGCGTCGCCGCCGCCGCCTGCCCGACCCAGCGCCCTGCCCCTCCTCACCTTGGTCGTGGCGCCCCCTGTTTTTAAATATATGTGATAATTGTTTTGTTCATATGTATGATGATTTTTATAGAATATGATGTTTTTTCCAGATTATATGTATATGATTTTTTATAGAATATGATGTTTTTGCTTTTTATAAAAATGTATATATGTTTGTATGTTCTTTGTGTATATATGTTCATATATGCAAAAGTTAGATTTAGTACATTTTAAAAAATATATGTTAAAAATGTTTTTTGTTCATAGAAAGTTTTTGGTTCATATATAGAAAGTTACAATTTTAGAAAAGCTTTATATATGCAAAAGTTACAATTTTAGAAAAGAAGGATAGGAAAGAAGAAAATAAGAAGAGGAAGAAACAAGAAGATGAGAGGAAAAGAAGAGGAGAAATAAATAAGAAGAAGAAAAAAGAAGAAAAAGAGAGAGAAGAAGAAAGGAATAGAGGAGAAGAAGAAAAAATAGAATATAATTTTTTTTCTATTTTTTCTTCTTCTCCTCTATTCCTTTCTTCTTCTCCTCTTTTTTTTCTTCTTTTTTTCTTCTTCTTCTTCCTTCTTCCTTCTTCCTCTTTTCTTCCTTTTCCTTAATTATTTTCCTTTCTCGAGGGAGAAGAAGAAAAAGAAGAGGAGAAGAAGAAATAAAGGAATAGAGGAGAAAGAAGAAACTTCAACACGAGGGGGTGGTACCGATACCCCCTCCCCGATAACATTTTTTCCCATGTATATGTATGTCGCGTCGTTGTCGATATAACCCTCTCGAGATAACTTCAACATGAGGGGCGGTCGATATATATACCCCCTCTCGATCATGATAACTTATACAACGGAAGCACCCCCCTCGGCCCTCTCGCTCGACCAAAACTCTCGAGGACACCCAAACCCTAGAGAGAAAACGATGTTGGTCTCCTACCCCCTCCCGCCGCGCCCCTACCCGACAAGTTAACTCTCTCAAGGCCACCCAAATTTATCAAGGTAAAAGAGCGTTGTTGTCGAGGCCACCCCAAACCCTTGAAGCGTTGTGTCGAGGCGACCCCAAACCCTAGAGAAGCAACGTCAAGGCCACTAACATGATTCCTTATTGTGATTAGCTAGCTAGTTCTACGTTTGCCACTAATATATATATATATCCATCTGTACCATGTTTGAATAATAATTGACATGTTGTAAATATTTGCAGAAACTATGGAGCACTCCCAAGACGAAGAAACAGAAGCGATGTTGGGGGACATAATCGCACAAGGAAGTGATGAAGTTGCGTCATTTCTCAACGAGACCGATGGTCAGGAAGGACTGGGTGAAGAAGAGGGCTATGTTCATGATGGCCTCGACCCATTAATGCCGGTACAAGAAGAGGACTATGTTCATGATGGATCCGGTGACACAATGGAGGTACAAGAAAGAGACCGTGCTGACTGCTCCGGTGACCGAACCGAGGCCGGCCAGGTATATATATATGAGAAGGCAAATTTCACCCTACCGCCAGAGGAGGATCCGGAGAAGCCAGTTAAAGAGCAATTAATCAAGTCTTGTGCTCTTAAAAAGGTGGCAACCCTAATGAGGAGGTGGAGGAAAGAGCTGAACCAGTTTGTCGAGAAAAAAAAGACACCAGAATTCATCGGAAAATATGAGAAGATCAAAGATCATTGGCCCGCATTTGTGGCCCACAAGACATCGGAAAAGAGTAAGAAGATGTCGGCGACAAACAAGCAAAATGCTGCGAAGAAGAAGCTTCACCATCGCACGGGGTCAGGTGGCTACCTCAAAGCCCGGCCTAAGTGGTCCAAGGCTGAGCATGATCTGCCTGAAAAAGGGATCGAACCAGAGACAGTGAACTGGCCAGACCGTTGCCGGACTTGGTTCTTCGGGGCTGGCGGAACCTTGGACCCTATAACAGGGAAGTGTCAGTGGACGGACGAGCAACTGTAAACACCAGTCAAGAACCTTCGACACTATATCGATGCAGCGCAGCGAGGGACGTTCCTTCCAAACAGGGAGAAGGACGAGCTCACAATGGCCCTTGGGAATCCTGAGCACCCTGGACGGACATGAGGCACGCCAGGCTCCATTCTGTGGAAGGTTGGTTTTCCGGACGCAGGGGGTTACAAAACCCACGAGAGGAGGAAGAAACTGGAGCAGGACCAACTGCAGGCGCTGCACGAAAGGGTAATGGGGCTAGAGGAACGAGAAGAGGTACGAGAAGCAGCAGATCGCAACAAAAGACCTGCCGAAGCTTCCCCCGAAGCTACCCCGCCATCTCAGCGGAGAAGCAGCATGGCTTCCACCGAGCTGCTTCAGCCGGAGCATGTCTTGACGGCTCCTGCCAGCTATCTCGTGGATGGTATCACGGAGTCTCAAAATTGCCACATTATGGCGCGATGGATGAATTTGAAGGTCAAGGCGGTAGTTGGCCAAGTTTATCCTAGTGGACCCGCACAACTTATCACCGCCACCGATTCCGTAGGATATGCTAAGGTGATGGTGGATGAAATAACGGAGGATTTGAGGACCTCGTGCTTTAGCACCCTACGGTGAAGGGGAGACTAGGCTGGGTTCTACTCAAGACTCCATGCCTATGGCGGAAGGAGCTCATCAACCTTCTGAACTGGACGCCTCCGCCTCCTCCTCCTCCTCCGGCGAGTCAGGGCACTCCGCCTCCTCCACCGCCTCCTCCTCCGGCGAGTGACGATCAGGGCACGCGTGGCAGCACTCCGCCTCCTCCACTGCCTCCTCCTCCGGCGAGTGACGATCAGGGCACGCATGGCGGCACTCCGCCTCCTTCTCCGGCGCGTGGCGGCACTCCGCCTCCTCCTTCTTTGCCTCGTCAGCAAGGGTGGAAGAGACCCGCCGCCGCCCCAACTGCTCCGGCGTGTCGTAGTCCTTCTCCTCCGCCTCGTAAGCAAGCACGAAAGAAGACAGACGCCGCAGCCGCTCCGTCTGGGCGTCTAGCAGCACAGGAAGAGGAGAGAGGCAATACAGATACGGTCCACCTCTAAAGCCTCTAGAGAAGTTACCGTACAAGAGGACCGAGGAGGAAAACAATACGATCGTGCAGGCCCACGTGAAGGAGTTCTTTGAAGGGGTGAAAGCAAAGAGACATCCACGGATCCACCTCCGGAGGAGAAGGTAGATCCGGTGAAAGCAAAGCGCACTCTCGATGCCCTGAGGAAACCGGCAAAGTCTCCGCCGAGAACCAACTATGAGCGACATCGAGCAGACATATCTCCAAGCGGAGCGGTCGGGAAGTACTTGTCGACATCATAGAGCAAAAGAACGAGCAGCTGCGAAAAAAATTGACCAGCTCAAATAACAAGCAAACCAATCGCACCCCCGCTCAATGTGTCTAGCGGCAACATCGCCGCTAATGTTCCGGGATGGTGGCGGTTATGGCAATCTACAAGATTACCCGCCGACGATGCACTTCCCGATTACATGATGGTGGAAGAACACAGATACAAGTACGGGAAGCCTCTCGTCAAAGATGAAAAATCTCTAACAACGATGATGCGAAGGTTCCATACTTGGTACATGAAAACCTGCAGAGAGTCTGAGGGGGCGAATAGTTTTTACCTGCACATTAAAGAGGAGCACGACCTTGTTGGAACTGATCTGTTGTGTGTTCCATTTGAGGAGTTCTTCGCGTTCTTCAATCAAAAGGACCTCGTTAAATTAACGGTCTTTTGCTACCTCCTGTAATTACTATTTCTGTCATTAAGTCTCTATATATAGCTCGGCTCTTTCATTGCATGTATTTATAATTAATTATCCTCAATATATTATGCAGATTGAAGATCGTCGAGTGCAAAAAAAAATGAAATCTATGATATTGGGTTCATTAACACAAATATCATAGATGTATTTCTGGTTGAAAAGGACGTCAAAGAGGCCGAGGACAACTTGCTGCAATCGTTGATAAAAAATCAAAACAAAGATACCATACTCTTTCCTTACAACGGCAAGTGAGTGTTACTGATTGTTTGCATATTCGGTTTCCCTTATTACTCGAGCGAGGTTATAGTAATGTAATTGATGAGTTATGCATGTGTGCGCAGTTTCCACTATATTCTTCTGAAGATTAAGCTTGAGCGTGGACTAGTAACCGTCTTAGACTCGAGACCGAAAGATCCCAGCACCTATGCGGACATAACTGAAATGCTCAGCAAGTAAGTTCAATCGATCATTATCGCACCATATCGGCAACTTTTTTTTCATTTCCTGATATCTCAAGTAATAATAATTATTTTCTTTGTCTTGCAGGGTTTGGAAGAAGGGGAGCCTTGGCGCAGTGGTAAAGCTGCTGCCTTGTGACCATGAGGTCACGGGTTCAAGTCCTGGAAACAGCCTCTTGCAGAAATGTAGGGAAAGGCTGCATACAATAGACCCGAAGTGGTCGGACCCTTCCCCAGACCCTGCGCAAGCGGGAGCTACATGCACTGGGGCTGCCCTTTGCAGGGTTTGGAAACAGTTCACCGCACAAGCTCCGGGACTGCCGAAGGAGATATACATACCTGAAAGTAAGTACTACTGGCTAGCTAGTTGTGCGCATCTCCCGTTGATTCTATAGCTATACTTTCATCAATGCCATTTATAATGCTTCATTATCAGTTTGATTGACCTCTATTTCTCGTAAAGTGCTTGTGGCAGGAACAAGGGAATGATTTCTGTGGATACTACGTGTGCGAGTTCATCCACAACGCGATTTGGAAAAACAAGCGGGGCTACTCTCAAAGACAATATGAAGTGCGTAAGCAATTAATAATATTCACAATTTCATTTTATTACACCATTATTTCTGTTGAGTTTCATTCATATATATGTATTAATTAACCCCCTTCTTCAAATTAGACGTGGCAGATGCGGAATGAACTCCTAGAACCAGATCGCATGAAAGCAATTCAAGATGAATTGGCGGGATTCTTTCTTGACCACGTCATCAATAAAGCCGGAGAATACCATGTGTAAGTTGATTTCAAATGCTAGGGGATTGTAATTGAGAGATCTTATATATTGTACATGTATGTAGCCACTAGCGTCGGACGTACATGATACGAAAACTTGTTGTTCGACCAATCTCTCGGAGAAGGAGAGGTCGATCGATCATTTCTCTCGGTATGCATGACTTAACTTCGACTCGATGGTTCCCTTCATTTTCTTACTAGCTAGCGTGTCGAGGGCTATATGTATATAGTACGTAGCGTCGACCAAGCACGGACATAAGAGAGGACACTTCTCTCTATTAATTAGCTAGCTAACACAATATATGAAACACCTAAATTAACTCCCAAAACCCCCAACCCCCCTTAAAAAAAACAAAAACCACAGCCACTGGAACTGACGCATGGATGCCTTTTGGTCCCGGTTGGTGCCACCAACCAGGACCAAAGGCCCCCCCTGCCTGGGCTCGGCGCACCGGCCACGTGGAGGACCATCTGTCCCGGTTCGTGTTAGAATCGGAACTAAAGGGGGGAGGTATTAGTAACGACCCATTAGTCCCGGTTCATGAACCGGGACTAAAGGCCCTTACGAACCGGGACTAATAGATGTTTTTCTACTAGTGTATTCCTCTATTGTTAGAGAGATTAAGCACCTCATGGGTTTAAGGAAGACTTGTATTTCTCATATAGTTAGATCTCAAAATAAAGCTAGTGATTGCTTAACTAAGTTTGCTAGAACCCAAGGCAGGACCTTGACTTGGTTAGGAGCTGGTCCAGATGAAGTAGTGGAAATAGCATCATTTTATTGTAAAGACGTTGTGATTGAGTAATGAAATGCTATTTCTCCCGCAAAAAAAAACTATGTTAAAATCGTGTGTGGTACAATCACCACTAGTGAGAAGTGGTGATCACATCTTATACTGTTCGCAACCAAATAGCGTGTAGTTTCTCCGCCCAGTGCAACACATGAGACCAAATGTCAAGTAAATATTGCTTCCCTCATGCAGCCAGCCTAGATGCAGACAACCAACTATGTGCAGATGATGATGTTTTTGGCTTGTTTTCACCGCCGCAAGGCCCATATGAGACATGCATGCAAAGAGGAAAAAAATGATGAATTCCAACCAAACATGTCTTCAGAGCATCTACAACCAGGCGCCCTATACCCGACCTATACATCGAGCCCGCAGTTGGTCACTATGCAGACCAAAAACTAGCACCCAGTCGGGTGCCCAAACGCCCAGCCTGTCCCGCAATCCCTATATCCAGCCCATATCTGGGTGGATATGGGGAGGACCAGACGCACCCTGACACCGGTGGCACGTCAGACCGGCCCTCTATGGCCTGCACCACCCCCACCATTGTCCCCACAAAAACCAGCCAGCAAACCCTAGTCCCACTCCTCTTGCCTACTCTACTCCTCTACAGTCTTTTCCCCTTTTATCCGCAAGTTTTCCCATTCCCTCCGCCATGGACTCTCCGAGCTCATCACACGAGGAGGATCTTGCGCTTAGCATTGCTCTCTGTCGCTCGCAGATGGATAGGGGAGGGATCTCGTCCTCCTCGGCATCGCGGTCGTCATGGGCGGGCAGCTCCTTCTTCGCCATGCCCCACCGGGCCTGACTCGCTCCCTGCCATGTTCGGCCAGGCGGCAAGGCAGGCAACCGCACCCGGCACCGCCAGCCGTTGTCCCACCTGGGAGCCACTGGGTGTTGGTGTCAGCACCACCCAATGGTGGCCGTGCCAACGGCAGCCAGAGACAGAGGGTCGTGCTAATCGGTTTGCGAAGAAGGCGGCCCGCCATCAGTGTCAGAAAATGCAGTGGCGTTTCGACGGGCGTTGGAGGAGTCGGAGAATCTCCCTAGGAAGAAGGCGGGGGCGGTGGATAGAGCTGCATGTCTCGCGGCGGAGCAGAATCACGCCACCCGGAGCATGGCAGGCTAGATGAGCTTGTTGTAGGGTGGAACCCTAGATGGAGATCTTTCACGAATTGGAGGGGAAATTTCCAATAACAAGAAGAACACAAAGGGGAAAAACAAGAGGAACACTCAAATTGACTTGATCCAATCACACATGTGCTACATCCAATCACACAAAGAGAGATACAAAGGTCCAAATCCAACACAAGAAGATACTAGAGGTCACTAGTTCATCCCAATCCTATGAGGAAAGAGGTCTTGATGATCCTATGATGGGCATCCTTCTCCAAGAGGAGGCCTTGATATCCACCAGAGAATCTTCTCCCTTAGGAGGTCACGATCTCCAAGAGGAGGAAGATGAGCAAAGCTCTCTCAATATCTCACATATATTTTGCTATCCTCTCTAATGAGCTAGGGGAATAGTTTATATAGGCTATGGACGAAATAAGAGGAAAATGGGGGTACAAGGGTCATTTAGCCCTAAATGCACGCATGCATATTCGGTGGAGTCCGGGCACCTGGGGTAAAGGAGTCCGTGCACCCAGAGGGGATGTGGAGAGAGATGGCCGGGCACCCGGGGGCAAAAGGCCGGGCACCCGGACCGATCAGGGGGGCTGGCTGTAGGTGGTCGGGCACCCGGGCCCATCATGGTCGGGCACCCGGGGAGGGTCGTGGCCGCGCCAGGTCGTGGCCGGAGGGAGGCCGGGCACCCGGGGCGGCGGAGGGCAAAACCGAGGTGGAGGCCGGGCACCCGGGGCCAAGTTGGCCGGGCACCTGCGGCGGCCAGGTGCTCCAGCCAGCTGTATGGAAGGGCCGGGCACCCGGGGTGGTCCGAGGCCTCCTTTGCTTCGTGCTTCGGCCACCTTATTTCTTCTCTTGTTCCATGTGTGCTCGCGTCTCTGTCCTCACCTCTTCACGGTCATCTCCTTGGTACCTAAGAGTGCATAACATCTCCAGTTGAGGTAGGACCCAATTCACATGCGAATTCAAACGAAACTCGAAGAGAAAAGAGTTAACCTCGGTTTCGACAGCACGTGTGTGTGCTCTTGTCATTGGTTCTCTTCGTGCTTGTGGTGGTGATGAGACGTCCATGGGGATGAGCGAGGGATGCTCCGCATCATCTCCCCCCTTGGGAGAAATCCGTCCACGGATCATGATCTTCATCACCATGGGAAAGAGAGGGCGTCGCCGTGTAGAAGTGGACGATCACCAAGTACTCGTCATCTTCAAGCTCGAAATGGGCACTCTCCAATGTCTCACCGTCTAGTGATTCCTTCAAAAGGAGCAAGTACAACAAACACTTGGAAAAAGAAATGTGGTTAGCGTTAGTGAAAAACCAAGCATTCAAGAGGTGATTCACCAAACAAGTGTCTTCATGAAGCATAGCATATGGTGTGACAAGGGATTGTGACATGTCATGTAAGCACATAAATTGAGCAAAATCAAGGGCATCATGGAAACAAGCATGTAAATGTGAGGTAGCGATGCAAATATGCGTGTCAAGAGAATAAGCATCTACCTCAAGCTCATAGCTAGCATGCATAAGGCGCTCAACAAATGGTCTATTGTATGCATATAAAGCATTCACAACACCAAAATAAATGAAGTGTCTAAAGTGCAAGACAATCCAAGCGTAACGTGTATGGGGTGTAGTGAATATAGTATGGCACTCAACACAATAGAAAGAGCAATTGTTCATCATGTGTGAGGCAATCAAATCATTCAAGATAGTAGTGCAAAGATGCATCATACTATAGATAATCATGGCAATCATGTCATGTGTGCAAATAGTAGGCATAGGCAATGCACATGGCATATCGCAAACATGGGAATAACAAGCAATATCTCCACCAAGCTTGCAAATACACATACAAGTACTAGAATCAATCATCATGTATAATGCAAAGTATTGGTCACAAATGCATGGCAAAGGCATAGGAATGAGCATAGCATGCAAAGTGAACATGGCAATATGAGCAAATGATACGTAATCCATAACCATGCGAGGGCCAAGTAGAAAAGATGTGTGAAGTCCTTGCGCGAGTGGAACGGTGGGGAGTGTAATCCATGGGATTGTAAGGTTGACGAGTGTTCATAAGTACCTACACAAAACAAAGGCAAAGTGAAAATAGTGTGTCTGTGGTATATATACACATCATCCATTATGATGCATATGTGCATGTGTTGGTTAGCACAAAATATCCAATGCTCACATAAATGAGATGTGTGATATAGAAACATGTCATCCATCATGAAAGGTTTGTTATTATGTATAGCATAATGGGGATTCAAATTGTGTAACGTATCACTAGTAATATCTAGAGCATTGTTATGAATGGTATTCATATGATGCACATAAGAAATGAAATCAAGCGATACACAACAATTTTCATGGCATGGCATATGAGATGAATTGCACAAATTTTGCAAAGGTAGCATAGCAATATCATCACAAGAGAAACACATACCAGTAACCATGATCTCGTCATCTATGCCATAAGTGTAAATGAGATTTATTTGAATAGGGCATGCATAGTTACTATGTTGAGATTGGAATGATGCAATATGGGAGATCTCACTCATAGCATATGACAAGCTTAATGGATTGTCAAACATAATGTGACCAATGGAATATTCACATGATATCCTATGGAGGGGAGCACCACAACTAGGCAACTCGACATGCTCATCATCATATTCATCATAAATTGGTAAGTCATGACATGAGGAAGTCGCACTAGCATGAAGCATGGCAATAGGTGGATCAACATCATGCAAGCAATCCATGTCAAGAATGTCCACTAGTGGGACTAGAGCATCACCTTCACCTATTGTACCTTTCTCAATCCACTCATGTGGTGTAGGTGAGGTGGCAAAGACCAAATGGTGGTCATCTTCATCTTGATGGAACCATGTGGGGGGTGCATCATAGTCCACCATGGCTATCGTCATGTCCAAAGGAAGGACGAAGTGGTCGAGGATCGATGCGTCATCATATATAGGACCTAGAACCAAATGAGAAGACACAATAGAGGTGGAGGTTAAGTTGTTAGAAATCAAAATGGCCTCACATGCCCTATCAACTACCTCACTCTCTCTATGTGGTGGTGGCTTACTCACTCCCTCAAGGTAGGTGCACTCAATGTCATGGTGGAGTCACTCAAATCACTCAAGGGGTGGTGGTGGTGGCTCTCCTCACATGGGAATTGGGGCAACTCATCATATATGGGCTAGTGGTGAAGGCACTCTCACTCTCAATATGTTGGCATAAGTCATCACTCTCCTCCGAGACCAAAGAGAAAGTCTCATGAGCGGTCTCGTAGCTTGACTCAGAGTATGCGTCCCATTGGGGTGCTGTCTTCATGTTGTTGAAGAGGTCCGTGTTCGCCGCCATGGTCGAAGCGGATGGCCCTTGCTCGACCGTCTTGTTGCCGTCTTGTATGAGGCCCATATGATGTGGCACCTCGTAGCTCCTTTCCATGACCGAAGGAAATTTCCCATGCTTGACCATTTTCCTTGAGGGGCTTCCGAAGATGGAAGAGTCGCCCTCACTTGTAAGAGGTCACCTTGTTGTTGAAAATGTTGATGTAGGCGAACCCACGGGAATTAGGCGAAGATGTCGTACGTCCAAAGGCGAAGATGCCTTGATAACACTTGGTGAAGATGCCGAAGTGGAGGTGGTAGCCAAAGCTTCCTCCGTTTTCTCACGGTCTTCTATTGTGCTCATGAAGGTTGACTGATAGAGACTCGACTGGATGACGAGTCGTTCGTCGGCCTGACCTTTAACAGCACTAGCGGAGAAAAACAAAAACTTCCGATCAAGCAAAGATACAAGACCGTAAGATCGAAACTTGCGTCGAGTAGATTGGATCGACTTCGACATGACTGGATGATGAGTCGGTCGTTAGCCCGACCTTTCACGGTACAAGCGGAGAAAAACAAAAACTTCCGATCAAGCAAAGATACAAGACCGTAAGATCGAAACTTGCGTGGAGTAGATAGGATCGACTCCACGCACAGCAGCAACAAAATCCCCACGGATCAGCAACGAAGATATTTGGTGTCCCTCGACATGGGACGTTTTTTCTTCTGGTTCTATTCAACTCACGACCAAAAAAATATCTCACGATAACCAAAGAGTGATCTCGTATACGGCTGAAACGTGCCCCTTATATAAGCACGCAAAACCGACGTACAAGCTAGCTTTAGTCACATGGACTCTATCTCCTATTTAAACTAAGCAAGATTTTATCTAATTAAATATTCGGCACCGTTGATCAAGTTTGATCTACCTAGACTCATATTGCTGACGTAACTAGTAGGTGACTTAGAAAGAACATAAGAAAATAAAGGCCATGCATACAACCTTTGGACTCTACAACCACGTACTAATAAATTTGAATATTTCTTCTTCCTTCAGAACAGATTAGAGCCTTTTTGGTGGAGTCCTAAAATTTGGTTTCACTTCTTGCTAGGGCAGAGGAACCTGGAGCAACATAGAACTAATTAAAAGGTGTTGCATCGAAGTACATTGGTCCAAGTTCTTCTTCCTTATAGCACTCTGAGCTTCAATAATTGATTTAGCACTGATGGCTACATCATTAACCGTAGCTTGATGTAGAGCTTTTTAGAACTTGTAGGTGTACGTATCGTGAGCATCTTCATCTTGATGGTGTTGTAGTGCTTGAGCTCGCTGGCGTTCTGAAGATTGGCTACTTGAGCGTCGCTGCCTTGAAGATGACGAAGCGGAAGAAGACTTGTAGTTGGCCACCATTTCTCGTACTTGATCCATGTGTTCGTCCAACTTAGTGTTGAAGTAGTCCCTTTTCCTAGCTTCATTTTGGCAAATGTTGATGGCGAGTCGCTCAATGCCTTGCATTGCTCGTTGTAGTCCGAAGATGGACGTTTTGGTGATGTAGTTGTTCGCACTGTCGTTGTTGTGGAAGACCGGAGATGAAATGTCTTGCCTATCCATCACAAGACTCGAGCAAATGTGAGTGGAAGAAAGGAAAGAACTAGACCAATGTACCTTATCCAATGTTGAAGATGGATCAATGATCACTCAGTAATATAACAAGAAAATAGCACAATTGGTATCTGATCTTGTCAATTCTCACACCTACACAAGTGAAGCTTTTGGTGGAGCTCGGTGAGAGGACAGTGGCACAAAAATTTGATGCAAAATGTTAGCAAGAGTCAATAATGTTGGAAAAGATTCAAAAATTCGCAAGTAAAACAAGTAGACCAATAGCAATGGGTGGCACACAGAAACACACACACACTGATAGATAAATGGGGTCGTGCAACCAAGGAATGAGCACAAAATATGGAATCCATGGAAAACGCTCGTCTTGCACAACTCTAGAGAGACGCTAGCACGATTGCTCAAGGATACGACACTTGTGCACAACCTATAAGATGCAAAATGTATCAACTTTCTATCCCAAGTATGATATATATGTATGATGTTCCGGTGTTTCGTATACGATGATCCAAGATGATCAATATGGTAGTATGGTATGCAATGTGGCGATGCTATAGCTCTTGCTTACAAGCTTCTTTGCTCTCTTTTTGCTTGAAAGCTTATTCTCCTTTTTTTTGTATGGCCACTTATGCGAAATGCACAAACCAAGATAGATATTGTGTATATGCAGGAACAATCTTGTGACACAAGGGATGGTACTATGATACCAAGATGATACCAATATGATATGGTATGTACGCAATGGAAGGTGTAGATCGATGATCACTAATGTGCACAAGTAACGTTGCCGGCAATACTCAATGGCTAGTCTCAATAGGAAAGTGATGCAAAATGGGCTAAGGGGTTAACAATGTAATGGCAAGGGGAATATACAAGGATGGGATACCACGATAACAAGATGATATAGAGGTTACCATTCTTGCTTACGGTTAGGGTGTCAAATTAGTGAAGGTGGTCGATGTCGAATCCTTGTCAAAGTTGAGCGGCGGTGTTGTCGATGTCGAACCGTTCCTAGTTAGCCGAAACACCCTAGGAAAAGGAAAAACCGCTGTCAGTGTCAAAAACTGGTAGATCTCGGGTAGGGGGTCCAAGCTGTGCGTTTAAGGATCAATGGTAACAATAGACAGAGTGACACAATGTTTACCCAGGTTCGGGCCCTCTTAAAGGAGGTAAAACCCTACGTCCTGCTTGATTGTATTTGACGAGTATAGGGGTTACAAGAGTTGATCTACCTCGAGATCATAATGGCTAAACCCTAGCTTGTCTAGCCTATGAATATTATGGTTCTCCCTACAGACTAAACCCTCCATCTATATAGACACCAGAGGGGCCTAGGGTTACACCAAGTTGGCTTACAGGGGAAGGAAAGGACATATCCGGACACCAGTCTTGCTATCCACGCATACAGGAGTCCTACAAGGACATAGGGGATGATTCTCCACTCTATCTTCACGGCCCACCGGTCCGGCCCATATTAGATAGGCCGGGCACCTGGGGACCCCCGAATCCAGGACTCCCTCAGTAGCCTCCGAACTTGCCTTCAATGATGATGTAGTATTCGGCTTTATGTCTTCGTCTTTGCAAGGCTAGTTCTTTAATCGTATTTCAAATCGACGGTAGTCTGGATTTGACATCCACGTTCTGCCTTTATGATCTCTTCCCGTTGTCGACTCAATTTCCACGCGTTAGGTGAATGCGAATGGTCCATTATTTTATGACCAATAAGCTCCCTGCCTCATACGGGTGGCGTCTACATAAATAGGTCAAATCCCTCAAACGCCATCCCACATCGCGCAATGAGCATCGGAGCAAAAACCACGAAAAAACTCCAAAACATGACGAGCGCCCCTAGCTCTTCCTCGCGCCCCATGGCCCTCAAGAGGGTGATTGGTGAAGTTGTTCTGTATCTCATCTCCAGCTGAGTCGACTTCAGACTCAGGGATATCTCCCTCCCGCAGATCTAGTTTCTGTACGGGCGGGCTTGGCTTTGATGGGCGACGATGCGCTAGCGGAGAATTTCCCCAACCCCAGCCGGGGGAGAGGGTATGCTTCGTGCCTTTTCTTCTGAGGGGCTTAGGTTTCCCGATTCATCACTTTCTTAGGGGTGTGTTGGAATTCTATGGGATCCAACTGCACAACCTCACGCCAGGTTCAATCCTGCATATTTCGGGTTTTATTGCTCCTGCGAGCTGTTCTTAGGCTGCGAGGCTCATTTTGAACTGTGGAAAAAGTTCTTCTACCTCGTCCCCCACCATCAAGGCGGCTCTATATTTGAAGTGGGCAGCGCCGAAGTGTGGCGCATAGCCGGATCAGGATACCCCATCAGAACTCCCAAGATGGGATCCGCAGAATGGTCTTCAGAATGGTTCTATATTGAAGATGTTCCCCTTCCGGACCCAGTTCTGCACGGGCTTCCTGAATTCTCCAGTGCCCCTCCAAAGAAGTTACCTAATTGGCGTCCCCGGAGCCCCAAACAAGAAGACAATGCGAAAGTAATGAGGTTAGTTAGCAAGATCAGATTAGCTGCCTGATGACCCACAAGTGTAGGGGATCTATCAGAGTGTCGAACCCAACGAGGAGCAGAATGAAATGATAAGCGGTTTTCAGTAAGGTTTTCTCTGGAAGCACTGAAATTGTAGGTAACAGATAGTTTTGTGATAAGATAAATTGTAACGGGTAACAAGCAATGAAAGTAAATAAAGTGCAGCAAGGTGCCCCAATCCTTTTTGTAGCAAAGGACAAGCCTGGACAATTTCTTATAATGAGAAAGAGCTCCCGAGGACACATGGGAATTATCGTCAAGCTAGTTTTCATCATGCTCATATGATTCGTGTTTGGTACTTTGATAATTTGATATGTGGGTGGACCGGTGCTTGGGTACCGCCCTTACTTGGACAAGCATCCCACTTATGATTAACCCCTATTGCAAGCATCCACAACTACAAAAGAAGTATTAAGGTAAACCTAACCACAACATTAAACATATGGATCCAAATCAGTCCCTAACGAAGCAACGCATAAACTAGGGTTTAAGCTTCTGTCACTCTAGCAACCCATCATCTACTTATTACTTCTCAATGCATTCCTCTAGGCCCAAATAATGGTGAAGTGTCATGTAGTCGACGTTCACATAACATCACTAGAGTAAAGATAACATACATCTCATCAAAATATCAAACGAATACCAAATTCACATGACTACTAATAACAAGACTTCACACATTTCCTCAGGAACAAACGTAACTACTCACAAAGCATATTCATGTTCATAATCAGAGGAGTAGTAATATGCATTAAGGATCTGAACATATGATCTTCCACCAAGTAAACCAATTAGCATCAACTACAAGGAGTAATCAACACTACTAGCAACCCACAGGTACCAATTTGTGGTTTGGATACAAGATTGGATACAGGAGATGAACTAGGGTTTTGAGAGGAGAAGGTGCTGGTGAAGATGTTGATGGAGATTGACCCCCTCCCGATGAGAGGATCGTTGGTGATGACGATGGTGATGATTTCCCCCTCCCAGAGGGAAGTTTCCCCGGCAGAACAGCTCTGCCGGAGCTCTAGATTGGTTCCGCCAAGGTTCCGCCTCGTGGCGGCGGAGTTTTGTCCCGTAAGCTTACCCACGATTTTTTCCATGGTAAAAGCCTTCATATAGCACAAGATGGACACCAGAGGGCCACCAGGGGGCCCAGGAGACAGGGGGCACGCCCAGTAGGTGTGGGCGCCCCCCCACCCTCCTGGCTAGGGTGTGGGTCCCCTCAGGTGTTTCTTTCGCTATTCCAAAAATAAGTTCCGTGGAGTTTTAGGATTTTTGGAGCAGTGCAGAATAGGTTTCCAATGTTTGCTCCTTTTCCAACCAGAATTCCAGCTGCCGGCATTCCCCCTCTTCATGGTAAACCTTGTAAAATAAGAGAGAATAGCCATAAGTATTGAGATATAATGTGTAATAACAGCCCATAATGTAATAAATATTGATATAAAAGCATGATACAAAATGGACGTATCATTGCCCACTCCGGACTCTCGATAATCGAAGTCATGGCTATCGCGATAAAGTGATGTATACAGCTTCTTCAGTCCAGAGTGACCCCATTATGGTGCTACAACGGGAATGACGACGCGTCTCGCTACAGGGCTCGGATACCTCGGCCGCGCTGGCCGCCATTCTGGCAGATCTTTAGAAGGGGGAGGAAGAAGAATTCCTCCGCTTGAATTGCTGGGAAGGTTTTCCCATGTATAGCCCCATAGACTGGGTAAGTTTATTTTTTATTTTTCATCAGCATTGTTTTACCTCGTTATCGAGGGGCGCTAACCATTCTGACTGTCCTTTGAAACAGAAATGAGGGAAGGTAGTCGAAAACATTCACTACCCCTCCCCTCAGCCAGAGGATCATGCTCGCACCAAAGCCCCTGGCTTCCGCAAGGATCCGGATATATTTGTGGAGTTTGATGATGGAGTCTATTATCAAGCAAGCCTTGACGGCTCAGAAGTGGCCATTACGGCCAACTATCCTGGACTTTACTCTTTCATTAAGGTCAGTGCTTGGAAATCTTCTTCAAAAAGAGGATCCCTTGTTTGCACCATACCGAACCATGTTTTATAGGATCGGCATTCAGCGAGCCGAACCCAATCAATGGCAGCCCCAAGGAAGGCAACATCTTCGCGGGGTGAGCATTCAAAACGAAAGGAGACCGGGAGCGTTGCTGATTCTCCTTCGTCATCAAAGAGGTATAACTCTTAATATATGCCTAGGCATAAGATCAAATAATTGTCATGTTCCCCCCCTTCTATTATCTCAGGAGAAGTACACGGCGAACCGTGCCCAAGATCCCGGCTAGCCGAGCTTCAGCCAATCCGGCGCCGAACTCGTCGACTAGGACGAGGACCCATATGGAGGCGGCGCCGACTCATCCACCTCGTGAGGATTCGGATGATGTATTCATCAGGAATTCCGAAGTGGACCTAAAAGAGACCCTGCGTTCTCCAGCCTTTGCTGAGCAGGAATTTACCGCCCTTAGCACCGTGGAAGCATATATCCGAGCTGCCCAGGATGGACTTACTTGAGTTGCTCGTCTGTTCTAAAAATATATATAGGTGAAAATTTGTACAAATTTAATACATATGTGCCAGTAGCCCACGAGACTTGAAGCGGTATAGACTAACTGTTTTAAGGATCGTTATGACCGCAGGTTCTTAAAGAGAAGAACAATGTGCTGTCCCAAGAGCTTGAAGCAAGCCGGACACAGCTGAATGCAGCCTGCTCAGAACTAGAGGAAATGAAGAAAAGCCTAATGACCACTGGCGAACGGGAAAACTGGAGGAGGAAAAAGGAACAAGCAAGACGAAGAGATAAGGAGCTTAAAGGCTCAATTATCGGCCGCAAGAGGAGAGCAAAAATTAAAAGGCAGCATATTCGATATGTTCTTTGAACTATCCAGGGGACTCATTTAATAATGCAGCATCTTATAATGCTGTCCTTGTAGGTCTGCTAACCGGGCGTCCCAAAGAAGAAGTGTCCGGATTTCAAAGTGACGTTCTAAAGGAACAGTCTAGGGTGCACCAGCGGGCCCGGAAAGCCATGAAGAGCATGGTGAAAGCCCTATGGTCGTCCGATGCCCCTCCAGAAAGAATGGAGGGGTTGCTGAACCTGTTCAAGGGTCCCCGGCGCCGGTTTAAGCTATGGAAGTCGTATGCATGCCAGGAAGGTGCGCGAGAGGCGTGGGTGATGGTGAAGATGCGCTACACCGGACTTGATCCAAATCATATGGCCCAAGTTGGACCTCAGGGACCAGACGAAAAAGAAATTCCTGTGAACTTGGTATATGACCAGGTGATAATAGCTGCGAAATATTTGCAAGAAGACTGTAGGTTAGATAGTCTCATAGAAGGCTTAGAGAAAGTGTAGGCATTCGATTCTATGTAACAATGTACTTTATCATCAAACTTTGTCTCCGGCCGAACTTGTCAAAATTTGTCATCACAGGCCTTTGGCTTCAACCTCCGAACCAAAAAGTTGGAGTGTTTTCGCATACTATGTTAAAAAAGAAACATTTAGTATGTCCGAAAACCAGGAAATCCGGTCATATTGCTCAAACAGACAAAATTTGTTCAGGGGGTTATGTTATATTACTGCTTAATGTTAGAAACGTCTTCTAGGGAAAATAGTTCTGTTAGGGGTTCCTTTCCTTGGGTCGACATGCTAAATTATGCATGCCTAGGCTTGTATCCAAATTACGGGCAGCCTATCCCATATTTGTTGTAAACGCAAAACAGTTTGTCATTGTTTGCCGACCAATTATTCCCTTAAGAACACTAGCTTTCGGCTTCACCCGTCTGAGGTACAGATTCGGATAACCCGATTGTACCAATCGCAGAGATACACCCTTTACACCCTAGCCGAACAATCGGGAATGTAGGGTATAAGCACAGGAGCGAGGCAACCCAGCTTGGCAAAAACTTAAGTCATAGAGGTGCATATAATGGCAAAAGATGTATAAAACAATCGACGTAGACAATGTAAGCTATAAGCTTTTAATAATAAGCTTCGTAAGAGAAGCCCCCAGTTATAGGGGGGTGTATATATTTAAAGATGTGTACCCCTAACAGTTCGGCAGATCCGAACATACCCTAGGATATAAAAAGGAAAAAAAGGAGAGGAGAAGGAAAAACCTAGTCAAAGTAAAACATAAAGAGGCCAAACTATGCGTAAAATCATCGAAGTTGGGCGGTGTTCCATGGGTTGGGCTCAAGGCGATTATCCACTGCATTACAAAGGCGATAGGATCTTCGTGTAAGGACGTCATCTATGATGAAGGGGCCCTCCCATTTCGATTTGAGCTTATCCTTTTTCTTTTCCGAGAGCCGTAAAACAAGGGCTCTGACATTATATGTCTTAGCCCGCACTTCTCTGCTTTGGTACCGCCTGGCCTATTGTTGATAAAATGCACAACGAGCCTTTGCAACGTCGCGCTCCTCTTCGAGTCCGTCTAGGTCATCCTGCCAATCGAGTTCGGCTTCTTTCTCTTCGCACATGCGCACTCGAGTTGATTCATGAATAATGTCGCAGGGCAATACAGCTTCTGCGCCGTACACCATAAAGAAGGGTGAGTATCGGGTCGTTCGGTTGGGCGTGGTCCGTGTTGGAAATATGCCCTAGAGGCAATAATAAAAGTATTATTATATTTCATTGTTGATGATAATTGTCTTTTATTCATGCTATAACTGTATTATCCGGAAATCGTAATACACGTGTGAATACATAGACCACAATATGTCCCTAGTGAGCCTCTAGTTGACTAGCCCGTTGTGATCAACAGATAGTCATGGTTTCCTGGCTATGGACATTGGATGTCATTGATAATGGGATCACATCATTAGGAGAATGATGTGATGGACAAGACCCAATCCTAAGCGTAGCATAAAGATCGTGTAGTTCGTTTGCTAAAGCTTTGCCAATGTCAAGTATCTCTTCCTTCGACCATGAGATCATGTAACTCCCAGATACCGTAGGAGTGCTTTGGGTGTATCAAACGTCACAACGTAACTGGGTGACTATAAAGGTGCACTACAGGTATCTCCGAAAGTGTCTGTTGGGTTGACACGGATCGAGACTGGGATTTGTCACTCCGTATGACGGAGAGGTATCTCTGGGCCGACTAGGTAATTCATCATCACAATAAGCTCAAGGTGACCAAGGTGTTGGCCACGGGATCATGCATTACGGTACGAGTAAAGTGACTTGCCGGTAACGAGACCGAACAAGGTATTGGGATACCGACGATCGAGTCTCGGGCAAGTAACGTACCGATTGACAAAGGGAATTGTATACAGGGTTTGATCGAATCCTCGACATCGTGGTTCAACCGATGAAATCATCGAGGAGCATGTGGGATCCAACATGGCTATCCAGACCCCGCTGTTGGTTATTGACCGGAGAGTGGTCTCGGTCATGTCTGCATGTCTCCCGAACCCGTAGGGTCTTCACACTTAAGGTTCGGTGACGCTAGGGTTATTAGGAAGACTAGTATGTGACTACCGAATGTTGTTCGGAGTCCTGGATGAGATCCCGGACGTCACGAGGAGTTCCGGAATGGTCCGGAGGTGAAGTTTTATATATGGAAAGTTGTCATACGGACACCGGAAAGTTTCGGGGGTCTATCGGTAATGTACCTGGACCACCGGAGGGGTTCCGGGGGTCCACCGGGAGGGGCCACCCCTCCCGGAGGGCCACATGGGCCACAAAGGGGAGGGAGCCAGCCCCTGGAGGGCTGGGCGCGCCCCCCACCTTGGGCCCATGCGCCTAGGGTTGGGGGGAAAGCCTAAGGGGGGCGCCCCCTTGCTTGGGGGGGGGGTGGCAAGCCTCCCCTCCCTGGCCGCCGCCCCCCTCTAAGTCTCATCTAGAGGGGTCGGCCCCCCTTGCCCCTTCCCCTATAAATAGAGGGGTGAGGGAAGGGCTGCTGGACATCTCCAAGGCGCAGCCCCTCCCCTCCCCAACACCTCTCCTCCTCCGTTAAGCGCTTGGCGAAGCCGTGTCGGAGTACTGCTGCACCAACATCACCACGCCGTCGTGCTGCCGTTGGAGCGATCTTCCTTAACCTCTCCCCCCCCTTGCTGGATCAAGAAGGAGGAGACGTCTCCCGTCCCGTACGTGTGTTGAACGCGGAGGTGCTGTCCGTTCAGCACTTGGACATCGGTGATCTGAATCACGTCGAGTACGACTCCATCATCACCTTGCAAGCTTCCGCGCGTGATCTACAAGTGGTATGTAGATGCAAACTCTCTCCCATGACTCGTTGCTTAGATGAACTCATAGATGGATCTTGGTGAAACCGTAGGAAAAATTTTAATTTTCTCGCAACGTTCCCCAACAAGTGGCATCATGAGCCGGTCTATGCGTAGTTCTCTAATGCACGAGTAGAACACAATTTTGTTGTGGGCGTGGATCTTGTCAACTTGCTTGCCTCTACTAGTCTTTTCTTGCTTCAGCGGTATTGTGGGATGAAGCGGCCCGGACCAACCTTACACGTACGCTTACGTGAGACCGGTTCCACCGATTGACATGCACTAGTTGCATAAGGTGGCTGGCGGGTGTCTGTCTCTCCCACTTTAGTTGGAGCGGATTCGATGAAAAGGGCGCTTATGAAGGGTAAATAGAAGTTGACAAAATCACGTTGTGGTTATTCGTAGGTAAGAAAATGTTCTTGCTAGAACCCAATTGCAGACACGTAAAAGATGCAACAACAATTAGAGGACGTCTAACTTGTTTTTGCAGCGATTGATCATGTGATGTGATATGGCCAGAAGTTGTGATGAATGATGAATTGTGATGTATGAAATCATGTTCTTGTAATAGGGTTCACGACTTGCATGTCGATGAGTATGACAACCGAGAGGAGCCATAGGAGTTGTCTTTATTTTTTGTATGACCTGCGTGTCATTGAAGAACGCCATGTAAACTACTTTACTTTATTGCTAATCACGTTAGCCATAGAAGTAGAAGTAGTCGTTGGCGTGACAACTTCATGAAGACACGATGATGGAGATCATGATGATGGAGATCATGGTGTCAAGCCGGTGACAAGATGATCATGGAGCCCCGAAGATGGAGATCAATGGAGCTATATGATATTGGCCATATCATGTCACAACTATATAATTGCATGTGATGTTTATTATGTTTATGCATCTTGTTTACTTAGGACGACGGTAGTAAATAAGATGATCCCTTACAAAAATTTCAAGAAGTGTCTCCCCTAACTGTGCACCGTTGCTATAGTTCGTCGCCTCTAAGCACCACGTGATGATTGGTTGTGATGGATTCTTACGTTCACATACAACGGGTGTGAGACAGTTTTACACAGCAAAAACACTTAGGGTTAACTTGACGAGCCTAGCATGTACAGACATGGCCTCGGAACACGGAGACCGAAAGGTCGAACACGAGTCGTATGGAAGATACGATCAACATGGAGATGTTCACCGACGATGACTAGTCCGTCTCACGTGATGATCGGACACGGGCTAGTCGACTCGGATCGTGTAACACTTAGATGACTAGAGGGATGTCTAATCTGAGTGGGAGTTCATAATTTGATTAGAAATTTATTATCATGAACTTAGTCTAAAACCTTTGCAAATATGTCTTGTAGATCAAATGGCCAACGCTAATGTCAACATGAACTTCAACGCGTTCCTAGAGAAAACCAAGCTAAAAGATGATGGCAGCAACTATACGGATCGGGTCCGAACCCGAGGATCATCCTCATAGCTGCCAGAAGCAATATGTCCTAGAAGGACCGCTAGGTGATGCTCCGTCCCGAGAACCAAGACATTATGAATGCTTGGCAAACTCGTCTTGATGATTACTCCCTCGCTCGAGTGCGGCATGCTTTGACTTAGAACCGGGCTCCAAAAGCGTTTTGAGCATCACGGAGCATATGAGATGTTCAAGAGCTGAAACTAGTTTTCCAAGCTCATGCCCGGGTCGAGAGATGTGATGTCTCCGACAAGTTCTATAGTTGTAAGATGGAGGAAAACAGTTCTGTCAGTGAGCACATCCTGAGGATGTCTGGGTTGCACAACCGTATGACCCAGCTGAACATTAACCTCCCAGATGAGGCGGTCATTGACAGAATCCTCCAGTCGCTCCCACCAAGCTACACGAGCTTTGTGATGAACTACAACATGTAGGGGATGGTGAAGACCATTCCTGAAGTGTTCTCGATGTTGAAGTCAGCAGAGGCTGAAATCGAGAAAGAACATCAAGTGTTGATGGTCAATAAGACCACTAAGTTCAAGAAGGGCAAGGGCAAGAAAAACTTCAAGAAGGACGGCAAGGATGTTGTTGCGCCCGATAAGCCGCCATGGGAAGAAGTCAAAGAATGGACCCAAGCACGAGACCGAGTGCTTTTATTGCAAGGGAAGGGTGATCGAAGCGAACTGCCCCAAATACTTAGCGGATAAGAAGACCGCAACACCAAAGGTATATTTGATATACATGTAATTGATGTGTACCTTACCAAGACTCGTAGTAACTCCCGTGTATTTGATACCGTGTCGTTGCTCATATTTGTAACTCACAGCAGGAGCTGCGGAATAAACGGAGACTGGCGAAGGACGAGGTGGCGATGCGCGTCGGGAATGGTTCCAGAGTCGATGTGATCGCCGTCGGCACGCTGCCTCTACATTTACCTACGGGATTAGTTTTGAACCTTAATAATTGTTATTTAGTGCCAAGTTTGAGCATGAACATTGTATCTGGATCTCGTTTAATACGAGATGGCTACTCATTTAAGTCTGAGAATAATGGTTGTTCGATTTATATGAGAGATATGTTTTATGGTCATGCTACGATGGTCAATGGTTTGTTCTTGATGAATCTCGAGCGTAATATTACACATGTCCATAGTGTGGATGCCAAAAGATGTAAAGTTGATAACGATAGTCCCACATACTTGTGGCACTACCGCCTTGGTCACATTGGTGTCAAGAGCATGAAGAAGCTCCATGCTGATGGACTTTTAGAGTCTCTTGATTATGAATCGTTTGACACATGTGAACCATGCCTCATGAGCAAAATGACCAAGACTCCGTTCTCCGGAACAATGGAGCGAGCAACCAATTTGTTGGCAATCATACATACCGATGTATGCGGTCCAATGAGCGTTGAGGCTCGCGGAGGATATGGTTATGTTCTCACTCTCACTGATGACTTGAGTAGATATGGGTATGTTTACTTAATGAAACACAAGTCTGAAACCTTTGAAAAGTTCAAGGAATTTCAGAATGAGGTGGAGAATCAACGTGACCGAAAGATAAAGTTCCTATGATCAGATCGTGGAGGAGAATACTTAAGTCACGAATTTGGTACACACTTAAGGAAATGTGGAATCGTTTCACAACTCATGCCGCCTGGAACACCTCAGCGTAACGTTGTGTCCGAACGTCGTAATCGCACTCTATTAGATATGGTGCGGTCTATGATGTCTCTTACCGATTTACCGCTATCATTTTGGGGATACGCTCTAGAGACAGCTACATTCACTTTAAATAGGGCATCGTCTAAATCCGTTGATACGACACCGTATGAATTATGGTTTGGGAAGAAACCTAAGCGGTCGTTTCTAAAAGTTTGGGGATGCAATGCTTATGTCAAGAAACTTCAACCTGAAAAGCTCGAACCCAAGTCGGAAAAATGCGTCTTCATAGGATACCCTAAGGAAACTGTCGGGTATACCTTCTACTTAAGATCCGAGGGCAAAATCTTTGTTGCCAAGAACGGATGCTTTCTAGAAAAAGAGTTTCTCTCGAAAGAAGTAAGTGGGAGGAAAGTAGAACTCGATGAAGTACTACCTCTCGAACGGGAAAGTGGTGCAGCTCAAGAAAATGTTCCTGTGATGCCCACACCAACCGAAGAGGAAAACAATGATGATGATCAAGGTACTTCAGATCAAGTTGCTACTGAACTTCGTAGGTCCACAAGGACACGTTCCGCACCGCAGTGGTACGGCAACCCTGTCACGGAAATCATGTTGTTAGACAACGGTGAACCTTCGAACTATGAAGAAGCGATGGCGGGCCCAGATTCCAACAAATGGCTTGAAGCCATGAAATCCGAGATAGAATCCATGTATGAAAACAAAGTATGGACTTTGACAGACTTGCCCGATGATAGGCGAGCGATAGAAAACAAATGGATTTTTAAGAAGAAGACGGACGCGGATGGTAATGTTACCATTTATAAGGCTCGACTTGTCGCTAAGGGTTATCAACAAGTTCAAGGGATTGACTACGACGAGACATTCTCTCCCGTAGCAAAGCTGAAGTCCGTCCGAATCATGTTAGCAATTGTCGCATACTATGATTATGAGATATGGCAGATGGACATCAAAACGGCATTCCTTAACGGACATCTTAAGGAAGAGCTGTATATGATGCAGCCAGAAGGTTTTGTCGATCCTAAGAACGCTAACAAAGTATGCAAGCTCCAGCGATCCATTTATGGACTGGTGCAAGCATCTCGGAGTTGGAACATTCGCTTTGATGAGATGATCAAAGCGTTTAGTTTATCTTGAGACTTATGGAGAAGCTGCGTTTACAAGAAAGTGAGTGGGAGCTCAGAGCATTTCTCATATTATATGTAGATGACATACTCTTAATGGGAAATAATATAGAACTTCTGGACAGCATTAAGGCCTACTTGAATAAGTGTTTTTCAATGAAGGACCTTGGAGAAGCTGCTTATATATTAGGCATCAAGATCTATAGAGATAGATCGAGACGCCTCATAGGTCTTTCACAAAGCACATACCTTGATAAGATTTTGAAAAGGTTCAAAATGGATCAGTCCAAGAAAGGGTTCTTGCCTATGTTACAAGGTGTGAGATTGAGCTCGGCTCAGTCACCGACCACGGCAAAAGATAAAGAAGAGATGAGTGTCATCGCCTATGCTTCAGCCATAGGATCTATTATGTATGCCATGCTGTGTACTGACTGATGTAAACCTTGCCGTAAGTTTGGTAGCAAGATACCAAAGTAATCCCGCAAGGAACACCGGACAGCGGTCAAGAATATCCTAAAGTACCGAAAAGGACAAAGGACATGTTTCTCGCTTATGGAGGAGACGGAGAGCTCGTCAAAGGTTACGCCGACGCTTAGCTTGACTCAGATCTGGATGACTCTAAGTCACAAACCGGATACGCTTATATGTTCAATGGTGGAGCGAAGAAGCTGGTGCAGCCGCAAGCGAGCATCGTGGCGGGATCTACGTGTGAAGCGGAGTACATGGCAGCCTCGGAGGCAGCGCATGAAGCGATTTGGGTGAAGGAGTTCATGACCGACCTAGAGTCATACCCAATGCGTCGGGGCCGATCAAACTCTTCTGTGACAACACCGAGCTATTGCCCTTGCCAAGGAGCCCAGGTTTCACAAGAAGACCAGCACATCAAGCGTCGTTTCAACTCCATCCGTGAAAATGTTCAAGATGGAGACATAGAAATTTGCAAAGTACATACGGATCTGAATGTTGCAGATCCGCTGACTAAACCTCTCATGAAAGCAAAACATGATCAACACCGAACTCTATGGGTGTTCGATTCATCACAATGTAACTAGATTGGTGACTCTAGTGCAAGTGGGAGACTGTTGGAAATATGCCCTAGAGGCAATAATAAAAGTATTATTATATTTCATTGTTCATGATAATTGTCTTTTATTCATGCTATAATCGTATTATCCGGAAATCGTAATACGTGTGAATACATAGACCACAATATGTCCCTAGTGAGCCTCTAGTTGACTAGCCGTTGTGATCAACAGATAGTCATGGTTTCTCGCTATGGACATTGCATGTCATTGATAACGGATCACATCATTAGGAGAATGATGTGATGGACAAGACCCAATCCTAAGCATAGCATAAAGATTGTGTAGTTCGTTTGCTAGAGCTTTGCCAATGTCAAGTATCTCTTCCTTAGACCATGAGATCGTGTAACTCCCGGATACCGTAGGAGTGCTTTGGGTGTATCAAACGTCACAACGTAATCGGGTGACTATAAAGGTGCACTACAGGTATCTCCGAAAGTGTCATTGGGTTGACACGGATCGAGGCGGGATTTGTCACTCCGCATGACGGAGAGGTATCTCTGGGCCCACTCGGTAATGCATCATCACAATGAGCTCAAGGTGACCAAGGTGTTGGCCACGGGATCATGCATTATGGTACGAGTAAAGTGACTTGCCGGTAACGAGACTGAACAAGGTATTGGGATACCGACGATCGAGTCTCGGGCAAGTAACGTACCGATTGACAAAGGGAATTGTATACAGGGTTTGATCGAATCCTCGACATCGTGGTTACCCCGATGAAATCATCGAGGAGCATGTGGGAGCCAACATGGGTATCCAGACCCCGCTGTTGGTTATTGACCGGAGAGTGGTCTCGGTCATGTCTGCATGTCTCCCGAACCCGTAGGGTCTTCACACTTAAGGTTCGGTGACGCTAGGGTTATTAGGAAGACTAGTATGTGACTACCGAATGTTGTTCGGAGTCCCGGATGAGATCCCGGATGTCACGAGGAGTTCCAGAATGGTCCGGAGGTGAAGTTTTATATATGGAAAGTTGTCATACGGACACCGGAAAGTTTCGGGGGTCTATTGGTAATGTACCGGGACCACCGGAGGGGTTCGGGGTCCACCGGGAGGGGCCACCTCCCGGAGGGCCACATGGGCCGAAGGGAGGGAGCCAGCCTGGAGGGCTGGGCGCGCCCACCTTGGGCCCATGCGCCTAGGGTTGGGGGAAACCCTAAGGGGCGCCTGCTTGGGGGCAAGCCTCCCTCCCTGGCCGCCCCTCTAGATCTCATCTAGAGGGTCGGCCCCTGCCCCTTCCCCTATAAATAGAGGGGTGAGGGGAGGGCTGCTGGACATCTCCAAGGCGCAGCCCCTCCCCTCCCCAACACCTCTCCTCCTCCGTTAAGCGCTTGGCGAAGCCCTGTCGGAGTACTGCTGCACCAACATCACCACGCCGTCGTGCTGCCGTTGCAGCGATCTTCCTCAACCTCTCCTCCCCCCTTGCTGGATCAAGAAGGAGGAGACGTCTCCCGTCCCGTACGTGTGTTGAACGCGGAGGTGCTGTCCGTTCAGCACTTGGACATCGGTGATCTGAATCACGTCGAGTACGACTCCATCATCACCTTGCAAGCTTCCGCGCGTGATCTACAAGTGGTATGTAGATGCAAACTCTCTCCCATGACTCGTTGCTTAGATGAACTCATAGATGGATCTTGGTGAAACCGTAGGAAAAATTTTAATTTTCTGCAACGTTCCCCAACAGTCCGCAACCCCCAGAGTACGGAATCGAGTTCCTTAACCCAATGCTTATCTGATTCTCATAAGGAGCGCACCAGTCTGGCCTTAATGCCACTCATGATCAGGCTATTGGCCCGTTCAACTTGACTGCTTGTTTGAGGGTGGTATACGGATGCATAGTCGAGTTTAATTCCCAACTTAGCACACCAGGTTTTCACCTCCTTGGCTGTAAAATTGGAGCCTATATCAGTGATGATGTTGTGCGGGACACCATAACGGTGTACCACACCAGATATAAAGTCAATCACTGGCCCCGCTTCAGCTGTTTTTACTGGTTTAGCCTCTATCCATTTAGTGAATTTATCTACCATCACCAGCAAATATTTCTTTTTGTGGCTTCCCCCTTTAAGGGGACCGACCATATCAAGCCCCCAGACCACGAAGGGCTAGGTGATGGGGATTGTTCTTATGGCAGTGGGAGGCATATGACTTTGGTTGGCGAAAAGCTGACAGCCCACACAACGTTGGACAAGGGCTTGTGCGTCTGCTCGGGCCGTTGGTCAGAAAAAAATTGTCCTGAAATCTTTGCTTACGAGGGCCTGAGTTGCGGCATGATGACCGCCCAGACCAGCATGTATTTCCACCAACAGTTGTCATCCCTCCTCTTCGGAGATGCACCTTTGGAGGACTCCCGTAGTGCTCTTTTTGTACAGTTCACCCTCGTGCATTTGTTGGCTTTAGAGCGTCGAACTATGCAACGGGCTTTATTCTGATCGTCAAGAAGCTCCAACCTATTAAGGTAGGCCAGGAAAGGTTCGGTCCATGGAGCGATAACAGCCATGATGTCATTAGAAGAGGGTGTTATTTCTATATCCGAACCCTTGATGGTATCTGCATTGTGTTCGGCTGCTGGGGGTGTGACTTAGTCTGTACTAGCTTCTCTGCTCTCACCCTGCCATACGACGGATGGCTTGAAGGGCCTTTCCACAAAGGTGTTAGGTGGGACAAGGTCGCGCTTAGCGCCCATACGAGCAAGGATGTCGGCTGCCTGGTTAGTGTCTCGAGTGACATGATGGAATTCAAGTCCCTCGAACCGAGCTGATACTTTTAATACGATGTTTCGATATGCCGCCATTTTTGGACCTTTTACATCGAACTCTCCATTGACCTGGGATATTGCAAGGTTTGAATCACCATGCACCTCGAGGTGTTGTATACCCATTGAGACAGCCATGCAAAGACCGTGTAGAAGCGCCTCGTATTCGGCTGCATTATTGGAGTCCATATACATGATTTGTAACACGTAGCGGGTTGTGTCCCTAGTGGGTGATGTCAAGATGACGCCAGCCCCCAGTCCAGCTAGCATTTTGGAGCCGTCGAAGTACATAATCCAGTTGGGGTATGAAATATACTCTTTAGGGAGTTCAACTTCCATCCATTCAATGACAAAGTTGGCTAGCACCTGAGTTTAATAGCCCGGCATGGCTTGTATGTTATTTTGAATGGTGGAATTTCGATGGCCCATTTGGCTATGCAGACAGTGGCGTCCCTGTTGTTGATAATGTCGTTAAGTGGTACTTCAGATGGCACTATGATCGAACACTCTTGAAAATAGTTTCGCACTTTTCGGGGTGCCATGAAGACCGTATAAACTACCTTTTGGTAGTGGGGGTATCAGGATTTGCATGGTGTGAGGACCTCCGATACGTAATAAACAGGTTTTTGGGTGGGGAATATATGTCCCTCGTCCCCTCGCTCGACGACGAGTACATCACTAACTACCTAGTTAGTTGCAGAGATATAAAGCAGCATAGGCTCGCCAACACCTGGGGCAGCTAGGATTGGGTTGCCTGCGAGTAGGGCCTTGATTTCTTCCAATCCGGCTGTGCCAGCATCCGTCCATTCAAAGCTATAAGTGCATTTTAGTAGCTTGTAAAGTGGTAATGCTTTTTCTCCTAATCTGGAGTTGAAGTGACTTAAGGCCGCGACGCACCGAGCTAGTTTTTGGACTTGCTTTAGGTCTGTTGGTATAGCCAATTGTAACAAGGCTCGGATCTTAGAGCAACTCTAGCAGACCTCGCAAAACGCCCGGCCCGCAAAAATTCCAGCGAGTATGTGGGCTCGGGCTAATTTTGCGGCCAAAATAGACCCCGCATACTCCCCGGCCCGCAAAAACTTTTGCCGCAGCCCGCAAACTGGCCCCCCCGAGTGCTATAAGTGCGGTTCCGCGACCCTTTTGCGGGTCCAAACCATATCCCCCCGCCGCCGCGAGCCACCCGATTCCCCTTTCTCCTCTCCCAATTTCTCGCCGCCGGCGACCCTCTGCCCCGCCTCCAGCCGCCATGTGGGGGCGAATGTGGAGTTCCGGACGCGGCTCCGGACGCGGCTCCGGCAGCAGATCCGGCTGGGAGAGGGACCCGGAGCGCGAGCGGCGCGTCCGGTCCGACGGCGCGAGGAAGCGCGGCGCTCGGATGTGGACCAACCGCGGGCTTTCTCCGCCGGCAAGCTTCGACCGCCGCGAGACGTGGAGTACGACCGCCGGCACGCGTCGTTCTCCTCCGCGCGTTCTTCGTACGCCGGATCCTCCTCCTCCTCCTCCACGGGCTTCCTCCTCGTGAAGAGGGAGTGGTCGGACGAGGATGAGGAACCGGAGCCGCCGGCGCCGTTCGCCTTCGTCCCGGTGAAGGAGGAGCCCGCTCCGCTCGGCCGCCGCAGAATCATCGGGCCCGAGGACTACGTCACAGAGCTCGACGCCGCCGCCGCCGCCATCGCTGAGCGGAGCGTGCGCGAGGAGGAGGAGCGTCGGAGCCACGCCGAGGAGCTCGAAGCCCTCGAGTGGCAGCAGGCAGTCGCTGGACAACGTAGCCGCCAACGAGAAGGCGGAAGAGTGGCGTCGCATCCGCAAGGAGCAGTCGGAGAAGTACATCGATCTCTGCAGCTCTGGCAAGGAGGGTTGAGCGTCCGGCTTCTTTCCGGCGTCGTCCAGTTGCCGCGACCTCGCTGCCGTCAGATCCGACCCCTAGTACTAGTTTAACGTAGTATGTAGTATAACTATGCTTGTAGTTTGTGATGAACTATGTAGTATGCCATGAACAATGTAGTATGTGAGGAACTCTGTTCGTGCAATTTCTCCCGCGAAACATTTTTTTTAAATTATGCAGGTTTAGATATGGGTTCTGCTCGGCCGCGTATCTTTTTGACCCACAAAAATGATTTTTGTCAACCTGCAAATGCGTTTTGGTCGTATGTTTGCAGGGTCTGCTAGAGTTTCTGTTAGCTGGGTTTGCTTCAATTCCTCTATGGGAAACAATGAACCCTAGCAGTTTTCCGGCTGGAACTCCAAAGACACATTTTCCAGATTGAGCCGTATGTCGTATGTCCGGAGGTTGTCAAAGGTGAGGCGAAGATCGTCCACCAGTGTTTCGACGTGTTTGGTTTTGATGACCACGTCATCCACATATGCTTCGACTGTTTTGCCGATTTGTTTCTCCAAGCATGTTTGAATCATACGTTGGTAAGTGGCCCCAGCATTTTTGAGCCCAAAGGGCATAGTGTTGAAACAGGAAGGGCCATACGGGGTGATGAACGTCGTTGTGGCCTGATCAGATTCCTTCATTTTAATCTGATGGTATCTCGAATAGGCATCGAGGAAACACAATGAGTCGTGTCCTACGGTCGCATCAATAATCTGGTCAATGTGGGGCAACGGGAAAGGATCTTTAGGGCAGGCCTTATTGAGGTCTTTGAAATCGACGCAAAGGAGCCATGATTTTTCCTTCTTTGGCACCATAACCAAGTTGGCTAACCAATCCGAATGTTTGATTTCCCTAATAAACCCGGCTTCTAGCAGTTTGGCTAGCTCTTCTCGCATGGCTTGACACTTGGGTTCAGAATATCACCGCAGTGTCTGCTTGATGCCGGGCATGTCCAACGGGTGCCAGGTGAAAATATCCCAATTTTTGCATAGGAATGTGTGTAAAGCGGCGTCCACTGCCGGATCCAGCTGCGCTCCGATGGACGCTGTTTTGTTGGGGGTCCGTCGGGTGCACTTGAAATTTAACTATTTCATATGTTGTCTTGAAAGAGGTGGATTTAGGTCTCTTATCGAGGATCACATTGTCCTTGTCCATCATGGATGTAGGGTGGTTAGTTCTTCCACCGCTAGGGCTTCCGATAACGCCTCGAGGGCCAAGGATACGGTTTTCTTTTCGGCACAGAGTGCTTTGTCCGGATCGCTCGATATTGCGATGATTCCGTTGGCTCCAGGCATTTTAAGCTTCATATACCCGTAATGGGGTATATCCTGGAAGCGCAAGAAAGCGTCCCACCCGAGGATGGCGTGATACCCGTTGTTGAAGGGGACAACATGAAAGAGCAACTCTTCGGACCTGTAATTTTCATGCGTGCCGAATACCACATCGAATTTAATTCTTCCAGAGCATCGTGCTTCTCGACTGGGGATGATGCCTCGAAAGGTGGCATTGCTTTGATCGATGTGTGTTCTGTCAATCTGCATTCTGTCGAGTGTGTCCTCGTAGATGAGGTTGAGCCCACTGCCGCCGTCCATGAGCACTTTGGTAAGCCGAAAGCCGTTCATAATGGGGTTTAGTACTAGGGCGGCGGGTGCTCGGACTGACCGAGCCTTTGGTTCGTCTTCGGTGGTGAAGGTTATTGCCGCGTTGTTCCATGGGCTCAGTGCGGTTACTTGGTGGACTTCGGCGAGGTCGCGGAGTGCCCTTTTTCGCCGATTATTTGAAGAAAAGGTCTCGAAGACCATGAGGACGTTAAAATCGTCCTTCTCCGGAGAGTATTTCTCTAGATTGATGGTAGCGAGGATGGCCTCCCCACTCTTTGCTACCTGCCGGAGTACCCAACATGCGCGAAGACTATGGGTTGAGTCTATACTTGCAGTCGCATGTATCGGACAGGGCTTGTCAAGAAGTTCGTCAAGAACGGACCTGTATTCTGTAAAGGGTTTATTTTTTCTGCCAACGGGCCGATGATCGGATGCCTCGCTAGGGTGCATCCGTTTAGCTCAGGCCCCATACTGTTTAGAGGCCGCAAGCTCCAGTTGAGTTTTCTGGGCCTTCCATGTGTTTTCCATTGTGCAGTACTTTTGTACCACATGTGACAGTTCCATGAAGCTCTGTATGTGGCGACGGTCGAGGGCATTCCGGATTCCCTCGTCGGTACAATTGCGATGGAAGACCGAGACTTCATCATCGTCGCAACAATCTTTGATCTTGTTTTTAACAAGTAGGAATATGGCCCAAAAGTGGTGGACCGTTTACTGAGGTTGCTGCCATACATACATCAGCTCATACTAGAACATGATAGCGCGCGTTGCCGCGCTCGCCCAATTTTAGAATGTAATAATCAAAGCTTTTGTAAATATTTTTATAACGTACACTCTTGCCCTATTTTTACATTTTTCAAATTTTTATTCATCATTGGACATTCTAAGGGCAAAAGAAGAGACATCCCGTATTTTGTCACAGAAGAACAAAGAGGCGTCACTTATCAGTTACCATATCTTCTCAACAAGAACAAGAGGCCAAAAATAAGTTGATGCATGTTCTTATGAGTAGCATATCAGATAAAAAATCAAATAGCTCAATCTTCCGCTCTTATGTTTACCTCAACATTTGCATCTGACATAGGCAAGCAAAGCAGAAAATGAAGTGATCGATTGGCTTGAGAGGAAATTAAACAAATAGTGTAAGAATATTTGACATGTTTCATCTACATAATATCAAGATAGATACATGCATTTTGTAGCTACCCATAGAAATACTTCGGAGACATGGATTTGTGAATAAAAAGGGATTGGAAGTAGATATGTGATATATCACCAAGAAAGGAATCTAGGCGCAGGCAGTGCAAGCTCTATGGGAGGCCGCTCGATCAAGCCATGTGACTGGCCACATGGATCCCCTGGCAAGAGCCATAAAACTGAAAAACATCCATGCTTACAAAAAATGCTTGCTAGAACTGAAGTGTCGAATAGGTGCAGAATAAAATTACCTCACGCCTAGTACAACATTGTGCTTTGTCATCCATGATTCCTTGTTGCCCGTGATATATGAGTCAATGGGTATTTGAACATGTGTCTGCCCAAAAATTCAAAAATAAAATAAAACATGTGTCTGCCCGCAAGCCACACAAGCACGTTAGTAGGAGACGTTGGCCGCGGACAGTTGCGGCAAAGCACAAGTCCTCATCCCAGTCCCAGTTTTACGTGCCTTCCCATGATCCGCATCTCATCTTCATCTTCCCATCACCCAGCACAGAGAAGCGCCCGACGGAGGCAGTGGCGTGGGAGCTCTGGGCGGCCGGAGTGAAAGTGCACCTCGACGTCGACCTCTCCTCTCTCACACGTCCTAGGGGAACCGCCATCCTATCGCTCTCGGAAGCTCTGCCTTCTTACACCAACGCCAGTGTAACTGCCCTCCCATACTGGTGGCAATGCCGTGCAGTGGAATAGGTCCACCGGGCACCCACCAGAAAAACCGAGCCACATCCTCCACCTGATTGTGCAAGGCGAGCACAATGGCGTAACCTGGTCGGCCGCACTTCCCATCCCAGGCCGATCCGTCGCTGCCTGCTCTGTATTCGAAGCCCGCCAATGACGGGAGCATTAGAGGAGATGCCTGCCACCGATTGAGATTTTTTTCGTGATCTTATTTTTTAGGCGAGGTGACTAGCTGAGCGGTGCTGGCGGAGAGGACGGGAACAACGGCGTCTGTGACGGCCGAAGAGGGACTGGAGAGCAGGGACAGGGGTGCGGGGATGAAAGAAGGCGTGGGCCATCTAAACAGGCCAATGGATTTAGTGCACCGGCCCGGGCACAATACCAGCCCAATCAACCACAACAGAGCCAGAGAGTTCTGCGGAGCAGCGGCCCAAGAAACAAGTGAGGACAACCATATGACTTGCGATCGATGCAATCGGACGGCGAGCGACGGCAAAGCGCTGTGGAGGCTCCTAGGTCGCTCAGTCATACTGTTTCTTAATATGTCTAGAGTGCCTGAGTTGCTTGGAGAGTATTGATTGTGGTGGGTGGGTGGGCTAAAATTTGAATCCCGGCCCACATTTATGTTTGGAGCTTGCAAAATTTCCGAGGTGACCAGTTCGTGTCCGGGGAGATCCAAGTGCTCCCTCGATCCTACGTCTGAGCCGGAGTTCGGGGGACGTGGAGTCCCCTCCAAAGGGAGAGTATCCGGATCGAGGGGTTCGGAGACCTGAACATATTTGGTTCTCAACATAGGGGGGAGGTGTCCTCGGCTCGTTCCTTGACGACTGCTACCAGGTGGGTGATCGGCAGGCGATTAATTTCCCTCTGGTTAGGTTAAGCCCGATCCGATCATAATCTGTCGAAACCCCAAGGGCGGCGATGCGATCTAGTAGCTCATTTGAGGACGAGACGTCTGCCGGATCCATCTTTTCGGAGTACTCGAGACTTATGCGAAGATGGTGTTTGGCGGTCGTAGGGGGTGCTGTTGGCTTGATGGTCGTACGGGCACCTATTATGAAACCTCCGAGCTGGAGGGTCTGCCCAGAAGTTAGGCTTCTTCCAGAGGTGATATTGTCATTGATGACTAGGCAGGTCATAGATCGCTTTTTCAGGACTACACAACAAAGCTCTCAATGAAAGCACCAATGTTGGTGTCAAAACCGGCAGATCTCGGGTAGGGGGGTCCAAGCTGTGCGTCCAAGGATCAATGGTAACAATGGACAGAGGGACACAATGTTTAGCCAGGTTCGGGCCCTCTTAAAGGAGGTAAAACCCTACGTCCTGCTTGATTGTATTTGAGTATAGGGGGTTATAAGAGTTGATCTACCTCGAGATCGTAATGGCTAAACCCTAGCTTGTCTCGCCTATGAATATTATGATTCTCCCTATAGACTAAACCCTCCAGTTTATATAGACACCGGAGGGGCCTAGGGTTACATCAAGTCGGTTTACAGGGCAAGGAAAGGACATATCCGGACACCAATCTTGCTATCCACCCATACATTAGTCCTACCCAGACACGGGGGATGATTCTCCACTCTATCTTCATGGCCCACCGGTCCGGCCCATATTGGATAGGCCGGACACCTAGGGACCCCCCGAATCTGGGACTCCCTCAACCACAAACTCAAAATCTCAAAGGAAAATGTCAAATGGTGGTAGCGGAATGCGTTGGTGGTTCCAGAGTTAGCAATGCGGAAGTGGTGGTGGTGGTTGATGACGAAGCAACCGTCCCTAAGTAGCCGAAACACCTTAGGAGACTGAAGTCACAACTCAAGAAACCACAAATGCTAAATGGATCAAAATGGGTTAGGTTGTGGAAAGTTATGATGGTTTCCGGATGATATGGTGGATGGCTTAGGCCAAGATGCCAAAATGCCAAAATTTTGATGGAGTCAAATGATGTTGGAACCTATCTAGACGGTTTGGGGATGTCAATAGCTACTCAACGAGCTAAAGAACGTCAAAATCGAACTTCAGGAGTGAAAGTTATGGCCGAAACAGTTTTTGTTGGTGGGTTGATTCTGGGTGGTGCGGGTGCCCGGGGGTCGGAGGTGTGGGCACCCGAGGTGGTCAGCGCGGTTGGGAGGAAAAGGTGGCCTGGGGGTTCGGGTGCCCGGGGGTAAGGGGTGTGGGCACCCGGGGTGTTTAGTGGGGTTGGGCGGAACATGCCCGGGGGGTCCGGGTGCCCTGGGTTTGAGGTCCGGGTGCCCAGGGGTCATAGATTTGGGCAGAAATTTGTAGGAAAATGGAAGAAAATGGTGGATTTTGTGGTGGGAAAGGTGGAGATGGATGGGAAGGCTAGGTCCACTTGAAACCAAGCAAATCCATTGATCAAATCCAAGAAAACATCATCAAACCAACAAATCACAAAAAAAAAATTGGGGCTATTTTTGGTGGTGAATTTTCAAAATTGGGGAGGAACACAACAAAATTAGGCTAGAGAACAAGAAGGGGGCTCCAATTTAGTGAAAAACCATGGCTCATAGATGGAGATCTTTCATAAATTGGGGGAAATTCCCAAGAACAAGAAGAACACAAAGGGGGAAAACAAGAGGAACACTCTAATTGACTTGATCCAATCACACATGTGTTATATCCAGTCACACAAAGAGAGATACAAAGGTCCAAATGAAACACAAGAAGATACAAGAGGTAACTAGTTCATCCCAATCCTATGAGGAAAGAGGTCTTAATGATCCTATGATGGGGATCCTTCTCCAAGAGGAGGCCTTGATATCCACAAGAGGATCTTCTCCCTTAGGAGGTCATGATCTCCAAGAGGAGGAAGATGAGCAAAGCTCTCTCAATATCTCACATATACTTTTCTATCCTCTCTAATGAGCTAGGGGAAGAGTTTATATAGGCTAGGGACGAAATAAGAGGAAAACGGGGGTACAAGGGTCATTTAGCCCTAAATACACGCATGCATATTCGGTGGAGTCCGGGCACCCGGGGTAAAGGGGTCCGTGAACCCGGAGGGCATGTGGAGAGAGATGGCCGGGCACCCGGACCGGTCGGGGGAGGGGGGGGTTGTAGGTTGCCGGGCACCCGGGCCCATCATGGCCCACTACTAGGAAAAAGCCTAGCAGCAGCGCGGGTTTTGGGCCTATTAGTAGCGCAGGTACCCGCGCTACTAATAAGGCGCTACAGCTAACGTATAGCAGTAGCGTGGGTAGAAACCCGCGCTACTACTAATCTGTAATCTCTGAAAAAAAATTTGAATTTTTTCGAAAAAAATTTCCCTAATTTTCAAATTTCTGAATTATTTTAACCTCAAATCTCTAATCACCCCTCATCGCTGCTCAATTTAATCTCTAATCACCCTCATCATTCCAAATCATCTAACTTCGGACGGTCACCCATCCTCTCACTACTCCACTGAGCACGCTTAACTTCGGGTTCTATTCTCCTCGTTTCCAAGTTCAAGACTTGTTGTTTTCCGACAATAGGAAGATGTCAATCCTATTAACCTCAGGAATTTAGCTTGAGCATGAAGTCACACATTTCACTGTTTGAGTTTGAAACTATTGTTCTATAAAATTAGTAACACTAATATTTCTTGAATAATTAGTTTGACCATAGTTTGACAACAGTTTGACCAGATTTGACCATAATTTGACCAGATTTGACAAAAATTCAAAAAAACTAAAATAATTATTTAGTAAAACTAATATTCTTGAATAATTAGTTTGACCATAGTTTGACCATAGTTTGACCAGATTTAACAAAAATTAAAAAAACTGATTTCTTTTTGAATTTTTTTGCCTCCAGATCTTAAAAGCCCCGTAACTTTTTTTCTGTTAGGCTTTTGAGGATTTTAAAAATGTTTAACGGGGTTCCCCTGGTTAAATTCGGATGTAACTTTTCGAGTAGATGCTTTTTCATATAAAAAACTTTTTCATCCGAGTTCGATGAAGTTATGGCCATTTACAAATTTCGAGAGATTTTGCAAATAAAGTCGAAATTCATATTTGTAAATTTTCTCAACAACTAGACCACATATCACATGGGAAACTTATTTTCTTTTATTTTTTTGACATTTTATCATTTTCTTTTATTTTTTAAAAACTGAAAAGGCGGTCCGGGGGGTAGACTTTGACAAATAGGCCATACCCGCGCTACTACTATGACAGACGATTAGCGATGGCGGGTTTTAACTCCACGCTACTACTAAGTTGATAGCGATCCGTGGGTTAGTAGTAGCGAGGGTTAAAACCCGCCATCGCTATCAACTTAGTAGTAGCGAGGTTAAAACCCTCGCTACTACTATGGCATATCCCGGGGGGCACGGTAGAGACCGCTTAGTAGTAGCGAGGGTTACAAACCCGCGCTGCTGCTATCAACTTAGTAGTACCGAGGTTTAAAAACCTGCGCTGCTAGTAAGTAGCAGTAGCGAGGGTTTTTAACCCTCGCTGCTGCTAAGATTCTGTGTATAGCCTTTTCCCTAGTAGTGGCCGGGCACCGAGGGAGGGTCGTGGCCGTGCCAGGTCGCGGCTGGAGGGAGGCCGGGCACCCGAGGGCTGGTGGCCCGGGCACCCGGGGCGGCGAAGGGGAAAGCCCAGGTGGAGGCCGGGCACTCGGGAAGGCCAGGTGCTCCAGCCGGCTGTAGGGGAGGGCCGGGCACCCGGGCTGGTGGTGGCCGGGCACCCGGGGTTATTCGGGGCCTCCTTTGCTTCGCGTTTCGGCCATCCTTCTTCCTTCTCTTCTTCCATGTGTGCTCGCGTCTCCGTCCTCGCCTCATCACGGTCATCTCCTTGGTACCTAAGAGTGCATAACATCTCCGTTTGAGGTAGGACCCGATTCACATGCAAATTCAAACAAAACTCGAAGAGGAAAGAGTTAACCTCAGTTTTGGCGGCACGTGCATGTGGTCTTGTCATTGGTTCTCTTCGTGCTTGTGGTGGTGATGGGACGTCCATGGGGATGAGCGTGGGATGCTCCGCATCAGAGCTCCTGCTCCAACAACAGCAGCGGCACGACAATAGACAACGACGACAATGATGCCCCGCCCACCGCCTGACACATATATGGAGGACCATAGCCTAGGCCGCAAAAGGGAAGCAGCTTGCGAGAAAATGGTGAACTCCGCCCCTCCCCCTATGCTAAATTACATGCTTTATGTTTCATTTAGTTTAAGTTTGAACTATGTGTGCCCTTCTGATGAAGATGAGCTGAATCTATGTCAGATGTCAAATTTGCTATGCTTTATGCTCTATGCTATGGATCTACGTACTTTGTATTGCTAGTATGAAACTGGGTCAGGGCCGGTCCTGACAATTCGGGGGCCCGGGGCGAAATTAAAACCTGGGGCCCCTTTAATATAAACGTAAAAAAATTATGTATTGTCCTTGGCTCTTGAACATCCTAATTATCTAATAGTATTGTATAAATAACTCCTAGAGCTAGCCCATTAATTATTATTACGTAAATATACAAGCATAGCTTGGATTCTCCATTTAATTTGAACTCCAAAGCACGTCATATAGAAACTTCTAGGCTACAAATCATGATCGATTTTACAAAATGAAGAAAACAAGCAAATCAGGATATTCAACATGACGTTATCTATGTCTTTCATGTTGTAATAAGTAACTGGTCATATCTGAATATAGACTAGTTCTTGCGAAATAAAAATTTCCTAAAAATTGCAAAAACAATATCTGCTCAACTTTGAAAATACTTGTACAGCAACACCGTTCTGGTGATACCTCAGCAACCATTAATCCTAGCTGAGCAAAATGGGTTCGATTGGAATGCAATACACAACAATTACAAAGTTGATTTTTGTGTCATCTTGAAATTAAGCACAGATAGTGCAGTTTTCAACACACTAACCCTATCCAATGATTGGATTATGAAAAACAATTCTCGGCATCGACTTCAATTAACAAACAACAAATTTAGGAACTAGGGACTACCAGAGAGGCTACCTTAGAGCTGTAGAACACGGATTTAAAAATCAACTGATAGATTCGGATTCAATCTAAGCAGGCCTTGTCCGCTCTGGTCCCTTATTCTTGGCTACTGCTGCGCATGAAGGTGATAAGGCGAGACGGCGATCAGGTGATGGCAAGGGCGCTCGCCCTGATGCGGAATTCGTTCCCTCGATCGCCAACTCTGTGCGTGATACATCGCCCCTCCTCGATCTGATCTGATCTGATCTGATCTGATCTGATCTAATCTAATCGATCAGCCATAATGTGTGTGTTTTTTTTTCCGAGAAATAATGCGTACATGCATGATTACCTAGCCCAGCAATCCACTTGGGCCATATGAAGCTGTACATGCAAAAGGCCTGAAGCTCCCAATCGCTTCTTTTTTTTAGGGAGAATCCCTGGGCTACTTGCATACCTGAGAGGCGGCCCCTCGATCTTGGGGGCCCGGGGCGGCCGCCCCCCCCCCTCTCTCAGGGTTGGCCCTGATCTGGGTGCGAAAATTAGGCAATCGTGGTTGTGGAGCGACCGAAATAGGTCTCTCTGGTCAGTGACAGCAGACACGCCAGACACGTTCGCGGGCGTATAGTTCATTAGAATAGGTAACCGCGGTTGTAAATGCTCTTAGAAGACTGTTCGCCGGTATTACAAATGTGAGGATTAAGTAATCGATTTTTGCGTTGGGGCCAAAATCTGAAATTTTAGGGGATTATATTTGCTTTCTTACAAAGCACATAAATCAACATATTTATTCATGAATATATATAGTCTACAGAGACGTAAGGAGTAGTATCCATACGTACTTTCTATATGTTTGCCATCCATTATTTCTGACCATCAGATCTGCATCTAGCGACTGTGAGGTAAGTTGTGGCATTTTTGGAACAAGACCCTCTTCTCTGCTTCAATTTGCAGAAAACCTTGTAGTATCTAGAAACCAACCACATCCCTCCCTCACATCATCGAAACAGCTACTAGGAATATATTTTAAGTGAAACCTAATATATTTTGAGTGTTTTTCTTTCAAGTTTGTGAATATCTGATTTCAACTACAATTAACTAAGCCAGGCCAGGAGCCTCCTCCCGAAGAAAAGCTTAGGGTTCCTTTGTCTCCCGCCGGCGCTGTCGCCGGTCCGCCTCGTCTTCGGTGGCCTTAGAGCCATGGCGGCGCGGTGGATCCCGGCCCTTGCCGGCGAGGGCTCCGTTTTTAGATATTTCTTCAACTTTTATTAGGGTTTGTGTCCTGCTCGGGAACATGAGACAGCGGCAGCTCCCTGAAGATGGAATAAGGTTTTCCCCGCCTAGTCCCTATTCCTGTGGTGTGTCTAGAATCGTCGGTGGGCGTGTGGAGGTGTGTCTCCGGCGGATCTATCCTTGGTGGATTTGCTCGGATCTGGTCGTAGTTTGTCTATGTTTGTGTTTTTTATATTGGATCCTTCCAATACACGCTACTCTTCTTCGGCGGCGGTTGCTGTTCTGCTGCGTTGGTGCTACGGGGTCTTAGCACGATGACGTTTCAACTATATACTACAACAAGTTTTGCCTGGCTCCGGCGAGGGAGGGGCGATGATGGCGGCGCGCCTTTGGCTCGCTTCAGTCAGGGGCGGAGAGAGGGAGGGGTGAGCAGGGGCTAGGCCCCTGCCAATGGCTCACCCCCTCAGCGATTTGTAGCAGGTAGTCCAGTGTATTTTTTTTAGAACTGTAAACCTTTATTAAGCGATGTTCATAGGAATACAGATAATATCGGGCAAAACAGAAAGCCACATGTGGCGCCCGGTAGGAAGAAAAGAAGCTGCCTTTGCTAGAGAATGCGCTTCTCCGTTGTGTTCTCGCATAACGACAAGGAGAAAAGTACTTGATGTTTGCCATCACTTCGGAGGAGTCGGAAGCAATACAAATGGAATCAACATGAAGGTCAGTCGCGAGGGCTAGTGCCTTGTTGCACACGTGAGCTTCCAATGTCGTCAGGTCGACTAGCCCTTCGTATACGACCGCCGATGCCCCAAGGAACAGGTCATTCTTGTCTCTGCAGATGGCTGCAATTGCACCAAGGGCTGCACTTTTGGCCACACCGCCGTCGACATCGATTTTAAAAGAGGTAAAATATAACCGTGGTGCTTCAACTTGCCACGGATGTTCAGTTTAGTGCCTGAACTTGAAACATACGTCGAACTAGTTCTAAAACATGGTACAGACGTGCAAATACAGTGCTAATCAGACTCATAGACGTAAAGTGCATCGAGGTGGCACCGTATATGCTGATGTGGCACAGACTTGGCATGGGGCCCACTTATAACTACGAACTATAATTACTTAAATACTATACGTCTCTATGACTAATGGGCCCGCCTGTCAGTACCATAGCAAAAATAAAATGGAAAATGCACTTTGACAGGGATCAAACTAGCAGCCTGACGCTTGGATGCTTTTCTCGCTAGCCACCACACAGAATAAGTTTTAATGTTAAAATAGGCCCCTCAAACTTCATATATTGAGACGGAAACTCCTGTGTCCTGAAATGGGCTGCAGCCAGTGGCCCATATTGCACACATTATTCTTAAAAAAAAAACATAATAATAAAGTAAGATTCAAAGATTCACGTGTTCTGAGAAATTACCGCATGCCACACAAAATCTGTGTGCACACAAAGTTAATATATAGAGGTGTACCGTATACAATAAAATAAATTACTAAACAATATTCCTGTAATATTTAGAAATATGAACTTATTTTTTAGAAAATACTCCCTCTGTCACATAATGTAAGACATTTTTTTAAACTACTGTAGTGTCAAAAATGCCTTACATTATGGGACAGGAGGAGTACTATTTTTGGAAAATAATTATTATTTAGAAAAACTATTTTAAATGTTAGTATTTACAAACATTTTTGAACAGTCATGGATTATATTTAAATAGTATTTTCAAGTTAATATTTCTAAAAATTACAGGATCATTTTAAGTAAGATATTTTATTACATACCTCTCTATATTTATTGTGTGCACACGGATATTTGTGTAGCATGAAGTAGTTATTAATACCACATGAATATCAAATTTTCTCTAAGCGTCAGGTCGCAGGTTTGATGCCCGTCCAGTACATTTTTATGTTAATTTTCTTACTAATTACTGACAGACGGGCCCACTAGTCATAGGGTCATATAGTACTCAAATAATTCCGTTTTGTAGCTACAAGTGGGCCCCACGCCATGTCAGTGCCACGTCAGCCATACACGATGCCACGTCAACGCACTTTACGTCTACGGGCAAGATTATCACCGTATTTGCACGTTCGTGTCAAGTTTTAGAACCAGGTCGGCGTATTTTTCAAGTTCAGGCACTAAAGTGAACATCGATGTCAAGTTCAGGCACCATTGGTGTATTTACCTCATTTTAAAATCATAGCCCACCGGTGGCAAACGCTTTTGGGCTCGCTTGGAAGTCGAGTGCAAGACCCCAGAATTCACATGCATAGTTGCATGCATACCCCCCGCTTTGGCATGCAAAACTCTGGACGCACTAGTGTTACGTACGGAAACATCCTCCAGGTCTTGTAGGAATTTGTTTACAAAACAAAAAGTGCTCGTGGGACTCTGGAATTGTTTGTCGTGTATGGCTCGCCTCCTTGCCCGCCATATCGTCCACATTGTGACCAAGACACGCGTGAGATCTGCCGAAGGGAGTGTGTCCACTAACCAGAATATCCATGTCTTCGCGTCTTCCGATCGGTTCGAGATGACCACCTCGGTGAGTTCCTCATCTGCCAAAGCCCAAACACATCTAGCCATCTTGCAGTCAAAGAGCGAATGTCTCCATGAATCATAGTTCACATTACACAGGGAGCGAATGTCTCCATGAATCATAGTCCAGTGTATATACCCTAATGGCCGCAGCTAATCACCTAATTAGCCATACTATTAGCCCATACGTGAATAAATAATTTAGACGTGTTGTACCGAATTAAAACAGCCCATAGCCCACAATGCAGGTGGTTGTTTTAGCCCAGGCAAGTGCCTCTGGACGTCAATAGGTGCTCGACCGGATCGATCGATTGATCTGATTCTAGGGCGTTTGTCGACGGCGTCGGCCGCCGATAGCGCATCTCCTGGTCAGGCGTTTTCCGCTGGCCGCCGTTTGTGCGTATTCTGTTAGGGCGTTTGGCGCCGGCCGAGGGCCGACGTTTGTACATATCCAAGACGACGAAACCTTCACTGTTATACGGTTCGTAGATGGCCAGATGCAAGCAGATGACGCCTGAAGTGAGGACATAAGCAGGTACCATTATGCACTAAGCTATTATTTATTACTCCCTCCATTCACAAAATTAAAATGTTCTACCATTTTCAAATTTAGATGTATACATGCGCATTTTACATATTTTTCCAATCCTTTCACTCCGCATAAAGTCTATCCGTCTATCCCATAATATAAGATCGTTTTACAAACTGAAACAGCTTGCAAAACGATCTTATATTATGGGATGGATGGAGTATATTGAAATATTCAAAACATCTTATATTTGTGAACCGAGACAGTATTATTTTTATGAATCATAAGTTTAGTCTAGTTATTTGGTATTGTGCATAAAACGGTAAAAATCGTCTCCATGCAAAATGGGAAATGACTTTCATAGACGTGTAAGTTACACGGTTAAGAAGAAAAGGCCTTAAAGATCAGATGAGACAACCAAATATATATTTGTATATGCATTGACATCAAGGACAGCGTGATGTTTTGTCTCTTGTGTGATCATTGGCTTTTCGCCCCCCTCAAGTTCAAATCCAGGCCCCATCCCTGGCTTCAGTGATTGTGGTCGTCGCTAGGTGGTTTACGGATTTGAATGTAATTTGTATTATTTTTGCTGATTGTTGTATTTTCATGATTGAAGATGAATAGATTGAAAGTTACTTGAATTTTTTGTGTGAATATGTATTACTCTATTTTAGATCCGTTGTGTTGAGTTTAGTGGTAAATTTGTATTTGGTATGATCATGTACTAATGTGTAAATTATAAATGTCAGGAGGACAAGAGTGTAAAGAAGAAAGATATAGATAAGGAAAGGAATGGACGGCAGCTTCTGGGGCTGCTCCAGTTCTCTATATTGTGAACTCCTATCCCAAATCCCCTCTCAAATCCCTAGTTGATTTACACCAAATTCGTTTCTGTTTGAGGGATTCAACATGGTATCAGAGCAATCAGTCCTGGACCCGGATTTGATCTGATTAAGTTTGCTGCTCGTCGTGGTCGTAACCGGCTGTCCGTCTTTGTGCGTGGCAGCCAAACTTCGTCAAGGTCGCCGTCGTCCTCGTGCGGGGCCGCATCTTCCAGCTGCGCCGCGGTGCCTTTGTGCCGCCGTCCTCCTGGCAGGCCGCATCCTCCTGCTGCTCCGCTCCATGTTGCCTTTGTGCTGCTCCGCTGCCATCGTCGTGGTGTACATATCTGAACTCTAAAGTGTTCCTATGCTGCACTAAGTAGGAACTGCCACGGACCAGCTGGTATTGCCTTTTCTCTCAAAAAGAAATACACTAATTGTTAAGTGGTCATGGGAGATACCAGTAGGGATTCCGGTATTGAGAAATTGTGTGAAAGTATGCAGCGTATGATTTCACAGCTGATGGAGCAGGCACAAACAAAGACAAGCAGTACTTCTGAAATTTTGAAGACCCTGGAACCCAATCCTGTCAGGTTAACTGGTCCGGGTGATTTTTTTTTAGCTGGTCTCGGAACGCCACATTGATTCTGGAGTCACATGGACTTCAGAAATTTTTGAAGGACGATGAAAAAAAAGCCAACGGATGTCACACAAGAGGAATGGGATCAAAATCAAAAGCGAGTTATGGTATGGCTGTTGGGGTCGATGGAGAAGACTGTTAGGGAACAAGTTGAAGGGTTTTAGTCTGCAGTCGAGGTGTGGATAAGCATTGAGAAACAGTTCTCAGGGAAATCGAACAAGATGCAAGTCAGTAGGATTTTCCATGAATTGAGGCAGATCAAGCAAGAGCAGAAGACAGTGACTGAATTTGCGGGAGAAATCAAGAAACTCTATAGAGACCTGGAGTATTTTAGACCATTTAAGGCACATGATCCCAGGGACGTACCCCTCCTTCGAGAGTGGTTTGAACCATTGTTGGTTCAGACTTTTCTTGATGGTCTGAACTCAGAGTTCAATCTCCGTTCCCAGCTCATACAAGCCACAGCAGATTGGCCTACATTGGATCAAGCCATCTCAAGTATACTTGAGGAAGAAACACGGCTTGCCAATCAGATCACAACTTCACAAACAAATGTTGATAGCAGAGCTGCACTATCTTCAGTTAAGCAAATTCAGTCTCCTGGTACTTCAAGAAATGAGCAAGCAAATGCTACTAGCTTCGACTACACGAGAAAGCCTAAGATGGTGTGTGACCACTGTAAAAAACCAGGCCATTTGAAGAAGAGTTGTTTTGATATAGTTGGTTATCCTCCTGGATGGCAACCGAAACAATTTAACAGATTCACTAGTGGCGGTAGTAATGCAAGAAGGCCAGATCGAGCTCATCTTACTTTATTTGGGGGAGAACGGTCTGCTGTAACAGCCCAAGCACTTGAAGAATTTAAAGGCAAACTTATGGCGAATACTTCAGAAGGCCCTGCTGAAGCTACATCTGATGCTCATTCGGGACAGTGCGAAGAATTTTTAACATCTTGGATAATTGATTCAGGGCCACAAATCACATGACAGGCTCATCTAAGAACTTTTCATCGTATACCCCTTGTTCTGGAAGGGATAGGGTACGCATAGCTGATGGATCCTTAGCTCCGATAATGGGTTATGGGAACGTTAATTGTACTCTATCTCTGTCCTTAAGCCCAGTCTTGCATGTCCCTGATTTGCCAGTGGACCTCTTGTCAGTTAGTTCAATTACAAACTCACGTAATTGCAAGGCATCCTTCGACCCTCACTCATGTACATTTCAGGATCTGAAGACAAGAAGAAATCTTGGGACTGGAATTGAGCACGACGGCCTCTACTACCTTACCAATGCCTCGTCTCCATCTCCATATGCCCTCAGTATGATGAATAGCTTGACCACTGATGAATTTCTACTGATGCATTATAGACTAGGGCATCTGTCATTCCAAGCCCTCGGTCGCATGTTTCCATCTCAAGTTAAAAATTATTGTAAGGAGAAGCTTTTGTGTGATGTGTGTGAACTGGCTAAACACACTAGAACCAATTATCCTAGTAGTAATGAGAGAAGTAAGATACCTTTTGATGTGGTACATTCGGATGTATGGGGTCCATCAGTTGTAACTGCCCTCACAGGGGATAGATATTATGTGACCTTCATTGATGGTTTTAGTAGGTGCACATGGCTGTACCTCCTAAAGCATAAATCTGAAGTTCTCCCTGCATTCAAAGATTTTTTTAATATGGTGCGTAACGATCGGCATGAATGTGAAAATATTACGCTCCGATAATGGTACCGAATATATCAATGGTAAATTTAGTAATTTCTTGTCTTCTTATGGTATTATACACCAAACAACTTGTGTGAATACTGCAGAACAAAATGGGGTGGCAGAGAGAAAGAATAGACATCTATTGGAAGTTGCTCGAGCTCTCATGTTTATGATGAATGTGCCAAAATTCCTTTGGGGAGAAGCGGTCAAAACTGCTGCCTATCTAATAAACCGTATTCCTTCTAGAGTTCTGGGCCATAAGACTCCTATTGAATGTTTATATGGCTCTAACTCATTTATTGTGCCACCAAAAATATTTGGATGTACTTGTTTTGTTCATGATTACAGGAGTTCGGCAGGAAAACTTGATCCAAGAGCCGTCAAATGTATCTTTGTGGGCTATTCTTCCACAAAAAAGGGATTTCGGTGCTGGTCGCCTACTGAAAGGAGATTCTTTGTGAGTATGGATGTTACCTTTCACGAAAAAGAACCATTCTATTCCTTAAAAGGGAATGACAATGGTACAGGCAGCAAGGGGGAGAATATCATAGGAGAGAGCAATGACAGGGGAACTATAATAATACCTATTGGGGATATCATACGCTCAGAAGATGAAATCGAGGGGGAGGAAACTACCAATACAAATGTCGAAGGTGATAATACATTAATATCTGAAGCGTATGAAAATCTTTCAGGTAAACAGGAGATGGAAACAGAAGATGGGGAAGGTGTACCTCAGGAAGTTGATGAAGAAGTTGTGAATCAATCACAAGTACTAGAGGAGGCACCAACAAGTGAAGAAATGGCCCATGATGAGGGTGATGTTGAAGGTACTGAAACCCATATACCATCCTCTAGTACTCAAATAAATGATGAGCCAATTGCCTTACGAAAGAAAAAAAGAAAAGTAGATGTACCCGCGCGTCTGAAGAATTGTGTTGGATATAAACATGATCTTGCAAAATTTGTTTCGTATGACAGGTGTACTTCCTATTTTAGGAGCTTTATTGCATCCTTGGATACCATATCGGTACCTAAAGATTGGAAGGATGCAGTGAATGATCCTAAATGGAAAGCAGCAATGTTGGAGGAAATGTATGCTCTAGAAAAGAATAATACATGGCAATTGGTAGAATGGCCGAAGGGCAAGGAACCAGTCGGATGCAAATGGGTTTATACCATTAAGTGTAACCCCGAAGGTAAAATAGAAAGGTATAAAGCTCGGTTGGTGGCCAAAGGCTACACACAGACTCGTGGTGTTGATTATGAGGAAACATTTGCCCCTGTAGCAAAAATGAATACAGTAAGAACTTTGATATCTTGTGCGGCTAATCTTGGATGGAATTTGTTTTAGATGGATGTAAAAAATGCATTCTTACATGGAGACCTTCAGGAGGAAATTTATATGCATATACCACCAGGTTTCAACACGGTACAAACTGAAGGAAAGGTCTTGAAACTCCGCCGTTCACTATATGGCCTAAAACAATCTCCTCGTGCGTGGTTCGGTCGGTTTAGAAAAGCTATGCTGAAATTGGGTTTCAGCCAGAGCAATGCCGACCATACTTTATTTTATAAAAGATGTGGTGGAAAATTGACGATATTAATTGTCTATGTTGATGATATTGTTATTACAGGAGATGATGATCAAGGTATTGAAAGAGTGAAGCAACATTTGAGGAACGAGTTCGAAGTCAAGGATCTAGGAGAAATGAGGTACTTTCTTGGAATTGAAGTCTCACGAAGCTCAAGAGGTATCTATCTATCTCAAAGAAAATATGTGCTAGATCTGTTGTCAGAAACTGGTATGTCTGGGTGTCGTCCAGCATTAACACCAATTGAACAAAACCACCGATTGACTAGTGAATCAGGGGAACCTGTTGACCGGGAGCAATATCAGAGACTTGTTGGCCGTTTGATCTATTTATCGCATACTCGTCCTGATATAGCGTTTGCCGTAAGCGTGGTGAGCCAGTTTATGCATAGTCCTAAAACTCACCACATGGATGCAGTAAATCGAATCATTCGGTATTTAAAGGGGTGCCCAGGTCGAGGTTTATTGTATAAGACAAGTGGCAATTTACAAATAGAATGTTATACTGATGCTGATTGGGCCAGTTCATTAGATGATAGAAGGTCTACGTCAGGATACTGTACGTTTGTTGGAGGAAACATAGTTACTTGGCGTAGTAAGAAACAAAATGTTGTTGCAAGGTCCACTGCAGAAGCAGAATTCAGAGCTATGGCTCGTGGAGTATGTGAAGTCTTATGGCTAAAAATCATACTGATGGAGTTGGGTCTATTCCAGGCAAGACCATTGATGATGTATTGTGATAATAAGGCTGCGCTAGATATAGCACATAACCCGGTTCTACATGGTAGAACAAAGCACATAGAAATTGACCGACACTTTATCAAAGAGAAACTTGACCAAGGGATAATATGTATGCATTATGTGAGCTCTTCAAACCAACTAGCGGATATTCTGACCAAAGGTCTCGCTGAAAAAGTGTTTTCTAGTTTATGTAGCAAGATGGGGTTGTATGATGTGTTTGCCCCATCTTGAGGGGGAGTGTTGAGTTTAGTGGTAAATTTGTATTTGGTATGATCATGTACTAATGTGTAAATTATAAATGTCAGAAGGACAAGAGTGTAAAGAAGAAAGATATAAATAAGGAAAGGAATGGACGGCAGTTCTGGGGCTGCTCCAGTTCTCTGTATTGTGAACTCCTATCCCAAATCCCCTCTCAAATCCCTAGTTGATTTACACCAAAATTCGTTTCTGTTTCTGTTTGAGGGATTCAACACGTTGCAACGCGCAGGCACGTTGCTAGTACTCCCTCCGTCCGAAAAAACTTGTCGGAGGAATGGATGTATCTAGATGCAATTTAGTTTTAAATACATCCATTTTCATTCATTTCTCCGACAAGTATTTCCGGACGGAGGGAGTACTTGTTTAAAAATTCCAGATGTCTGAAACAACTCTGTTTTTCCAGACGTAAGGAGTAGCACCTCTGTTTTTACGACCCATCTCTTCCCTTCTCCGCCCCGAACGAGCACCATCGGGGTGGCCGCCTGCGCCGCCAACATCGCATCGGGGCCTGTGCTCCCGCGGACCGTCGCAACCTGCCGAGTGCCGACGAGGGCGGGGGAAGGAGCGGGGGCGGGCCGGCGGCGGGCAAAGGATGCCAGCGCGCACTCTGTGAGGCCGAGGATTTGCTGGGTTCCAGGTCTCCGGGAGGAATGCGCCCCTGGTTCATTAGCTCTGCTGTTTGGTATGCGTCCATTCTTCAGTTTATGTTTATCACCAATTTTGGCTATTTCGCTCTTCGGTTTCAGCGACCTCAACTGCAACTGGTTTATTACCTCCAATTAGTAAATGTAGATAGCTGGTTTTGCTTGCAATTGCAGGTGAGGAACAGATTCTGCCGGTATTCAGTAGTGAACCGCACTCCATCTCAGGAACCAAAAATGTGCTTCTCAAGGAAGACAGTAATGCATCTGAATCTTGACTTCTACACCTCATGGAACTACATTGCGTTTAGGTGGGAAGTTCTCTCAGAGCGCGAACCCAACAACAACTGATTTACCCCCAGTTAGTACTGTATATAGATGGTTTGGTTTGGTATGCAGCTGGAGGGTGAAGAAAAACGTAGAAAAAAAGCAGTGGAACAATAAATATGAACACACAGTTTGCAAATGTATAAAGTTATTTCTTTACAACCAAACTGAAAACCGGAAATCATATTCAAAGCAACGCCTCGCGCTTACTTTCAATCCAAACTCTAAGCCCTTCCAAAATGAGAGCACCCCACAAATAAATCAAACTGTGCTGATTAATGAATGAAACAACAAAAGCATGTAGATGTAGGCCTGACACTTCGGCAGCTCAACCCTTTCGTAGAAAAGCATGTAGGCCTGACACTTCAGTACCTGTTCCAGTGATACATGTGTGATGCTCTTGTCGGTTCCAGGAGGAAGGCGCCCTGGTTCATGAGCTCTGCTGTTTGGTATGCTTCAAGGCTTCAGTTTAACCCCAATTTTGGGTGTTACGCTCTCGAGTTTCAGCGACCTCAACCGCAACTGATTTATCAACTCCAATTAATAAATGTTAATAGTTGTTTTTGCTTGCAATTGCAATTCATTTATGAACACAGCTTGCCAGTATTCCGTAGTGAACCACACTCCATCTCACAAAGCGGAATTGTGTTGCACAAACAAGACAGCGATGAACCTGAATCTTGACTTTAACACCTCACGGAACTACATTGAGTTTAGGTGGGAAGTTCTCTCGAATGCGAACCCAACTGCAACTGATTTACCCCCAACTGTAGATGGTTTGATTTTGAGTGCTACTGCAGGTGAGGAAAAACGTCGGAAAAATAGACGGTGAAAACAATAAATTTGAACATGCAATTTGCAAATGGATGAATTTGTTTCTTTTACAACCAAATTGAATACCAAAGCAATGGTTCACGCGAGCTTTTAGTCCAAACTCCAAGCTCTTCCGCAATGGAGCACTCCACATAATAAATCAATCTGTGCTGATTGCTGAGTGGAGTTCAGCAGAAACAGTCCACAATTGTCTTCCCTTCAGTTGCCCTTTATCCCCAATTGTCTTCCCTTCAGTTGCCCTCATCAGTGGTTGGTTGGCAGATGTTCTTCTGGAACTGACTTGGCCTTTGGCTGTTCAACCCTCTCATAGAAAAGAATGTAAGCCTCACACTCGAGTACCCGTTTTAGCGATACCTGTGTGACGCTCTCATCATTTGCGCAAAACCATGTGGTAGTGCTGCAGCTCTCCTGCTGCTGGCCTCCAATTTGGCTTGCTCTCACATAAGCAAAATTGTGTCCTTCATGCAACTTTGGCCCACTGTGTACAATGACAGCAACTAGACGATACGTGTACTCAACATCCTCCACCTGTCTGAAATTCAGATGAAAATAATTTAGTTGTCAGATTTTTTTGCTTGAATTGGAACCTTCAACAATGTTATGCCTACTAAGATCATATGAGATCTGATATTTCAAGAGGCTAAAATTTAGCTATATTAAACTGAGTAAAAGTGTTAAGTGCCAATACCCAGTGTCCATGAACTTTGTTATATCAAGTGTATCCAGAAAGCTCACATGTTCTTCCAACTTGTCTGCCTTATCAGTGTGAGAATAGTCGAATCTCTTCAGCTGGATGGTTAGTATGGGTGCCGCCTTGGTAATGAGATATTTTACTCTTGCAGCTCTGTATATCTTCACTTCCTCTTTCTGTTTTTTATGACTCTCTTCCATTTGGTTTGAGTCGCCATCAAGCATAGGTAGCTTTCCGCTGCTCTGATACGGTGTTCTTGTTTTTCTGTCAGCTTGATGGCTGGATTCCCCCTTTTCGTATGTTTTGTTTTCCGACTGTTCAGGTTGGCCATCATAGGCTGTTGTATCTTCTTGGTTCAAAGATGCATTTCCAGAAGCAGCGGCGGCTGAACAGTGCATACAGTGCCAATCCTTGATCTCCCCGGTGGCATAGAAGTCCAAGCAGTCCTCGATTGATGCAGGCCTCTTTGGTGGTATTGCCAAACTGAGATCAAGGTACTCGTCATCACTGGTAACCGATGTGTGCTCACACTCTTTGCTAGAGACATGTTTAGCGACCTTGCTGCAGAAGAGTGACTCAACCATTGTACGTTCCTCATTCTTCAAACCGTCTATCAAGGAACCAAGCATATTATTGCTGTCTTCCATAAAGCTAGGTCTGAAATCTGAATACCTTGCACAGATATCTAAGAAGAGCTTCTCTGGCATCAACACACCTGCTGCGCCGTTGGTATTGGTCGTCTTTTTGAAAAGATTCTGCAGTTCCTGACCAAGGTCCCCTGTCAGAGCATCTGGTCCTAACATCCTTGCACGCAGCTTATCAAGTGCAAGGAGACTCTGCAACACTGCATTGAAGTAACATGTGTTCCCGCCATTACACATCCCTCTGACCACCACAATGTCATACAGACCTTCCACTGGCCATAGTTTGCTCTTCTCAATTCCACAATGCCATAGCAATGCCCAGACATAGGTTATGAATTCCCCTCCTGACTCAAGGCACTTCTTGTGTTCCTCTGCGTTCCAAGTGGGGGCAATGTGTACTAGTAAATCTGCCCATACCCCAGACAGGATCTCCCAGCAATCATTTTGAGACTCTTTATCAATTAGTTCTTTGCCCAACATTGCACCTAGACGCACAACATCTTCCTTCTTCATGACATTGTCAGCATCTTGGATGGCCTTTTCCGCTTCTTCCATCAGTTTGTCATACCTGCTTTGTAATGAGTCACAGTTCTTAAGAATATCATCACGAGATCGTGTCACAGTTTCTTGTAAGACCATCTTGGGTACATTAAAGCTGTCGGGGATCACATCAGGCTTTGAAACTAGCAAATATGCACAGTACCGAGACAAACTATTCGCAGTGATGTACCTTTCCTGGAGCTCATCAGGCAACTTCTCCATTACTTTCTTCTTTTCCTTTGTCTTCGTGTCCACGTCCAGGAGATATGGTTTCGATGAGCAGCAACTTGTGAAGTACGACAAGATGAAGTTGAGGACCCCATGTTTGCTTAAGTCGACACCATGGTGTTGAGCAAGCTTCATCTCACAGAGGCTGGTTGCAATGTGCCATACAAGAATTACATGGGAGCACGTGGGCAGGTCATAGCAGGCCCAACCATACCGCTTCCTTCGGTCACAGTTGGCACCAGACAGCGATGTGATAGCCTTGGGCAGAAAACGCCCCCTAATGATGGGCTCTTCTTGATTTCTGTTAGGATTATCTTGCTGATCACGTACGATACCAGGAGAATTGAGCTTCTCTAGGCTTGCACGGAGCTTCTCCAGTGTTGCCAGCCTGACACATTCTGGCACATCGATGGCTTTGTGGAGAGTTGCTCCATCGTCTTTCTTTGGACACATTCCTATGGTTATGTAGTGGAGAAAATTCCAAATTCTTGGTTCGTTATCATATGACTCCAAGAACACATACTGGTCAATATGTCCATGCCACAGCTTACTAGTTATCCTGGATCTGAAAAAGGATGAAATTGTGCCCTCCATACATCTGTTTCTAGTGCGCTCTTCCTTCCGTTGTGCATACGTGCACACAAGGAGTAATCTAGTCCAGTTTGAGACCAAGTAGCTGACCATCTCCCAGGTCTCTTTGAACAACATAAAAATCATGAATACCCAGGTGATGATCATGTCAACATTGACCCCATTCACCACTCGAGCGCGATCATTCTTTGGGGGCTTATAGACCTTACGGATATCCACAGCAAGCCAGCAGACAACACCGAAGGTCACCGTGGAGAGAAGCAGATTTGAGAAGAGAGAACGGAACCCACACCAAAAGACCATAGGGTAGCGGGTGTTGAAGTAGTCATTTACGAAAGAGAGTTGCAGCTCCATGATCCTGAAGGCACGGCTAGTGTTCTGCTCCTCGAGGATCTTATTCTTAACTAGCTTTCGGTTGATGTGGAAGATTTTTTGTTGCAGTGTCACATCCTCGAGCCTGCACCGAAGCAGTCTGGACAAGGCGAAGGCTAGAGAGAGATCCTTTTGATCATTCCCCTCATTGTTGTCTGGGTCTAACAGATGCCTGGAACATCCCCAGATCTTGTCTAGGGTGATCAGTGTTGATCTCCCTGGACGCGGACGACAACCACGCCTAGGTTTCTTGACATTTTGGGCAGTATCAATATATATTACATACTGAGGCTTCTTAAATTTGATATTCTGTTTGGTTTCTCCATAGACCAAGTATTTGTATCCTTCCATATTCTCTGGCTTGCACTCCTCAGGTTTCCAGTTGGTAGTGTGAGGGCCGGCACGCATGTGCTCTGTAACGACCTCTGAACTCTTGCCATGCCAGACAGATTTGACTGTCAGACTATGCACATAGAATCTGTACCCGCTCTTCAGTACCTGCAGAGTCAAAAGCGACCATAGTGGAGCTGCAAACAGTGAGTCGCTCGACAAGTTCAAGAAGGCTGATCCAAGAAGTTTCACCACGTTCCTCCACTCCATGAACCGCCGCCCATGTTGGTCATGAACACCATATCCAGAGATGAAATCGATGTTGTAACGGAAACTAACAAGCACGAGGCCCCAAACTGGGAACAGCTGATTCAACAGTCGATTCTTGAACTTCGCTGTTTGCATGGCCCCCAGCAGGTATATGACAATGGAGTCAGAGACGGCATCCAAGAAGCTAAAGATAGTTACCATCTTTGTGTTGTGGATGTTGCGACGAAAGACGTCCATGATGAACATCACAAGGAACAAGAGTGTCACCATTACTACAAGAATCTCGATCCGAAACAGCACGTATGTCTCCTTATTCAGCATGATGAAGAAGGATGCCACACCATCGCGGATGTCTTGGATGCCCATCGTTTTCCTAGCTTGCTTGTGTTCGTTCTTATTGAGCTACACGATCCTGCAAGGTCAATTCATCAGAGATATTCACAATAAAAGACTTTTTTTTAAAAGGACTTTGAACAAATGTGGTTGTAAAAAGAATGGAGTATCTTTGGCTCGAGCCTAAGTGGGTTGGACAAATCACGTCGTTCTCTACATTTTGTATAAGTGGCGGCACAGTTTTGGTTCATTTGGCTGATTCGGAACGATACTGTTTTTTACAGTAAAAAATAAGTTCATGTATATAAGTGTTGCTCATGGGGCATCTCCAAAGCAGACCCCAAACCTCCACAAGCGTCTAGACCGCGTTGTCTGGACGCTACATGCAATCCAAAGGTGCTCTGCATTGGTCCTCTTGTCCGTTTTACTGCAAACCGAAAGCAAACGGGGAGGGTGCGGGAGTCCGGACCACCGCAACGTAGGATTCCGACACCCCCAGCTCACCCAAAACCCCTGCCGGACCCAGTGTCTCCATCGCTTCCCTCTTTCTCTGCATCTGATTCCTCTCTCGCCGACATCGACGCCGCCTTTCTACCACCCCGGGGCAGGCATGCTGTCCGGGTTCCCACCGAGCGGCCACCCTCGGTGTATTGCACCGTCAGTTGCCCCCCGAGTGTGTCTGGAGTTGGAGTTGGAGTTGTTTCTGTCTTTATTGATGAGAACCCATGCGGGCTCCTTCTCTCTTGATACTAACTGAGGCCTATCCTGGGCCCAGCCTCAAGGATATCGGTCCTGCTTGTGCGAGTCTTGATCCACGTTTTGAAGATATCCCGATTCACCAGAAGCACAACCTCCTAGGGAGCACCTTGACACTAGAGCTCCAGAGTCCTATGGCTCGCGGAGCTCTTCGCAGTCGTGACTCCGTCACTCAAGGCAACACATCCGCCTGTTCGTGTCTCACCGCAAAGTGTCGTGGCTTGAAATTCCGCAGTTCCAAACTCGGGCTCGGCGGCTCGCTTCCGATTATCGAGGCGTCCCCAACCCAAGTCTTTCCCGTCATAACTGGCAGAAAGACTAAGAGCAAGTACAATAGAGCTGAGTCAGCGTGCTATAAGGAATAAACTAGTGTATTTCTGTTTAGTTGAAGGAAAGAGAAGAGGAGAGAGAAGGTAAGCGGGCTCTTTGTGAAGAGCCAGCTCTAGCACGTGCTCCTAGGCACTTTGTGAGAATGAAAGGTAGGCCACATAATAAAAAAGTAGTACACTCTTTTGATCTATTATTGTACATGTTGACTATAAGATAGGTTGTAGATAACATGGCACTGGCTTATAGCCAGCAGCTGGCTATACTATTAACCATGCTCTAATGCACCGCCCGTTGGTTTCACATTGACTGGTGTGTCATAATAATCATGCCTAGATTACCGCACCCATATGTCACAAAATGGGAAACCACAGGAAAAGTGGAACACGTGTCGATTGGGTGAGGCCGTCGCTTCCGTTTCTGTTTGGGGAATAAAGAGGGAGAGGGAGAGAGTGACTCGTCCCTTCTTCTACCTCAAATGTGCCTCTTCTCTCTCCCTTTGCTCCCTTAGCCATCGCCACATGCCCACAGCTTGAGCTCTTTCTCCTTCCTCCCCTTCCTAAGTTCAAAAAGACGGCCAAGGGCAAGATAGGCCATAGACGGACGAGCGTCCGAAGCGCGCCCCGGGCCACCACTGACGACAAGCGGAAGAAGGCAAATGTCGGTGCTAGAGAGAAGCAGGAGTCTAGTGAGACCTTCGGGAAGTGGTTCCCATCGGCCACTCGTGGCCACCATCTGGAGTCTTAGGTGGCAGAGAAGTCATTTTCGGCGGCGATGCGGTGGAGGTTGCCTGGGACGGAGGCCCTGCCAGCGCCGACCACCGACGAGTGAGTGTTGCATCAACAGTTCTTTGGTCGCGGGCTCGGGTTCCCTCTACACAACTTCGTGCACGGGCTCCTAGTCTTCTATGGGTGCTAGCTATACCAACGCACACCCACGTGATAATGGACATCGCCAACTTCATCACCGTCTACGAGTGCTATCTCGGGATAGCTCTGCACCTCGAGTTGTTCTGGTGCTTCTTTCGGGTCAAGGTGTAGACGAATGAGAATGACATTTGCAACCTCGAAGGCATGTATCTGCAGCTCTGACCTGTGACAAAGTTCTTCAAGATCCCCTGCCAAGGTCAGCGCAGAAGTGGCACAAATACTGGTTTTATGGTTCCGGTCTTGGGTGAACTACCGCCGTTCTTCAATGAGCCGCCGAAGTGCCTAAGATCCTGGAAGCCGATGGACAAACCAAGAGAGAGCACTCATAGGCTCATCGATGTTGTGGCCTGCTCGAAGGGGCATGGGCTGCTGGCGGAGCATAATCTTCGGACCTGGCTAGAGTAGCCAGTCCTCCCGCTGGCAGCTTGGACCACCCCGATGTACGCCTACACCGCGTGGGAGGATCTAAGGTGGGTTACTGCAGAGGAGCTCAGCCCGGAGGAGGTGTGAAACCGCATTCGTGCTTTGATGGACCTAGAGTTGAAGGATATACGTACCCACCGACGTCGTCATGGAGCCCTTTCATGCGGGTACCCAGACGGGTGACGTGAGCCGCTTTCCTTTTATTTTGTTTTGCCTTTTGGATGCCTTTTTCTTTTTCCTGACCTCCCTATGCCTTGTAGGAGTTCGCGAGCTTTGCTGCCTTCTTGTCGGAGCCCCCGCTACCTAGCCAAGATTTGGACCTGGCAATGGCAAGGCTTCTGGAGCCAGTGCTAGAGGAAGCCTCGCGGCTCGCCGCGCTCCGTCCAAGAAGAAAGGGAAGACCATCGTGCCTCTCAAAGAAGAGAAACATGAGGCCTCCGCCTCCCTCAAAGAGGAGGGCGAGGTCGCCGTGCCCCTCGCAGAGGAGTAGAGTGATGATGGCAGTGGCGAGGAGGAGGTAGATGATGATGGAGACGATGACGACAAGGCCTCCTAGGAGGTCGAGCCCGCGGACGATGAGGGCACTGTCATGCCTACTCCATCGCGGGTCTTGAAGAGGGGTCGTGACGGGGAGACTTCCTGCAACGCGGCCGGAGCCGAGGAGTGGCAGGAGGATCCACTGAGGGTTTGTGAGCTCATCGAGGGTTCTGGGGCGCCCCCACTAGTGGCGGTTTAAGTCACGATGGCGAAGCCACCCCGGAAGTGCAATGTCCTCATGAAGGGCTCGTAAGTATTCTTCTCATGCTTTGTCATTGTTTTGTGATGATAGTTTCGTGTGTTCCTCTTTAAGTCGCGCAATTTCAGCCCTGCCCGGTCCATCAAGGGGGTTAGCTAGGTTGGGGGCTTTGTCGTGCTCTGGTGGTGCCCGAAGTCCACGCATCGAGTGCTCTAGATGTTGTGGGGTGCGATCAAGAACCGCCGCCAGAGGCTATCATGACCGGAGCAGTTAAGGGCTCTATTTTTGCTCTCTCTCGCCATTTAGACTTGACGGGTTGTGGTCTTAGTTCTACCGTTTTGGCGATCTATGGGTGTTTCCTCTTATCATGTCGCTCCGAAAACCTTGGATGTAGTCGTGCAAGAGGCGCGGGCCTCAAACCCACTTGATGGTATCGAGGCGGAGACGGAGGTGGGGGATCCAGCGGCCTCCGCAACTAAGGGGCCGCCGTTGCTGGCACCAAGGATGGTGTACCCAGCGCTCCTAGTGTTGTGGTGCCGCGTGAGGTGGTGTTAGTGGGGAGCCCGTGACTGCGGCGACCATTGCCCTGGTGCCTCCGCCAAAGCCCGCCGTGCTTGCTTTGAAGCTCGAGGCCGGTGGCCCGGTTGCGAGGCAAAGGAAAAAGAGGAAGGTGGTGCCAGACCCCTTTGTGGCGACGCTACCATCTCTCTTTTCGAAGGGAAGCGAGCTTGGGCCAGATATGCTGGGGGGGGGGGGACCAGAGCCACGATGGACGGAGCTGATGAGGAGATGAAGCTCATCTGCTCTGCTATCTTGAGGCTCGGCCTGTCGGTGGAGCCCCGATTCATGGTGAGTCCCTTTTGTCCTTGTGATTTGCTTCGTGCTTAAGGTAGTACCCCCTCCATCCCATAATTTAAGACAATTTTTGACACTACACTAGTGTCAAAAAACGTCTTACATTATGGGACGAAGGGAGTAGTAGTCATTGGGACCAAGCGCGGTTCTAGTTTGGAACCGGGCTTAGTTTCTGTTGAACTGTTCTTTTTTTGCCTTTTAGCCCCCGGGTTTGCTAAATGCTTGTTCATCTTTTTGCAGGGACTAGCACAATACAATCACGAGATGGTCTGTGGAAACTCCGCGCTACGCGGGCAGCTGGAGGTCCAGCGGAAAGCCAACGAGAACTTAAAGCACGTGCGTGCCATGCAATTCGTAAGTCTGTGTTCTTACTGCTTGTACAACCTTTATTGTAGATTTTGAGTCCTTTGCTTGAGCTCCGGTCTTCATCCATCTTGCAGCCCCCGGGGAAGCCACACAGCTCCGGTGGGCTCTGGCGAAGGCCCAACAGGCGTGCTACGAGGCAAGGGAGGCCGCGTGCATTGCCAGAGAGGAGGTTGGTGCTCTGAAGGAGACAACCAATGGTCTCTAGGCCATCGTGTGAGTGGAGCGAGAGGCATGTGTGACTATGCGAGCTCAGCTGGAAGATAGCAAGGGCGAGCAGGGTTTCCTCTGTAATAAAGTCGGAACCCTTGAGACGGACCTCTGGACTCGCAACGAGACCTGCAAAAGGCTTGAGGAGGAGGTTGCGGGGCTTTGGATCTCATTGTCTGACACGGCCATTCAGCTCAAGCAGGCGCAGGAGCACTGCGAACATCTGGAGACTGCCGCGAGACATAAGTTCCTGCGAGCTTTATTTGTTCTCATGTATTTTTGTGGAGTTTAGTTGCTCTTATTGTCTTCTGCTGCCTTTCCTCTACCGAAGATTGTCGTGGAAGACGCCATGGAGCGGTTTTGTGAGATAGCGATGCTGTCGCAGAGGATGTGTGTGTCCCTTGGCACCGCGGCTGGGATCCTGTGGTTGGCCTCACCATAGTCGGCCACTATCAGCAGGCGGGACAAAGGTCTCCCAACCAGGAAAAACACCATTGTTCAGCCTAATCAGGAAGAGGGATTGATTGATGGCAAAATAACTTGAAAACCCACATAACACACCTCTATATTCCTGGATGCAACAGATGTGGAAAATGTTTGTATTGCTGATCAAAATTTGCTAACCTCAAAATTCACTATGGAAGATCCTAAAGTGGTTGTATTTGAAATGGAGCCTAATAAAGCATCAGGACCTGATGGAATCAATGTTTACCCTTTTTTTTTGGCATATTATTCAGTTTGACCTCTTCCGGCTCCTTCAGGAATTCTGTTATGTAAATTCAGATACAAAATACACCTAATTATGGGGTGATTACCTTAATCCCAAAGGGTAATGATGCTCACGAAATTCAAAAGCCTGAATGTCATATTCAAAATCATCACTAAGCAGGTCCAAGTGAACCTGTTGATGAAGGTTATTATGGGTGTTATCAGGGCCTTGAAGGTTTGGTCATCCTACATGAAACCTTGAATGACCTCAAATTCTGTTTTGAGAAGGCCTTCGACAAAATCAAAGGCCTTCGACAAAATCAAGTGGCCTCCTTCGGTCTCGTCAAATGGGGTGACTGGGAAGAAATATTTTTGCATTAGGAGCGTCTGGAAGGTGGACCCTTTTGTCCCCTTTGTTGTTTGTTATTGCAGCTGACCTCCTTCAGACTATGATCAATGATCTATGAAATTCTGGCTTTGCAATATTGTTGAAGTGTGTGATGTTGAACCATGAAAAGTTTGGTTTATATCTATACAGAATTTGTTAGGAATAAACCGCGACGACATGTGTGCCCGTGGTCACCAGCGTGTGTGCGTGAGTGTGTGTGTGTCTAGGTCGAGTTCAGGCTTCATGACACTGGTGTGTGGCCGCGTCCGTGTTCGTGTCCCTGGTCGTGGCGGGTGTGCCCAGAATGCGTGTGTGCGTCGCGGTGGTATGAGCCCTGCTCGCGTGGTTCGTTGGCGCCGGTTAGCAGTGGCCGCGGCGATCAGTTCAGCCAGCCGTGTCCTATGCGTAAGAACGCGTCGTGGGGGTGGCCTGGGCGAGCCCGTCGCGGACGCAACCGGGCAAGCGGATCACAGTGCGTGCAGCGGGAGCCAGGTAGGCGTGCGTTCGTGCGTGCGCAGGTTGTGCGTAGGGGCTAGACCCCGTTAGCTACAAACGCGGCAGCATCACGTGTTTGTTACGGTCGTCTGGTTAGTCCGGATAAAAGAAAAACAAGGCGTTTGAGCACCGGGAGCATACGTCGCCAGAAAACCTCAAGTCTCCTGTGCTTCGTCTACCTTCGTACGAGCGAATCAAAGAGAGAGCTAGCTAGGGTTCGTCCCAAGAATTGAAGTTCAAATCTATTGTATACACACACGTAGGAAAAATATGAGAGGAAAGGATTATAAAGGTGGGTGTTTGCAGCACTGAGCGTTGTTTTTTTTTTCTAGTTTCCTATGCCTGTCGGCAACGTAAAAAATCAGCAAAGACCCAAACCATGATGGGTGCCCAAACCTTGCCTGGAAATAGTTCCTGACAATTTAAGTGCGCTTGTGGCCAGCGATTTAGCTGCACCTTCAGTTTAATGGAACAGATGATGTTCATCTAACAAAACATTACGTTTACGTGCACAACAGGAATTGAGAAGGTGTTGATGTTGCCTGTGGATAATTAGCGTGATACTAGAAGTGGTTATTTCCTTAATTAGCAGTTTCAGTTGATGTCTACAAACTTTTGTATCGATTCAGGGACTACGCCGTGGCTGCTGGATCTACCAAATTTCAGCTAATCTCATCTTTGTTGCGACTTACTAAAATTGAAACTTGTGCCTGTAACTGTAAGGCTACTTTCAAAACTGAGGCGGCCCAAAGGAAAAAGTATGGAATGTAGCAAAATCATGCAAGGCACACACGCGCGTGCAACAATAGTAAAAGAAAAAACTATCTGTATATAACTAGGGTGTAAACGTTGAACAGTTTGTAGTTTGTACCTGGATCCAGTGGCTAGTCCCTCATGGGCGATGTCCGGAGGCAGGGGAGCGAAAGGACTCCAGGGGATATGAACGTGGTGTCTGTCTGTGTTGGGGATGAACGGAGAGGACGCATTTTTACGGAGACGATGCCATTTGTACAGTTAAATATGCCATTGTATCATGATTCAATTGAATAATTGATGACAAGCTCACCTTGACCAAGCCTTCTCCATCATGTGCTATTTTTTTCCTGTCGAAGTCGGCAAGTATGGCACTAGCTCTGTCATGGCACTATAAAAAACAGGTGCATTATCCTTGGGGGGAGGGGGGGGGGGGGGGAGGGTCAAATTTGACACTGCCAGGTTAACTAACAATGCGGGTTAAAACCTAGGAAGATAACACCAGAACAAGAGCCCTGCGTGTTCCAATGTATCTGTCTACACCTCACCATCTGCACAGCCAAATGAGACACTAATTAATTAAACATAAATTAACAGCAATAACTTTAAATAGAATACTAAGACCAATCAGTAATCCCTGAAGAAATGAAATATCGATAAGAGTCGGAACTGCAACGACTATACTCTCGATTCGATTAATAGGCATCTCTCGATTCGATTAAAGGAATCTCTTGAGATCTACGAGAGATATAGTAAAATGGAGAGACTACTTCATACATTGTCTTATCCTCGCCTGGTCAGACATAGCTAGGTAGACTAGCTGTTCGTCTGATTGGCATATGCCACCAGCATTGGGGCAACCACCCCACTTACCTCGCAATTCCGTGAGTATATGCAACACTGTTTTTTCTAATCAGTCTTTACATGATTCTAGTAATTAATTGAATTTGTAGTTATCATTGTTAGAGCATCTCCAGCGGTCCACCTAATTAAATCAGCTTTTAATACGCTAGTGTCATCTGTTTTATTGCTTTCCTACTGGTGAATTTTGTTGAACAAAACCGTTCTGCTCTTCCTTCCTGTGTACACAGCATTGCTTGCTATCCACCCTGCTATAGATGAAAAACTCATAGCCAATGGTTATTTTTGAATGTAAAACATTTTTGCATTAAATATATATCATATATGCCTCTCGACAACAGAATATGGAGGAGGCGCCACACACAAAGACAACCAAACTAAAGATGCACTTGATGCAAGGAGAAAAAACATCAATCATCCCATGATCAACAGAAGGCTATACTATTCCAAAAAAATATATATATGTTCTAATTTTGTAGTTATCCTACATGACTCCAACAGAGGATGCAAATGAACGCTGCAAAGATGTAACTATCTTACCGCGATCTCATTGCAGGAACTGTTGCATCTGTATATTCACCAATAGTAAGGATGGTGGTCAACCCATGTCTGCTCCACCTGTTACCAAGGCTCACACCAAAGGATTCTTCTCGCATCTCCTGTCTTAGCTCCCTTGTCAGAGCCTCGAGCTCATCCCTTCTCTTGGCTATTTTTTAAGAGCTTCCTGTTTTTTTATTCTAAATTTTATTCAACTTTCCTGCACAGTCTCTCCCTTGTCACCTATCCTATTCGGCTGCTTACAAAAATGCTGGAACACCATCTATGTGCTCAATGTATATCCACCCTTCAGTCCATCTACAACATGCGTGCACATAACATTTCTTGGATGCAAATGACATATTCGTCAATACAATATCAGCACATTAACTAAAATATATGCATACTTAAGTAAAATACAAGCTTCAAATTATCCTAAAATAAATGGATAATGCAACAAATTTGTCTTAAAATGATATAAAACTTGACAACACCCTAGCCAAGCAACATGTCCCCAAACAAACGGTGAATGCTACCTTTTGAATCTGATTTGTACTTTTGAATAATACTACTCCTGGTTCGGAAAAGCACCAGGCTGAGAAATTAGATCTCTCATTTTCAATCAGACATAAGATATTCCCAGTTCAGACTGCGGAACAGATAGGGATGATTGGGACCATTATTGTAGTTGGTTCGCTATACGAACAACTGATATTATTCTAGTCGGTTCAAAATATAAACCAGTGGTTACAAGTTATTCAAATTTCTTTATTTCTTTGAAGAAGTCGACTCTTTTTTGGTTAACAGGTTCTAATGGTCATTACAGCTGCCAATACTTAAACCGACACAGACAAGGGAGTCAGAATAGTTTTTTGTTTTAAGTAGCGTCACACGCTACACCTTGCCAAGTTAGATTAACAGGATTGTGAGTTTTAACACAAGCTCCGCCTTTTAATGTGGAAAAAATATCCCTTTGCTCACTTGTACCATTAGAACTCCAAAGTCCCAATACATGGAACTCATCTCTCCACGGTAGAATAGGCCACTGCCATCTGCGCTGTCTCCCAGAAAGTTCCTCACTATTTTCCAGAGCATGGCTTTTCGTCTGCAATTAAATGTAATATATACATATATATATATGATAAACGTGAAGTACTATAATTTGAAATCAATATGTAAGGGTACCCATTTCCAACTTTTTGCAGTGAAGACAAAAAAATCCTTACATTTTCCTGTTTAATTTAGTTTAGTGTACCGACATCTAGCTTTGTAGAGCCAACATAGAAACTTCCTTCTAATTAGAGTAGATGTGATAAGATATTTTGTAAAGTTGTGTCAACATCTTTTAATGTTTCTATATCTCTTTGGGCCAAAAGATCAAGATGTCGAGAGGGATAAGTTGGGCCTAGAAAAAAGATCAAATAATTGTATGTTCTGGATAGTCAACTGGTTTCAACCAACTTCATGTAAGATATATGTGGGATGTGGCCACGACACCCACTCATACCTAAAATTTACTAAATGAATAATGCGGAACTACTCGACGTGCTAACTACTGCTAGTTTCAGAGTCAATGTCTGGCCATTCGTAGGCGTTGGAGGAGAAGGTCTTCAGAATCCAAGAAACCAGTTGTCCTTTGAAGCTGGTGTTCAACTGAACCTTCCAGACAACACACACACACACACACACACACACACACACACACAGAGGGAGAGATGTTGTGGGTAGGCACGTCTGAAACTTCAATCATGTCTATGATGAAAAGGCTGTTTCAGATGGACAGAGTCACTGGTCTAGCCAGCGTGGAGCTCTGGGTGTTGATGACAACGCTGCTGCTCGTGGTGAGGTTCCTGCTGGATTGCTTCGGGCCATGGCACGCAGACAGGACCATGGCGACCACCGTTCAAGTAATCGAGATGTTGAACTACTCCATGGTGCACTACACCATAGGGCTGATGCAGCTCTCGGCAAAGAAGGTGAACGATTACTTCCAGGTCTGGGCAGTGCTTTTGGTAACCCTGCAGTACAGTGTCAAGATTGGGCGGCTGTACCGTAGGTCCAAGCAGACCCCATTCCTGGATCTCATCTCGTCTTTTTGGGTAGCCAGTCTCCTCCGAATGCAGACCTTCTCCCTTCTCAGGATTCCTCTCTGGTTGATCTGGGCCCTCAATGCATTTCGCATAATTTCACACTTTTTCTCATCCGAGAGGGCTGCTACCATCAACCAAGAGAATACGAGACTGGTTAGCGACTATATGCGATACGAGCACACACTCAGTCTCTCTAGTGATGCAGCCGATTCCAATGATGAGTTCCGGATGCAGTCATACAAGTACTTGGTCGCTGGGGAAGATCTGGTTCTGCATGATGCCCAACAGGAGAGAAGAACTGAATCAGCACAATACAAGATCCGGTTGGATCCGCTTAAGAAGAAGCTTGTCACCATAGAGAAGATATGGAATGCTGATGCTGGCAGGTTGCTGGGTGGGGACACTGAAAACCGATTGAAGGATGTCTGCCTCTCATTCGCACTGTACAAGCTGCTGCGTCGTCGGTTCTATAATCTCCCGATGCATGAAGCTAGCCTGCGGAAGACAAAGCGGCTCGTCTTCGAGTACATCCTGCAAGAGAAGAACAACTATGAGAGGGCATTCCGCATCACGAAGGTGGAACTGTCCTTCCTCCAAGACTTGTTCTATAGCAAGCATGCTGCCATGTTTGCCGGTGGATTTCCTGTCTTTAGTATGCTGTTGTCTTTGGTTCTTGTTGCGGCTACCGGCTACCTTGCATATCCTGTCCATTATATACCAGAGAGGATGGACCAAGCTGACGAAAATATCATCACTCACGGAGTGACTGTCACTCGCATCATAGTTGTTCTTATCATTGTCAAGGAGCTGCTGGAGGTCTATCAATATGTATTCTCGCAATGGACCAAGGTTCTGCTGATCTGTAGGTACATCAAGCATCGGTGCATGCAGAATCAGATAGTGGAGGCAGCAATGAGAATGATGTTCTGGTTCGTGAGGCGCATGTGGGATCAAACGTTCTTCCAGTATAACCTTCTGATTTCTAATTCACATATTTGGACAAAATCACCCCAAACAATCAAGTTGGAGTCAGAAGTAAAGACAGCAATATTTGAGTCATTCAAGAGCCTACAGCAGCATCCAGAAAGGTTGGAAACCTACTTCTTAAATGCTTTCGGATCAAATGAAGCCCTTATGCAGCAGCTACCATGGGAAAATGAATTGGAGGCTGATACCCACAGGATACTGGTCTGGCACATCGCCACATGCTTCTGCGAAATCCATTACTCTGAGGAAGTGAAAGAACTGGATGTTTTATTTCTCAGGAATACGCTCTTAGCCAAGAAATCAAAAACTACGGAAGATGTGTGGTGGCCACATTACTTAACTGCTGTCAGCTTATCGAACTACTGTGCATACCTGCTTACCAAATCATTGGTGCCAGACAACGGCTTTGTTGTTACAAAGGTCTTCAACGCCGTATGTAAGGAAACTGCTGGTGCTACTTATTGCTCGTTCTTCCAATCAATGGGAGATGTCTACAACAAACTTCTGCAGGTTGCCACCGAGCCTTCTAAAGAGTCTGAGGAGGTGGTTGGTGCAGCGGGTGAAGCCCCTGAAAGTTCAGTATTCGCTGAGGAAAAGATCAAGATGGATACTAATGAGGAAGATCATGAGGGAGATCACAATGACTTTAACAATTCGAAAGCAAATGACCAGATACCCGATAGGGAAGATAATATTTTTGGAGATGATGCCATCCATAATTCGATAACCCAGATGGGTGCAAGGCTTGGGAAGCAGTTGACAGAAGCTTACGGAGACGACAGGGTAGGCCTATGGAGGGATCTAGCAGTGTTCTGGACAGGTTTCCTCCTCAACTTGGCAGCATCAACCAGAGCAGCCAAACATAAGACACGACTGGCTGGAAAGGGGGAGCTCATAACACACCTGTGGGTTTTGCTGTCTCATGCTGGGTTTCTCGGAAATACCATGCATGGGCAAACACTCTTAGACCCACATGACCTTGATGATGTCGACCCGCTCAGATGATGAATTTGATGATTCCAATCCATCCTTGCACGGTGGTCTGCAGGCTGTTCGGTTGATTTGGCTGTTGTTTTTCTGCAAAAAGGCAGCAGGGGTTTAAGACTTTTCTTTTACTGTACCATGCCTGACAATTTCATTGTGTCGTGCTATGTTTACTTTGGCAAAACTGCAGTGCATCCTTGCAGCATGCACATGTAGTCTCGTCAATTTGGCTGTTGTATCTTACCTTTCAGTGCAATCACACGGTTATCTAAATTGTATCATTTGAGATTTGGTTTCGCTATGTTGTCTTAAATCTCAAGTGCAACAAATCTATTGTGTAGTTTATCAAGCGAGAACATAAACTAATTTTTCAACAGAAACTAGGATACAGAAAGTTGTATAACCATATTCAGGTTCCTAAGCAATTAGGCCGCGTTCGGCAGTCATCCGCGGAGCGGAGCGCGCGGAGCAGGCTTTAACTAACTCCACAAACTATGGCCTTAATTAACTGGATTGCTGCTCCGCTCCGGCGCGGAGCCGCGGAGCGGAGGGAATCCAAACGCGGCCTTAATATGCATTTCAGTTATTCATTTGGTACTAACCTGCAGGGTTCATAAGTTTCAGACAAGGGAAACAGAGCATCATATCGATGACTAACAAATTTATACCTTGCCAAGATAATCCACCATTATAGATGGATCTACTGAGGACTATATTGTAGAACCAGTTATTACAAAAGTAGGATTCTGCTGAACATAGAATTCACCCAGACCTGGTGGGAAGCGTGAGCTGTCCGACGAAATCTGTCCGAACGGTGGCGATTTCTCCCCGGGCTCCGGCCGGCCATTACGCCCGGCCTCCTCGTAGGACGTAGCAGCGGTCCGGGAGACCTCGGACGTGCCCGCGCCCACGGAACTGCGGCGAACTCCATTCCACCCGCGCCGCGCCTTCTCCGAGCCAAGCCTCCGCCGCGCGCACGGTCGCCGTGAACCGGGGCTTCCCAGCGGACTGTGGCGGGCACCATTGCCTCGTGCCACGAGCTCCGGTCGGCGTACGGAGGAGGGCCCAAAGGGGATCCCAGCTAGAATCACTCTGTCACGGCGGTCGGCGGATGCACGACGGCGGCGCGTCAACAGACGAGGAAGAAGCGGAGCAGAGCAAGACGACGAGGGATTCTGAACAGCCGCCGCGTATCTGTGGGTGGGACCAAGGGGTCGTTAGAGGGTGCGACCTGGCAAGTGGGCCTGCTGTGAGCAGACTGCGGTTGTGCAAATGACAAGTTATAACACTGAAACTAGTTTTTATTTGGTAATAAATAAACGAGGATAGAGAAAGGGCAGCACTCTTCGCCGGTGTTTCGGCCGGCCGCACCGCAACCCCCGATGCCATGTGCGCACAGCCGTTTGATTGATCCAAGCAAAAAAATAAAAAATCGAATCACCCCAGCTCTCTTTCTTCTTCCTCGGGCAGTCCTGTTCAGGGCAGCGCGGCGCCGCGCCTCCTGTCCCCTCCGGTGGTCGTCGGTTCCCATCCTCGCCGGTCTTCCTCGTCGCCGCCGGATCCCGCCCTCACCGACCGTCCTCGTCGTCGGTCCTCGCCGTCGCCGGCCGTCCTTGTCGCCGGTCCCCATGCAACAACTCCACCTGCGTTGCAGCTCTTGACGGCAGCGGTTGTAGCTCGGCCGCCGCTCCTCGCCATTGATGCTCGCTGCAGGGGATTATGTCGATGGCGGCCGTCAGTCAATCAACGCCATTTTGAATGGATGTAGCAAAAAACTTCACCCGTAGTAGCAAATAAAAACTACGGTTGCAGCAAAAATCAAACACCGTCGCCGTCTTCGCGAGGTCGCAACTCCGCCTTACATGGATGTAGCAAAAATCTACTACGGTTGCAGCAAAAATCATCGTTGTCGTCGTCGCGAGGTCGCAGCTCCGCCTGGTGGATGTAGCAAAAAGCTTAGCCGGTAGTAGCAAAATCCAACTACGGTCGCAGCTTCCCCTTGTTATGAAGTGCCATTGAAGCTTTCTGTGTCTATGGTTAAAGCTTTTTTCAATAGCTGTTGAAGCTTTTCTAGGTGACAGTTGCAACACTTGTATACGGGGATGGATCCGGCCATGGTGGTAAGCAGCCATGGCGGCCGGCGAGGGAGCGCCTGACCGTCGTCGATGGAGCTTGTGGTGGCCTAGTCGCAGCCCGATAGGAGAGGGGGAGGGGATGTGCGCGCGTGAAGGATGTAGGTAGGGGATGGATCTGGCCATGGCAGCAGGCAGCCATGGCGGGTGCACGAGGGAGCGCCTGGCCGCCGACGATGGAGCTTGTGGTGGCCTAGTCGCAGCCCGATAGGAGAGGGGGAGGGGATGTGCGCGCGTGAAGGATGTAGGTAGGGGATGGATCTGCCATGGCGTGAGCAGCCATGGCGGTGCACGAGGAGCGCTGGCGCGGCGATGGAGCTCGTGGTGGCCCCCGTGGCAGCCCGGGGAGGGGGGGGGGATGCGGGCGTGAGGGCTGAAGGTAGGGGATGGAGGCGGGGCATGCGGGACCCACTACGTATCGTGCGTTGGGCCAGCGTGGCGAGCGAACCGGCCGAAAGTTCGGCCGGTGCACCGCGCCCAAACGTTTTCCATAGAGAAATGAACCAGATAGTATATGGAAAACTCTTTATTTCAACCGACTGATTCTACGGCTGGCGCAAGCCTCCTCGGGAGCCGTTCGATCGAGTTTGATCGTGCGGCGCTGGCGTCCCTCACGTCCCCGCCTGGACAGCAAGCAACACGGGCTCAGCTTCGACCGCATCGCGCTCGACCGCCTGGCATCTCAGGGACATAGAAGCAGGCGCAAACTCCTTTTTACCGGAGACGGGATGTACCGGAGCCGCATTTGCCGTTGGCATTGTGTGCGATTCGTGCCGCTCGATGGCCCACACGTTTGTATATCAGTGTATTACATCTTCTGGGCCACTGTATTCATCATTACGTCGAATCAATGTCAGATCGATGGGACACATGTCAGGTGAGAGAGAGAGAGTCTATCATGACGTTGCATGTGGTGCCGTGGTACAAATCCTTTCCTTTTATTTTTCTCTTTAGGATTTTCAATCATTTCTATCTTTTAAACCATACTGTTATTTTTGAACTATTTTATATATTTGAATTCCTGAAGCCAAGAGCTTTAGTATAAGAACAAATTTGGATGCATTTCAAACATGTTTTAATTTCAACATTTCAAATGACTGAAATTAGGTTTCTGAAACAAGCGAAATATGTTTTTTGAAATAATTGAAATTAGTTTTTTTTCATTGAGTGAAATAAATTTTGAAATATGTTTTCTCAACTGAGTGAAGTATGTTTTCTCAACCGTGTGAAATTATTCTCTTTAGATGAGTGAAATTTGTTTTCCATACACGTGACACATATTTTGGTGTGAAATGCATTAAATATAGTGAAATGTGATTTCCAAAATGAGTGAAATCAAACTTTTGTAAACGGGTGTAATGTGTTTTTTGAATCTAGTGAAATGTGAAAATGACTGAAAGATTTTCTGAAACGAGTAAAATAGGTTTTTGAAATAATTGAAATTAGTTATTTTCACTGAGTGAAATCAATTTTGAAATATGTTTTCTCAACCGTGTGAAATTATTTTCTTTAGATGAGTGGAATTTGTTTTTTATACACATGACACATATTTCGGTGTGAAATACGTTAAATATAGTGAAATGTGATTCAGAAAAAATATAGTGAGAAGGTGAGTGAAATCTATCTTTGAAACAAGTGAAATTGTTATTTCAATTTAGTGACTGTAATGACTTTTTCTGAATCTAGTGAAACGAGTGAAATATATCTTTTGTAATTAGTGTAATCAGGTTTATGAAATATAGTATTTTAATTGAGTGAGTGTAATGCGTTTTCTGAAATGAGTGAAATGTGAGCAATAAGATACTTGAAAAAAGTGAAATATATCCATTGTTCTGTGAAACTGTCTATTTCAATGTGTGAAACTGTCTATTTCAATGTTCTGAAACTAGTGGAATGGGTGAAATCAATTTTTTTAAACCAGTGAAATATAGTATAATATTTCTATTGAGTGAGTGTAATGTGTTTTCTGAAGTGAGTGAAATATATGTTTTGAAAATGAGTGTAATGTGTCTTTTGAAATTGTGAAATCTATTTTTGGAACGAGTGAAATTTGTTTTCTTAACTGATTTTTTCGGTCAGAGGTTGGAAGGAGAAGATGCTCTCCTTTGGAGGTAAAGAAGTGTCACTGAAGGCTATTATACAAGCCATTCCTTCATATGTCATGCTAGTTTTTAAGCTCCCAAAACAAATCTGCAATGCAATAACGACAGCTATGTCACAATACTGGTGGGGGGATGAGGAGGAGAAGAAGCACATGCATTGGTTCGCATGGTGGAAGATGTGTGTGCCCAAGAGTAATGGAGGTATGGGATTCAGAGATTTGCACTGTTTTAACTTAGCCTTACTAGCGAAGCAGAGCTGGAGGCTTCTAGCCGAACCGGATTCATTATGTGCCAGAGTTTTAAAGGCAAAATATTTTCCGGATGGTGATTTGCTTAATTGCCCTATCAAGAAGGGGAGTTCATATACTTGGCAGAGCCTATGGAGTGGTCTTCAAACTTTCAAGAAAGGCTACATCTGGAGAGTGGGTGATGGCACACAGATAAGCATTTGGGATGATCCTTGGGTGACTAGCAGCCCGAGCAGAAAGGTTATGACACCCCGAGGTAATATCATCCTAACTAAAGTTTCTGAGCTGATAGATATGGAGAATCGGTGCTGGGATGAAAATCTTATCAGACATATTTTCTGGCCCATAGATGCAAACCGTATTCTGAATATCCCTCTTGCAACGGGGATGATGGAGGATTTTGTATCGTGGCACTACAATAAAACCGGGATTTTTTCGGTCAAAACGGCTTACCATATGGAGTGGGATCACCAACACGGACGAAAGTTGAGGCAAACACATTCAATATTGTCTTCAAGTACTAGTCCAGTCTGGCGCATTCTCTGGAAGCTTCGAGTACCGGCAAAAATCAAAGTGCACGTGTGGCGAGCATTGTATGGAGCAATTCCCTGCCGAGGTGTCTTGGCAAATCGCCATATGATCACAGTATCGGATTGCCCGTTGTGTGGGACAGAATGCGAGAGTATTCGACATGCTTTCTTTCGCTGTCACAGGGTGCAGGAGATCTGGGCAAAACTTGGTTTGAGTTCCACTATCAACGAGCTGTGTGAAACTGAGAGGGAAGGAGCTTCGGTTCTTGGTGACTTGCTGTTGATGCCAAATGATACAATCCCGATGCTTCCGGATGTCTCTAGGAAGGAGCTCCTAGCGGTGGCCATATGGTATATCTGGTGGGAACGCCGGAGAGTTACTCACGGGGAGGCCATCCAGTAACCAGCCCGATCGGGCCAGGCGATCGGTACTTTGACTAAGAACTTCATGAGAGCAAAGAAGCAACGAGGAAGGCGCATCCAGAAGCAACGATGGGTAAAACCAGCCGATGGATTTGTCAGCCTAAATGTGGATGCCTCCTTTGATGCGGACAGTGGTACGGGTGGTACGGGTGCAATCATTCGCGACCCCAGGGGAGGGTTCATCGCAGCATCGGCGTCTCATATCCCATTCGTCGAGGATGCGGCAACGGCGGAGGCGAGAGGCCTCAAGGACGGGCTAATCCTCGCGAACAATATTGGATGCAATAAGGTGGAGGTTCGTGCTGATTGTATGGAGGTGATCGAGATCATGCAACATGGAGGGAACTCTCTGGGGCCAGCTGCAGCCATCTATGAGGAATGCACCTTTTTATGTCGAAATTTTATTTCTATTTCTTTCTGTCATAGTCCTAGGGAGGCCAATATGGCGGCTGATCTTTTGGCTACAAAGTCGGAGCACTCGAGAACTATTGTTTGGCAGAACGAGGCTCCGGACTTTTTGCTTGATGTACTTTCAAATGATGTAGCCCTGTTCTCACATGAAATATAAACCGCCATGATGGCTTTTCCTCAACAAAAAAAAACTGATTTTTTAAATGAGTGAAATCAATTTTTTTGGTGTGGGGAAATATGTTAAATGGGTTATTTCAAAAACATTCAAATGATTATTTAAAATATATGAAACTGGTATTTATGAAATACATGAAACATATTTCAATGTGTTTGTCAAGTTGTTTATTCAATGTGCGAAACTGATGTTTGTGAAATACAACTAGAACTGAAATATGAATGCTATAAAATTCAAATTGTTCAAAATATATCCAAGATCTGTCTTGTTTCAAAGGTCTTGTCGCTCTGAACTCAAATATATAATTTTTTCCAAAAACAAAGTTTAGTTTCAAAGCATATTTATCATCCAATTTTTTTTTCAAAAAATTTAATGGACGTCTTGCGGTGGAAGAGAGAGGAGGATAATATATGTACCATGCATGCGAAGGTCCTATCCCCTGACAAAAGTTGCTGCATGCAAAGGGACCCACACTTGTATTACCAATGTATAGAGTTGGGGCTGCAATTACTAGTTTATACAGACAAAGGCCGCACGAATCTTGACGAAAGTGACCAACGACGGATGCGGCTCCGGTACATCCAGCCTCCGGTAAAATAACTTAGTCGTAGAAGCAGGGGCGTCAGATCCGGGCGCTACCCAGGCAGTAGATAAATTCTGTAGTTTTTTGGAACCCTAGCCTGTAAAGTAGTAGTTTTATGCTATTTACTCGCTAGTAGCCTTTGTATTCTACGATAGTTGTAGTTTACTTTCTCAGCAGTAACTGCGTACTTTTGTTATCAGTGGCTAATGGATTACATGCATGTAGTGGGGTTTTATATCCAGGGTGCTGTGTTTTTTTGTTTTATATTGGTAGTGTGCAAATGTAGCTGTAGTGGTTTTTTATCTAGCAAATATGTGTCTCACCAAGTAGTCGGCATTGCAGAGATAGTGTGGTTCTTATCCGGTTTTGGTGTACTACTGTTGTTGCATAAGTTTTAGAAGTACAACATTTTCATTTCTGTTGTGGTTTTCGTTTTCTCCTCGCAGAGCCTCAACAATGGATGATGCAAAATCTATTGATGGATCATCCTCAACACGGGTTTCAACAAGCCGCTTGGGTACAGTTGCTAAGAAAAATCTGGACGATAATAAGAGGGCAATCTTAATTGGTTGCTGCTCCAAGAGCGGACAAGCAGCTGCTGCGACAGCCTGTGGCCTCCTGCTAAGCTAGGGGTGTGTCAGATGGGCGGCCGTTGCGACGGGGGATCGATGATCCTGCTAGGGGCTGCTGACCAGCTGCTGCGAACCGCCCGGGGACGCTGCGACTGGTGCGCGACACATGGTGCTCGAGCTTATTGCTGGTTGCTATGACGCTCAGTGGTAAGCGAGGTGGGCGAGACTTGAAGCATCACCGGGCCGCAGGAGCATCACTGTTGCTGCAATGGAGCATTCGCTGGGCCACCGAAACATTGCCGCGCCGTCGGAGCATGACTGGTGCTGCATTGCCGGGACGCTGGAAAATCGGTGGTGCTGCAATAGAGCATGTTCGGCCATCGGAGCATTGTCGGTGCTGCGATGGAGCATCGCCGGGCCGCCGAAGGATCGTCGGAACATCGCCGGTGCTGCGATGGAGCATCGCCGAGCCGGCGGTGGATCGTTGGAGCATCGTCGGTGTTGTGATGGAGCATCGCCGAGCCGGCGGAGGATCATCGCAGCATCGCTGGTGCTGCGATGGAGCATCGCCGAGCCGCCAGAGGATCGTCGGAGCATCGCCGAGCCGGCGGTGGATCGTTGGAGCATCGTCGGTGCTGTGATGGAGCATCGCCGAGCCGGCGGAGGATCGTCGCAGCATCGCTGGTGCTGCGATGGAGCATCGCCGAGCCGCCAGAGGATCGTTGGAGCATCGCCGAGCCGGCGGTGGATCGTTGGAGCATCGTCGGTGCTGTGATGGAGCATCGCCGAGCCGGCGGAGGATCGTCGCAGTATCGCTGGTGCTGCGATGGAGCATCGCCGAGCCGCCAGAGGATCGTCGGAGCATCGCCGAGCCGGCGGAGGATCGTCGGAGCATTGCCGGTGCTGCGATGGAGCATCGACAAGCTGCCGGAGGATCGTCGGAGCATTGCCGAGCCGCCAGAGGATCATTGGTGCTACAGTGGAGCATCGCCTGGCCGTCGGAACATCGCCGAAGCATCGCTGGCGCTGCGATGACACATCGTCGGGCCACCGGAGCTGCAAAGCATCGTCGGTGGAGCAATGAAGCATGACCGGTGCTTCTAGGAATTACACGTGCGTCATTGGGGAAGCAGTGCATGCAGCTTGTACAGCCTACAGCTGATGCTCTGTTGGTGGCTGGAGGCGTCGCGCGGAGACACGACAGTGATGGCTGGTGAAAGTTGGGATGGAAGTGATGGCGTGGTTCTATCAGGGAATCAAGCGACCCAATTCAGATTATATTGACGCAAATCAACGGCTGGCTAGGCGGCTGATCTTAAAAACGCCTAGCAGCCGCCTTCATCCATGCGATTGCGAACATCATTGTGCATTTTTTTTTCATGCTCTATTTTTTTTCCACAAATGCATCGAGATGTAAGTTTTGCGATTCCTCCCAAAACAATGATCCGCGCCACTGGAAAAAAAAATGTGGTTTTCCTTATCAAGACCAAACAATTCATAAAACATTTTTTTTCCGATCAAGATGAAACAATTCATCACTTATTCTTACCATGTCCATTCGCTTCAGTGATTTGGCACACAATTCACGTTACTTCCAGCATACCGTGAACAACTATACCATTTTTTTCGTAATTGGTTGGATGGTATTCATCGTTCCTTGAAGGGCAAATTCCTGTCGGAGTTTGTGCCTTCAATTGGGCAATGTTGAATTGCCGGAATGAGTGCATTCTTAACAAATCATCCATTTCATATATTTTGCGGCTTATCTTCGGAGCTACGGCATCAATATGTACGTGGTCATCACTACATCATGTGGACATACGAGGGCTTAGGGAAACTCCAACGCACGACCCCATACAGACGTTCGTTTTGTCCGTTTTTTGTCCGTTTGGGGATTTCAATGGGATCGTGTCCTCTCGGATTTGTGGATGCACCGGCCGTGCGCCCAATGCACGGCCGTTTTTCGGCTGCATCTCGTCCGTTCGAGGCCATTTATACTAAAATCAAGAATAGCAAATAGTTCAAATCAAACATAGGAAATAGTTCCACATCGGAAATAATCTTACAAACCCAATCAAAATTAAAACAATATCAAATAGTCTTACGACCCACTGAAATCTATTTGCATGAAAAGATATTAAACCGATAGATCTACTGGTTGCCAATGCGAGTCCACATGTGCTCAAGCAAATCATCCTGGAGTAGAACATGAGTTTACCAATCAAGCATTTCATGATGGAATTGGACAAACTGTTGGAAGGTTGCAGGGGGTGGATGCTCATGCTCAACATTTTCACCTTAAAAATCAAACCCTTGATCGTAGATGCTATCACCACGCTCATCCTCCACGATCATGTTATGCATGATCACACAAGAAGTCATCACCTCCCAAAGCCTCTGAGTGCTCCATGTCAATGCAGGGTTTCAAATGACACCCCATCGAGATTGAAGCACACCAAACACACTCTCCACATCCTTCCTAGCACTCTCCTGCATTTGGACAAACCTCTGTCTCTTCTCTCCTTGCGGATTGGGTATGGTCTTCACAAAAGTTGACCACTTAGGATAGATACCATCAGCTAGGTAATATCCCTTGTTGTAATGGTGGCCATTCATCTCAAAGTTGACCTATGAGTAGTGGCCTTCTATAAGCCTTGTAATCACTTGAGAACGCTGAAGCACGTTGATATCATTGTGAGAACCATCTATGCCGAAGAAAGAATGACATATCCATAGATCTTGTAAAGCCACCGCCTCAAGTATGATAGTGGCACCTTTCACACAGCCCCCCTTGTACTGCCCCTGCCAAGCAAATGGACAGTTCTTCCACTTCCAGTGCATACAATCTATATTGCCAAGCATGCCCAGAAAGCCCCTATCGGCATTGATCGCCAACAACCTCTCCGTATCAGTGATGGTTGGCTCTCTCAGGTACTCAGGGCCGAACACTGCCACAACAGCCTTGCAGAAACTATTCATTGGGAGGAGACATGTGGACTCACTTATACGAACATACTCATCCACAAGATCACCAGGAATTCCATATGCAAGCATGCGGATATATAGCCACAGTGCATTTCTGGTAAGAAGAGAAGCCAAGCTTGCCAATGGTTTTGCACTCAAAGTATAGGTCATATCCTGCCACTCCCTCTCGAATATGATCGAACACATGTCTCCTCATTCGGAATCAGCAGCGAAATTGATGTGGTTTGAAGAGTGTGGAATTCTCAAAGTAATCGACATACAGAAGGGTGTGGCCTTTCTCCCTATTGTGGTTCAAGGCCAGAGCATGGCCGGGGATTGATCCCCTAAACCGAGGCCGCTTCCTACTAATGTGGTCACGGACGACCAATGTAGCAACCACAAGCTCTTCATCATCTGAGGACGAATCATCCGATGACCAAATGAAGTTGTGAAAGAAATACTCGTACTCGCTATCCGTTGTACCTTGTGAGCAAAGCGTCGAACACCTTGCGGTAGTGGTGGAGACGCAGCCAGAAAGAGCACTTCGAGCTCCCCTCGCAGACAACAAAAGCAAGGTTGGGGGTTGGTGGTGGTCGTCAGCGCCTTGCGGCAATGCAGCACCTGTTGGAAGTTGTTGGGTTCGACACGCCGGCAACCATAGCTTCTCTCCCATCGGCAACAAGGAACCACGAGCGCCGGGAAAAATCTTTCCGGAACGAGGGCGTGGGACAGTTATGGCATGGCATGGTCGTGGTTCAAACGGCGTTGCTGGAAGTTGACGTAGCCATGAACGGGGGTGGCGACAGCGATGATGGCGGCTGCGGGAGGGGGGCGGGGGCGGAGGGCGGAGGTAGGGCAGTGAAAGAGAAAAGGGGGCGCCTGTGCCACAGACGGGCGGGCCAGGGGAGGACAAGGGCACACGCCCCGCCCGTCCGCGCTCGACCGTGTCGATGCAAACGTGGCACAAAGTTGGGCCCGAAATAGGTCGAAAGCGGACCGAAAACGGATGCTGACCCATTTACTCCCGCGCGTTGGGCTGCGTTTTCTATCCGTTTACCCCTAGACGGACGCGGCCAGACTAGTTGGGGTCGTCCGTTGGATTTGTCCTTATGGCCTTTGGGTGTATCCACATGGAAATGGTTAAGGGGGGGGGGGGGTCGTTCAACCAGTTTGGTTGGCGTGCCAGTAGTAGATTATATGGATAAGCTATGCAATCTTGCTTTTTCGACCGGTTTGGTCATGTATTGAAGTAAACCCTTTGGTACTTGGTGATTTGGACTTTTTATTTTTATTAAATGGTTGTGTGCGTACATGATGAAGAGGACGAGTTATTCCCTTTTATTTTTATTTTTATTAAAGTTGATGTAAGACAACAAGATCAACAACAACAAATAAAGTACAAACATGGACAACCATGGAAGATTGATTAAAACATACTTCCATCGACCCCTCCAACAAATACATCAGGTTGCAAGGCACTTGCCTCAACCCATGACCTTACCGAACTACTCACACATGGAGGTCAGATCACATGAAGAACTCGCGGGAGAACACATCATGAACATTGATTGATTGATAATATGTCTTACAATGGATATCGTGTGTGATACACAATTACAAATATGGCTAGATGGTTGAGAACTATGGTGGTGATGAAGGTTGTGGCTATGGAGGTGAGAAATGGCAGTGACTAGGGTTGGTGGAGATGGCTTTCATGAAGATGACGATGACATGATGGTTTTGCGATGTTCTGTTGCTCATTCGGCGCCAGCCCCTTTATAAAGGATGTTAAGGTGGATTTGATGCCTCTGTTGGCAATCCATACGACCGCCCATACGAGTGCGCGCTCGTATGGAATGCCGTCTTTTGCTCTGGCTTATCTGCTGTGCCTCCCACTTGATCTCCTCTATCTCCAATTTACTCTTTTCATGTGTTTGCTTGACTTCATCCATAAATAGCCCATTTCTTATGGAAACAAAATAAAGATCACATATTTAGAATCATTTGCATTCATTAGTCATTAGTAGCAATATTGGAGCGAATATCTTGGTTTTAATGAAATATATTGGTTTAAATTTAAGTTAGAGGAGTGTAAGAATAACACTCATCAAACGACACCAATTTTTTTTTCCATGGCAGCGTTTTTTATTTTGGTTGTGATAAGAAAACCGTGGCGGGTGCAAACAAAAGCCCGCCGCATGTAGGTATATGATCAGTGGCGGGCGCGCGCCCTCCACTGATGGCATGTTAGCAGTGGCGCCCCTAAGAGCCTCGCCCGTCATTTTTAGGCATTCCTGCAGTAGTGTAGCTACAAGGGAGGCGGGTTTTGGTGGCGGGCGTGGTACCATCTCCCGGGACTTCCCATTGTCCTGGGAGCGAATTTTGAATATGGTGTTTGCCTCCCTCACGCATCTTCCTGCCTCGTCGGCCCAAGCTTCCGGCTAGCCGAATCTGATGGCTGGGTAAGGGTGGAGTGCTGGTGGTACTGGATCGGGGGAATCCCTTGGCCGACTTTTGTGGCCACGATGCTGGCGACGCTCCGGGCGTTGTTCACCTTCCTAAAGGTGGCAATGAGATCCTCCACTAACCTCTTCCTCCATGTCCCGAATGAAAACACAAAATCCTAGGATTGGGTGGCGACGTCGCTGCGGTGTTGTTCTACTTCTGGAAGGCGCCTCCGATGTGATTGTGGCATGGTTGTTGTTGGGGCTGTGACGTTGGAGGTGGACTACCAGTGATCTTCAGTGGATACCCGCTTGGCTTCTTGCTGTTGACATGTTCCTCGCCGACGGCCATGGCGAAGTACGGGGTGTTGTTATATGTGCCGAGGCGTAGTTGTGCTTTCATCCTCTCCTTGGTAACCTATTGGTCTTGTTCATTCGAGCTTGGAGTGAGTGGCTACGCCAGCCGACGGTGTGGCGTCCTTTGATCCACGACGAGAGTGGAGGGGGGCTTCTTCAGGGCCAGAGACGGATGGCAGACCAACGACGGGTGGCCTCATTGGAGTTGATGGAGCGTGGTCTTCCTCCGGAGGCGGGCTGCTCCCTTATCTTAGTCGCGTCATTTGCAGGATCTTGTTCGCCGAGGGCCCCGATGCTCGAGCCTGTGCTTGAGCAATTAGAGCTTGTTTAGCGGCTCCTTTGGCAATTAGAGCTTATTTTCTTTTCTGAACTTATGCTTTGTATGATCGTTGATGTGGTGGTTGCTTTATGATATGAAGCGGGGGAAAACCCTTTTTCGTTGATAAAAGTGAGGATCACGGAGAACAAGCCTTGAGATGCCTTTGTCAAAGAATGAAGTTACTAATTAGAATTGCCCTGTTCGGAGCTCGGATATATTTTTTTGCGGGTAGGAGGTACGGATATTTAAAGGAGGTAACAAAGAAGAGTGAAGAAAATGGAGAACAAGCCTTGAAATGCCTTTGTCAAATAATGAAGTTAGAAATTAGTGGTGCATTTGTTTGGATGACGGATGATCTCAAAATTTACGTTTAATGATGGATGATCTCAAAATTTTTGTTTAAAGGATTTTTTTCTTCTGCACTCAGATGGATGATCTCCTCTGACGTAACTTTTCTGTTTTGGATAGCCTGATTACAATCAATAGTTGGTGAATTCACCATGTAAATCTGAAGGAAAATTTCTACCCATTCAGGGTTTTCCAATTTTGTACCTGAAACTATACCATACACAAGCAACTAAACCATACCAAGTTTCTCGGCGAATCGGCTAGTTATACATTAACCCCAGCTGTACGCGCTGCTGCCCAAGTACACCAAACACCGACACGGAATCTCTCATCCAGCAGAGTACTTGGATTTCAAATACATTAAGTATCATCAACGCTGTTCAGGAAGGAACACGGTTTTTGGGTGGGGATCATTGGTGTTCCACTTCCACGTCTACGCTCACGTGTTCTTCAAAGTACGCTGTTATGGTTTTCAGCTTCCCATTGAGGAAATTCTTCTCCACCTGCCAGAATGAAAGGGATCCACTGTGACTGTGTGACTTGGTCCAAAAGGCATCGCCAGACCACTCTGACCGTCATGGAACTTCATAGGTCAACTAGACAAAGATTCATTACTAATGGATATACCTCGACCGCCCATGGAGGATCGACCGACAAGCACATGTCTGCCAGTTGGTCTAGGTCGCTGTTGCGAGGAAGAAACATGACTACTCTCGAAGCGATAGCCGTGGCAAGTTTGAAGAGATGGTACCTGAAGAGTTCAACAAGGACGTGTGAACATTTGCGAGCACAGAACGAAACAAACTATATTCTGAACCGAGGAGCTCACCCATCACATGGCTTAAGCATGGTTTTGATATCGTAAACATCGACTTTTGCATAGTCTGGTCCACCCCAAGGGGGTGACATGAAAACAGTTTCTCCCTGCAAGCAACCACTTTTCACAAAAGCATACAAACCAACTTGTAGAACAACGAGAGTAGCATAGCAAGATCGCCCTAGTCATTTCCTCGACTCGTCTTTGGTATGCACAAAAAGATGGTAGTCCCTACTGCCAATATGCTCTAAGGACATTTCGTTTCAGTTATGCGTAAAAAAGGAGCCAAGTGCCTTTGTTCTTTTTAGCTTAGCGATGACGCTAAGCTTAGATTAACACCTTCTGTCACATCCCTGCTGCTAGCTAATTACTCTCACATTAATGTCTGGTAAGTAGATGCTCTAAACAACTTTTATTATATTATTAAAAGGAAGTTATCATAATGGCAGTCATCTATGATTATGTTTTGCAACTTAACTTGAATGCTTATGAATGGTCTGTCCTCTAATAAACCCTAGACTGGGACTATGTCTTATAATCTAAAGATGGTAAGAACTATGGAGCTAGCAAGTTCAAGTTCAGTTTTGTTGTATTAAAAATGGTTTTACAACAAAACTTCCTCTAAAAATGGTTTTATTAGAGGACAGACCATTAAGAAGCATTCAAGTTCAGTTTAAAAAATGGGAGAGATTTTCACTTCCCGGCCTCAAGAGGACAGACCATTAAGAAGCATTCAAGTTCAGTTTATTAGTGTGACTTCTAATGGCAAGATACTGGTACCCTACCTAATGGTTACATGTAAACGAAAATGGTCAAACAAATGCATTATTAGACAACTATGAAGATATGCATCTCAGGAAATGACAGGTGCACAAAAACCTAAAGGTGTCATATTTTCAAGGCATAAGGCATACCTTCAGATGAGGTGCTATATTAATAAAATCTCCTACGATGAAGTCTATGTGATCATGTACTCCATAAATAGTTGCATTATGTTGTGCATAACCAATCTTCTGTGGGTCAATGTCAACAGCAACAACATGCTTACACCTGAAAATTAGAAGATGGTGTCAGAGAGGTGGAAGTCTTCATTTTGAGTGTTGTACGAGAAACATGAGAATTGAGAGTCCACCTTATATCACCATTAGTCATAAAAGGGCTTCCAGTTTCCAAATTATATACACTCATGTGGCATGACAATTGTACGCATCCAAAGAAAGTCATATGATGTGTGAAGCAACTTAGAAGCCATCTTTTCATATGATGTGTCATTTTACAGGACACAAGTACCCCAGTATTACTAGATGAGTGCACAAACATGCTTTCTACCACCATTCATTCTTGACTGAGTATGCCGTTGACGCATACAAGATGCATAATATTCAAGGTAACATACCAGCTACCATCATCATCACAAGTGAAGAAAACAGAAAGAAAAAAAATGCAAAAGGGAGAGTTCATGCTAGCACATTGTTTATTGTAATTTACTTAAGATATAAGAAAACGATAACAGTGGCATACTTTGTAGCAAACTGGATGGTATTACCACCAATTCCTGCGAAACAGTCAATCAATATGCCCGCACCAACACGAGATGCATGATGCTTTGCGATGAGCTCTGGCGTCACTGAAAACCACCCCTCTTCATCCATCTTTATACCACTATCAAAAAGGGAGAAAAGCGAGTACCGCTGATTCCAATACCTGGTAATGTCAGTGGACATGTTTGCCAAGTCTGGACATGAATGAACTGTAGAATGAAATAAATGGTTACTTTTCTGATATATATAAACAGAAAGAGTGCAAGAAGGGTAGGTATAGCAACAAGCTGCATATTGAATGCCACCCTCGCCAGGGAAAACTAATCTGTCAATCAACAATATCATCTCTGAAAAAAATAGGAAGAACAACTCCTAGAAGCTCTAACCGAGTAATATTATCTTACACGATTGAGATCTCCTTACTCTATTTTTATTTTAGGTGGTAGTACCTTCTTGGTTTATTTCTAACACTTCAGTCATTGGACTATCATTCTGCATATTTTTGTCATGTTGTGCTTCATCAATGGTAGCTATCACACTACATAGAGATAAGATGTTAATAAAAACATTCATATGTCAAGGAAGCAACGAAACAACATTTTAGTGTAATAAGGCACACCTTATATATATCAACTCTTTGTCAGGAATATCTGATAGACTGAGGGTTTCATTGTAAATAAGTTCATGTCTCTGCTCATCCAGATGCGTGTCATCACCAGTCTGATCTGCCATGCGAGTAGCCAATTCCATATCTTCAACAAATGAATGATCTATTGATATCAAGAAAAAAACAGATGGTATATCCGAAGAAGTAGGTGGATGTTTGCAGCAAAATAAGAATAAAACTCTGTATTGATTTGCTTGTGTTATTGTCTATGTGTTGTATGTGGGGGCAACAAATCTTTACCTGCATCTGTTGTTTTGGCTGCTTTATTGTGGTTTTCAGTTGTTTGAGATCCCTGCAAACTTGGAAGTTTCAAATAGCTTGCATGAAATGCTTTAACGCAATTCGGATAATGAAGACCATGAAATGAAAAACAATATCAACAAGACGTATTCTCAAACAGGTTATCTACATCAACATCAACTAGACGTAGAAACGATAAAGTTTTTTAACAATAAAAATACTTCTCTTATGCCGGTTATCTACGATGTATCGGTACACTCTGTTTATGGTCGTCTTTATAACGTGTGAAGAATCGAGACATGTTTATGGAGGTGTGTACACGCTTGGAGAACACGGCAAGGGATAGTTTTACCCTACAAGGATGGCATCATGATCTTAGGATTGGCCCTCCCACGGTTTAGGCGGCATACAATCTTTTCATGACTACTTATATTTTGTCTTTTTTACTTTCCGAGACTGGACTTTCTTTGACTGTGTGCATCCTAGTTATGCATAGACTGGGTGTAATAGTTAAATATTTTAAGTAATAAAGTGCCCTTTATCGGGTGTAATAGTTAAATCTTTTAAGGGAAATGATATATGGTCCAGTGGGCGGATAGCGCGCGGGGCATCGACCGCCTCTGCGTTCTGCCATGCGTCCCACATGATCCCAACACAATTTTGCAACATTACCCTTGTTGCAATTGCAACAAGGGTTTCAATGGTGACGGGGCTCTAGCGAAGATAATTTTTGCAACAAGGAATATGTTGCGAAGGAGCTTTTGCAACAACATTTCTGTTGTAAAGGGCTTCACAAGTTATCCGCAGGCTTCACAACAGCATCCATGTTGCAAATGGGCTTTTTGCAACAATGTCCCTACTGCAAAGAATTGCAACCAAGGTTGTGTTGCAAAGTGACTTTGCGCAACATGATCGTTGTTGCAAAATAATGCGACTACAGGAGGAGATCAGATGGCTGCGAAACTCGTCATCCAACGGCTCGCGAGACGGGGGATCTTTTAAAAAAATCTGCCGGCCGACGCGTAGCAGCCCTATCTTTTAAGTAATAGACAGCGCCCTTTATAAACAATATCACTGCACAAAACACTTTTTGTGTGTGAATTGGGCAACAAAACAAGAGAGCGTTTTCAATTTCTTGGAAATGTCAGCAGACTTCCCTCAAAAAAAAAAAAAAACAGGAAATGTCAGCAGACGAACGGGTTAAGCACAACCCACGTCATGATGGCAAGATGGAAGTGGAATCTTCTTACCGTGCAACCAGTAGTCTCCGTAGCATCGCAATCCTCAGTCTTCACATAAAAATCATCCCTGCATTGAGCTAACTGCTCAGGCAAAAACAACACTAGCCTGAACGAGTCGGAGAGGGACGAGGGGGAGGGGATTGATTACCATAGGTGCACTTCGGTGAGCCTGAAGAGCTTCCCCAGCTTTCTCACCGAGCAGGAGTCCGCCGCCACCGCCGGCATCGCCGTGGGCACCGGTTCGCGGATCGGCGCCGCGTCCAACGACCCGGGGCCAGGGTCGAGTCTGACGGTGGGTACATCGCTGGTTGGGGAGCGAGGCGGAGAGTGAGAACTAGAGATGTGGGTGGGGAATAATGTATGGAGGAGGAAGAAGCGAACACCCACCTCAGCTCGCCGTCGACGTCCCATCCAGGCTCCTGCAGTTTCTTGGTCACCGTGGCTGCCATAAATGACCGGTCGCCTCCTCGACTGGACTAGGCGAGCGGCTTGGGGAGTAGGACAGAGCAAGCGGCCGGAGCATTCGCCGTGGTGTGACGAACCCACTCGAGAAGGGGGTCGGGAGGACAGCAGGAGGTGAGATTTGCAGAAGAAGATGGGAGCAAAGAGAACAAGGGATGGGAATCAAGTGCTCGCTCTCCTCACATGCCCTACTCTGCTTTTTGTTAACTAACACACAAGTGGCTATAATTATACACCTCGGTTGTTGTGCATAAGTAGAAGATACGAAGTTGATAACGTGGCTAGCCTATATTTTGGCTAGTAGTTTGTCGTTTTTGTTCCTAACTGCGCAATCATGTACATCGGTCGATGTTCTCTCCCATTGTCATTTTGTATTCTAGGCTAGAACAACTTCATATATTATAGTTCAACTTGTGTCTTGGAAAGACGCAACCAATAAGTGCCGGATTTTGTTAAAAATAAGTGCCTGGATTATGAGGCAGTAGCCTAGACCTGTCTTGTTCACTGTCATAGTGACATATTTTAATCAGGATAGAAAATACTTTGTAAAACGTACCAAAATACAAAGCTTTGATGTCTTAGTGATGGACATGAAGTCTAGCCTTTCATCCATTGGCCGAGATGTATCCAAGTCTAAGCTACCTGCGATCTTACACAATGTTGCATGTTGCAAGGTACTACCTTCGTACTGGGTTATTGTTCCCTATTATATTCCGTGTCAAATTTTAACCATAAATTTGACTAATCAAATATTCATGCATGTCATAAAAAATTATATTATTAAAATTTATGTACAAATACGAATCCAACCATATAATTTTTGTTGTCATGCATTAATATTTTGTTAGTTAAATTTTTGACTAAAATTTGACACAAATTACAAAGGGGATCAATAAACCAGGACGGAGGTAGTAAGATGCACACATAGTCAACAATAGGTGTAGTACCGCATGTCATGATTTTGAATTTAATGTATGAATAATTTAAGTGTCTTTTGTAGCCTACAATGTCGTGTCAACTACCCCCAAAAACTTTTATAATGCACTCATAAGTCATAAATATAGTACTGCCTCCGATCCATATTAATTATCGCTCATTTAGTAACTTTAGTACAAATTTATACTAAAGCAGTGTCAATTAATATGGAGCGGAGGGAGTACTTGTTTGTAATTAAGTTGTAATTTCAACTATAACCTAATGTGGACTACAAGAGCTAAACGTTTTTTTGGAAAATTGGTAAATTAATGAAGTTGCTAGTTATCTAAAGCCGTACGGCCAGCAACATGGTAGATGATGACTTCGTAGCAACCAATACAATTTTCTTTGCCTTATTTGCAAAGATACCCAGACGAATTAGTTACCACTCTAATCAAATAGTAAGTGTATTTTTCATGCATCTCTGTTAGATCAACTGTAGAAAGAAATTGTATATCATTTTTTGGGGTTCATTGGACGAAAGTCTTGCTCAATCCCCACACAAAATGGAAGCTCAACTTATCACCGAGCGATCGATGCTGCTAACATGATCTGGTGCCCTGATGTAAAATGGAGGGGCGTGGGAGGGGTAGAATATTTTTCAAGAACAAATGCACTTATCATTCAAGGGTGTGCAAGGGCTCCGTGGGTGCAACAACTGAAGGAAATATGCCCTAGAGGCAATAATAAAGTTATTATTTATTTCCTTATATCATGATAAATGTTTATTATTCATGCTAGAATTGTATTAACTGGAAACATAATACATGTGTGAATACATAGACAAACATAGTGTCACTAGTATGCCTCTACTTGACTAGCTCGTTTATCAAAGATGGTTATGTTTCCTAGCCATGGACAAAAGAGTTGTCATTTGATTAACGGGATCACATCATTAGAAGAATGATGTGATTGACTTGACCCATTCCGTTAGCTTAGCACTTGATCGTTTAGTATGTTGCTATTGCTTTCTTCATGACTTATACATGTTCCTATGACTATGAGATTATGCAACTCCCGTTTACCGGAGGAACACTTTGTGCGCTACCAAACGTCATGAAAGGATCGATATGGTTGACTAGAGGGGGGGGGGGGTGAATAGGCAACTAACTTTTTAAGCTTTTCTTTACCAAATTAAACTTTGCAACAAAATAGGTTGTCTAGGTGTGCAACTAAGTGAGCAACCTATATGATGCAATAACAACTAGCACATAAGCAAGCAATGGAAGTAACACAAGTAGGCTTGCAAAAGTAAAGGCACGAAATGACCTAGAGTGGAGCCGGTGGAGACGAGGATGTGTTACCGAAGTTTCTTCCTTTTAAGGGGAAGTACGTCTCTGTTAGAGCGGTGTGGAGGCACAATGCTCCCCAAAAAGCCACTAGGGCCACCGTATTCTCCTCACGCCCTCACACAATGCGACATGCCGCGATTCCACTATTGGTGCCCTTGAAGGCGGCGACCGAACCTTTACAAACAGGGTTGGGGCAATCTCCACAACAATTGGAGGCTCCCAACAACACCACGAAGCTTCACCACAATGGAGTATGGCTTCGAGGTGACCTCAACCGTCTAGGGTGCTCAAACACCCAAGAGTAACAAGATCCGCTAGGGATAAGTGGGGGAAATCAAATATCCTGTGGTGGAAGTGTAGATCGGGCCCTTGTCACCCAATCCCGAGCAAATCAACAAGTTTGATTGGCTAGGGAGAGATCGGCGAAAATGGAGCTTGGAGCAACAATGGAGCTTAGAGGTGGAAGAGGTAGTCAACTAGAGGTAGAAGACACCCCTTATATAGTCGTGGAAAAAATCCAACCGTTATCCACATGTTCAGCCCGCGACACGCGGTACTACCGCTCCAGGGGCGCGGTACTACCGCGAGGCGGCGCGGTACTACCATGGCAGATCACGGTACTTCGCGATCGCAGAGAGAGCCGGACTTACGACTAGGGGCAGTACTACCGCTTGCGCGGTACTACCGCTCCCCCTTGCGGTACTACCACAAGGCAGGAAAGTCATCGCCTGGGAACGGCGCGGATGAAATAAATTACATCCGTGCCTACTTCCGCTGAACATGAGGTGGTACAAAAATCCGACGCGGTACTACCACTCGCGAGGCGCGGTACTACCGTTGCGGGCGCGGATGTAAAAAATTACATCCGCGCCTACTACCGTGACGCTACGGTACTAGGTAGGAGGGCCACGGTACTACGACTCCTGGGGAGCGGTACTACCGTGGGCCCCCGCGGTACTACCGCGCCGGACGAGCAATACTACCGTGGGTGGCGCAGATGTAAAAAATTACATCTGCCCCTACTACCGTACCGGAGCGGCACTAGGCCTGGGAGCCGCGGTACTACGGCTCCAGAGGAGCGGTACTACCGTGACCCAAAGCGGTACTACCGCTGGTACTTGCGGTACTACCGCAAGTACAACAGTAGTCGTCAGATTTCAGCACAACCAAGATAACGAAGAGAAGCTCCAAAGTGCAGGGAAAGGTAGGACAAGTGTACGTGTTGATTCCACCCAAACCTTTCCGACGCGGACCCCCTCTTAATAGTACGGCTCTCCTACGACTCAAATCCACCAAAGAGAAATGTAGAACAACGCCGACTTCAATAGTCTCCGAGGGGCACCGAATCGTCTCGTGCCTAGTGATGAAGTATCTGAGAAACTCAAGGCACACGATTAGTCCGTAGAAGCATTGTCATCAATCACCAAAACACCTAAGGGATAAATATGCCCTTACAATCTCCCCCTTTTTGGTGGATTGATGACAACACGGGATTTGCACATAGATAAGATAATTTAGAGCAAGGGCAAACCCCACCTCTCTAAAATATAGACGGGCTCCCCCTAGATGTGTGCACTCTAGATGAATGCTTTGGACTGCGTAGCACACAGACTAGGATCAACACTCCCCCTATATTTTAGAGACCAAGGCACGATAAATAACATAGCATAGCATAAAGATAGCACAATTTAACACAAGCTCGCTAGGATAGATAGAGTGCATATGTCTTACACCAAACGAAGTAAAGCAACCAAGGTTCAAACGAGAAAACAGCAAATAGTTCAACCGAGAAAGCAGCAAACACACGACACACTCGCAAATCCCTACACTCTCTCCCCTTTGGCATCGAGACGCCAAAAAGGCAGAGAGGACACCTACACACAAGAGGTGGCTCAAGCAGGGAACTCGTCCCAACCCTCTCCGTCGGTCTCCTCGGCAGCAGGAATGGTCTCCTCGACATCCTCTTCAGAATCAGTCCACCTGTAGCCTTGCTTCTCCATCCACTCGGCCTCTAGAGTGATGCGCTCCTTAGACCCGCCAGACACTTCCTCACCATAGAGCTGCATGATCTTGTTGTCCCGGCGACGACTCTCCTTGGACGCCACGTGAATCCTGTACTGCCCCTTGGCTTGCATGCAGAAAAGAGTCTTCATCTTGTCCTTCAGCTTCTTGGCCCATGATGGCATAGTGGCACTCTGGGAAGGCCTAGCAGCACGGCCCTCAGCAACATCCTCGGCGCCAGCATCCTCCTCATCAACAGCAGCCCTAGCAGTAGTCGCCTCAGCACGAGTAGTGGTGTTGGCCCAGTTCGATTTGAAACGCAGACAGATGGGCTCATGGCGAATCCAATCTGGAGCAAGGAACTCCTCACCAGGGAACATCTTCTCCCAAGTCTTCGAGATCAGCAGAAACAGATAGGGCCCATAGATAGGCACCTTGCAGTTGAACACTGCAAACCAAAGCTCACACCACATGATGTGTGAGACATCAAGTGGCTGAGACTGAGACGAACGAGCCTCCTCGCAAATAAGCATCATATCTAACATATAGGCATGAACCTTGTCTTTGTCACCGATGCGAGGGAACAAGGAGTTGCGGAAGATGCGATACATGATATCCAGAAAGGAGTTGAGCACCAAGTTGTCTTGCCATTGGCGAGCGCCTTCTCAACCATGAATGGAGCAAGCTTGTCCTTGTTGGCAGACTCAGCATTGGCATGGGGGCGAACACCCACTGGAGTGTTGAGCCCATCATCAGGAACATGGAGCAGATCCATGAACTCCTTCCAGGTAGCAGACAGTTGACAGCCATTGGTCATCCAGGTCATCCTCCGCTCTTCATTTGGGTGAAAATAAGCTGAGACAAAGAACTGACAGATAAACTCAAGATCATAGTCAAGGTGAAAGGAGATCACATGCTCAATGCCAAACTGCTCCACCAAGTCCAGAGCCTCTCCAAAGTAGTCACGGAACTTGTCCTTCCTCATGTGATGTATATCAATCCACTTCACCTCCATGTAGGTATTCTGCTTGTTCTTGATGACATCCAGATAGATGTTGGTCTGTTGCTTGTTCCAGAACAGCTCACAGCCTCTGACAGTGGAACGCGGGTGCACATAAGGGTGAAGCTGCCTGAGACGGACATACTCAGATGGGGCTATCTCATCCATGCCCTTAGCGGGCTCCTTGTGCTTGCTAGCTGAGGTCTTGACATTGCGCTTGGAGGCAGAAAGCCCTCTGGTACTTCACCTGGGTTGCGCAGACGCTTGGAGCCAGTGTCACGACTGGGATTGGACCGGCGAGAGCCACCACCTAAGACACACACGCAAAACACCAAAGACGCGAAGAAGATCAATGCAAAGGCCACGATAAAGCACAACAAACACATAGAAGGCATACAAGAAAGTTGGCATGCGATAGATGTGAGCCACGGTAGAACTGCCACTGCCTGCGGTATTAAAATATTAGTACCGCTCCAAAACGCAGTAGTACCGTGCGAGGTCACGGTAGTACCGTGGTTGGAGCGGAAGTAAAATTTTAGTACCGCACAGAGCGCGGTAGTACCACTCCCGAAGGGCGGTAGTACCGTGCAAGCGGTAGTACCGCGCCAGACGGGCGGTAGTACCGCGTCGCGTCAGATCCAACCGGCGGTTTGAATCTGAAAAGAACCGCGAAACAATGGCGGTGCTGCGGTGATCAAATCTAGCGCAAGACAACAATGCAAGTATAAATCCTACGCAATACCACACTCCTTCATCCTACTCTTGCAGAGATTAAGCCTATGAATCTCAAGAACACACAAGCCTCCCCCAAAACCTAGAAACACCAAACACAATCAACAAGGAGAGGGAGTTGGGGAAAAACCTTGGTCCATAGCAAGAGCACGTTGTGGGGAACGATCCCACCGGACGGAATCACGGGAAGGCAGCCGGTGGAGGAGATCCGGTGACAAACGCCGGCTCCGTTCTTGAGCGAGGGAGAGAAAGAGGCGATGTGGGGGAAGAACTGCGAATGGGTATGGGGAGTTAGAACTCCCCCTGCCCGTCCTTATCCCCACGCACCCAAACCGGCGTGGTAGTACCGTGGCAGGCTGCGGTAGTACCTTAGCTGGCCGCGGTAGTACCGTGAACTCAAGTCACCACAAGTTTCAACACGAGAAGAAATCCTTTGCACGGAAACTTTTCACACACAAGAAACCACAAGAACACGCACAAACCAGAGGCAGAGAGACAACAAGAAACCACCAAGCGACAAAGCCTCTCGAGGAGAGAGGGCGGTGGCCGAAGCCACCTATGTTTGAGTTGGATGGTATGGCACCGCGAAGAATTATCCTTGGGACCATGACCAAAACTCGTCTTTGAAGCACAAGTACCATCAAAAATGGCTAATGTGAAAGAGGTGATCGATTTATGCATAATGGGGGGAGGGAGAGTTCATTGAGAGAACAACACTCCCCCTATGTTCATGCCTACACCTAAACTAGACAACAAGTTGAGTGTGGTGGGGGGTGCACGGGTTCAAGTCACATTGCTCAAATCAATGATATTTAGCTCATGCCTTAACTCGCGAAATCTTGCTTCATCCAAGGGCTTCGTGAAAATATCTGCAAGGTTATCATGAGTGTTGACATATTTGAGCTCGATCTCCCCTCGCCTAATGTGATCCCGGATGAAGTGATACCGAATCTCAATGTGCTTCGTCTTGAAGTGTTGCACCGGGTTGAGAGAAATCTTGATGGCACTTTCATTATCACACCAAAGAGGCACTTTGTCACAAATGACACCATACTCCTTTAAAGTTTGCCTCATCCATAGGAGTTGAGCACAACAACTACCGGCCGCTACATACTCCGCTTCGGTGGACGAGAGAGACACACAACTTTGCTTCTTGGAAGACCAACTTACCAAAGAGCAACCAAGAAATTGGCACCCTCCGGAAGTGGACTTCCTATCCACTTTGTCTCCCGCCCAATCGAAATCCATGAAACCTTCAAGCTTGAAGTTTGCTCCTCTTGGGTACCATAAGCCAAAGTTTGGGGTATGAGCCAAATATCGAAAGATTCGCTTGACCGCCACATAGTGACTTTCCTTTGGTGCGGCTTGAAACCATGCACACATCCCCACACTCAACATGATATCCGGTCTAGATGCACAAAGGTAAAGCAAGGAGCCAATCATGGAGCGATTACCTTTTGATCCACCCCTTTACCATTGGGATTGATGTCAAGTTGGCACTTGGTAGGCATTGGTGTAGTAGCCGGCTTGACATCACTTAGCTTGAATCTTTTAAGCATTTCTTGAGTGTATTTGGCTTGGTTGATGAAGGTTCCTTCTCTTCTTTGTTTGATGTCAAAACCAAGGAAGAACTTCAACTCTCCCATCGAAGACATCTTGAACTTGGAGGTCATGAGAGCGGCAAATTCCTCATTGAAAGCTTTGTTAGGAGAACCAAAGATAATATCATCAACATATAGTTGGAATACAAACAACTCCCTTTGACCTTCTTAGTAAAAAGAGTGGGATCGATTTGTCCTACTTCAAATCCACGATTTTTAGCAACTCGGTAAGGTGGTCATACCACACGTGGGGCTTGTTTAAGGCCATAGAGTGCCTTATCGAGTTGATACACATGATCCGGGAAGTAGGGGTCCTCGAACCCGGGGGGTTGCTTGACATAGACCAACTCATTAATAGGACCATTAAGGAAAGCACTTTTCACATCCATTTGTTGCAACTTAAAGTTGTGATGGGAAGCATAAGCAATCAACAAACGAATGGATTCAAGACGAGCAACGGGAGCAAAGGTTTCACCGTAGTCGATACCCTCGACTTGGGAGTAGCCTTGTGCTACCAATCTTGCCTTGTTGCGGATGATGTTCCCATGAGCATCTTGCTTGTTCTTGAAGATCCACTTGGTTCCAATGACGTTGTGGTTCCCCGATGGTCTTGGCACCAATCTCCACACCTTGTTGTACTCAAAGTTGTTGAGTTCTTCACGCATGGCATTGAGCCAATCCGAGTCTTGGCGCCTCATAGACCTTTTGGGGTTCAACACAAGAGACAAACGCGTGATGTTCACAATAGTTTGCTAATTGTCTCGAGTGCTTACCCCTTTCTTAGGCTTCCAACCACATTTTCCATGAGATGGCCTTGGGTGGTGAGCTTGGAAGCAATCTTGCGCACGACGCTCTAATTCCTCCTCGGGTGTGGAAGGAGGAGGTTAACTTGATCATCTTGGCGCCGTCTTGAGCTTGTTCTTGATCTTGAGCTTGCTCATGATCTTGAACTTCTTTCATGGGGAGAACTTGACCTTGGGCATCATTTAGAGGTTCACCACCATCTTGAGGTTGATCTTGCCCTTGGTCTTGTTCATGAGGATGAGGGCCTTCACTTTGTTCTTGAGCGTGTGGGTCTTGGGGAGGTGATGGATCCACTTGAGTGGAGCATTGTCCTTCTCCTTGCCACAAGGGGTTCCTCAATGGGTAGGATTTGACCAATACCCATTCTTCTTATGGCTTGGGAGGAATTTCATCACCTACATCACAAGTACCACTTTGCTCCACTTGGGAGCCGTTATTTTAAATCAAACTCGACGTTACCGTCCCCCAATGAGTCCGGTGGACTTGTTGAGGACACAGTAAGCATGAGAGTTTGTAGCATAACCAACAAATATGCCCTCATGAGCTCTAGCCTCAAATTTAGACAAACGAACACCTTTCTTGAGAATGAAACACTTACAACCGAACACCCGGAAGTACTTGAGGTTGGGCTTGTTGCCGGTGAGTATCTCATAAGGAGTCTTGTTCAAGCCTTTGCGAAGATAGAGCCGATTGGATGCATGACATGCGGTGTTGATGGCTTCGGCCCAAAAGTTGTATGGAGACTTGAACTCCGCCATGATGGTCCTAGCCGCATCCATCAACGTCCGGTTCTTCCTCTCCGCAACACCATTTTGTTGAGGGGTGTATGGAGCAGCATATTGGTGCTTGATCCCCTCATCACTAAGAAACTCATCCAAGGTGTAGTTCTTGAACTCGGTGCCGTTGTCACTTCTTATTGTCAAAATCTTTGCATTGTGTTGACGTTGAGCTTCATTTGCAAAGTCGATGACGGTTTGTTGAGTCTCACTCTTCCTCTTGAAGAAGTATACCCAAGTGTATCTTGAATAGTTATCCACAATCACCAAGCAATACTTTCTACCTCCAAGACTATCAAAAGATGGAGGCCTAAAGAGATCCATGTGAAGGAGCTCCAAGGGTCTCTTTGAGTAGATTATGGTTGATGGAGGGTGAGCCTTTTCATGAAGCTTTCCTTCGATACAAGCACTGCAAGCACAATCTTTGGTAAAACTAACATTTGTTAGTCCACGGACATGGTCCCCCTTGAGAAGACTTTGCAAAGATCTCATATTGACGTGGGCTAAATGGCGATGCCAAAGCCATCCCACGTCAACTTTAGCCATTAGGCATGTCGCGGTCTTAGTGGGTAGCTCCGAAAAGTTAATCACATAGAGACCGTTCTCGACATGCCCAACAAAGGCTACTTTAAGAGTCTTGCTCCACAAGAGGGCCACAGTATCAATGTCAAAGAAAGTAGCAAAACCCATGAGTGCAAGTTGACGAACGAAAGGCAAATTGTATGCAAGGGACTCAACAAGCATGACTTTCTCGATCGTTAGATCATGAGAAATGACAACCTTAACGAGACCCAATACCTTAGAATGTGATGCATCACCCCACTCGACATTGGTGGGCATAGATGGAATCTCTTGCACGTCCACCACCAAGTCCTTGCTCCCGGTCATATGATTTGTTGCTCCACTATCGAGCAACCATGATCCCCCATCGGAAGCAAACACCTACAAGAGATCAATGCTTGGTTTTAGGTACCCATTTAGTAATGGGTCCTTTGATGTTAGTAACAAGGGTCTTGGGAACCCAAATAGACCATTCAATGTACTCATAAGGAGAACCAACAAATTTAGCATAAACATGTCCATCACTAGCACGGCACAACACATATGACGGGTTAAAGTCGCTGGCTTTGTTTGAGGACATGCTTTTGCCCTTTTGGATGTCAACTCCCTTCACGTTTTCCTTCTTCTCCTTAGGAGCACCCTCTCCCTCTTTCACAAACGTTTGCTTGACAGGAGGAGGACGCTTGGTCTTGTTGTTCTTCTTCTTCTTGCTCTTGGACTTGGGTGCAAACCCATTTCCTTCCTTGGCCACAACTTCCTTTTGATTGCTCAAAAGGTCATTAAGGTTCTTCTCACCTTGAATGCATGTCACAAGGCCTTTCTCAAGTTGATCCTTCAACTTGGCATTCTCCTCCACAAGATGCACATGCTCACAACACGGGTTAGTAGAACATGCATTATCAATTAATGCCATGTGAGGAAAGGTGGCCTTTTCCTTGATTAGCTTAACTTGGAATTGAGCATGAGACTCCTTGAGGTTAGCGTGAGCACCCTTCAAGACCTTGTGGGCCTTGTCAAGTATCTCAAACTCCTCTTTGAGTCTAGCATGATCAACCCCAAGCTTAGCCTTCTCGGAAGTTAGCACACAAGACACGACAAGAGCATGATCAAGATCTTTCTTTAACTTAGCATGGTCATCATTGTGTGACTCCTCAAAAGTCAAACGATGCACACGCTCTTCCTCGAGAGCATTAGAGAGATCCGATATCTCATTGGCATAGTCACGACTATGACTTTCCATCTTAGAGATGGTTTCTTCGTGAGCCGCGATCATGTCATTGGCCTCACCAAGTTGTTCCAAGAGAGCAACAAAGTGCTTCTTGGACTTACCCTTGAGCTTACTCATAAAAGACTCAAATTCATTCACTTCCTCATTAGACTCAACATGTTCATCAATGCAACCCTCCAAGGAGGGATTAGTAATGATGGTAGTAGTAATGTTGGGGGTTACCTTGTTTGAAGCTTTAGCCATGAGGCACTTGGCGGTGATGTTTTCGTTGGGTGAATCGAAGAGAGACACCGGGGGAGTAGTAGCAATGGAAATGGATGCCATGGCCATTGCTTCAACACTTTCATCATCATCGTCATCCTCTTGGTATTCTTCTTGAACCACCAACCCATGAGTTGGAGTCTTCTTGGTGAAGTTGTTCTTGTTGGGGAAGGACTTGGCTTTGTCTTTTCGAATGAATTTGCCACCATTGTCTTCCCGCTTCTCATAAGGACAATCCGCAACGAAATGGCTCACATTGCCACAGTTGAAGCAAGTTCTATCTCGTTGCTTGCCCTTGACGCCACTTGAGTTGTTCTTGTTGAAGTTGGGTCTTGAATTCTTCTTGCTCCAAAATTGTCTTGAAGCAAGGGCCATGTGCTCATGATAATCATACTTGGTGTCTTCGGGATTGCTCTCCTCATCTTCCACTTCTTCCTCTTCTTCCATGATGACCTTGGCCTTCAAAGCAAGGTTGGGCTTCTTTGCCCTTTGAGAATGGAGCATCGCATTGTCGGCGGTCTTGTCCAAGATGCTCATTGCAACAAACTCATCCAACACTTCACTTGAGGTCATGGAGTGGAAGTCCGGTCTTTGACGAATGACGGAGGACATGGCCTTGTTGTAGGGCATCATGGCCTTGAGGAACTTGCGTTTGATCCAATTGTCATCCGTGTCCTTGCTTTCATGATCTCGGAGTGAGACCGCGAGTTTGGTCTGTTGGGGAACGTAGTAATTTCAAAAAAATTCCTACGCACACGCAAGATCATGGTGATGTATAGCAACGAGAGGGGAGAGTGTTGTCTACGTACCCTCGTAGACCGAAGCGGAAGCGATCACAACCTAGAGGAAGTAGTCGTACGTTCTCCTCGCGATCCGACCGATCCCGGCGTCGTTACTCCGGCGCCCCCGAGTTCTTGACACACGTACAGCTCGATGACGCTCCTCGGGCTCCAATCCAGAGAGCTTCGGGAGGGAGAGTTTCGTCAAGACGACGGCGTGGTGGCGATCTTGATGTTCTACCGTAGCAGAGCCGCCTAAGCAGCGACGATATGACCGAGGTGGAATATGGTGGAAGGGGCACCGCACACGGCTAAGAGCGATCCGTAGATCAAACTTGTGTGTCTAGGGTGCCCCCTGCCCCGTATATAAAGGAGCAAGGAAGTGCGGCCGGCCTAGAGGAGGCGCGCCTGGAGGAGTCCTACTCCCACCGGGAGTAGGACTCCCCCTTCCTAGTTGGAGTAGGATTGGGGGAGGGGGAAGAAGGAAGGGCGCCCCCCTTCTTGTCCTATTCGGACTAGGGGGGGGGCGCGCGGCCTGCCCTGGCCGGCCCCTCCTCTTCTCCCTCGAGGCCCACTAAGGCCCAATAGCCTCCGGGAGGGTTCCGGTAACCCCGGTTTTCAGTAAAATCCGATTTCACCGGAACCATTCGAACTCAAATATAGGCTTCAATATATCAATCTTTATGTCTCGACCATTTCGAGACTCCTCGTCATGTCCGTGATCATATCCGGGACTCGAACTTCTTCGGTACATCAAAATACATAAACTCATAATATAGGCATCATCGAAACCTTAAGCGTGCGGACCCTACGGTTCGAGAACAATGTAGACATGACCGAGACATGTCTCGGTCAATAACCAATAGCGGGACCTGGATGCCCATATTGGTTCCTACATATTCTCTGAAGATCTTTATCGGTCGGACCGCATAACAACATACGTTGTTCCTTTGTCATCGGTATGTTACTTGCCGAGATTTGATCGTCGGTATCAATACCTAGTTCAATCTCGTTACCGGCAAGTCTCTTTACTCGTTCCCTAATACATCATCTCACAGCTAACTCATTAGTTGTAATGCTTGCAAGGCTTAAGTGATGTGTATTACCGAGAGGGCCCAGAGATACCTCTCCGACAATCGGAGTGACAAAACCTAATCTCGAAATCGCCAACCCAACATCTGCCTTTGGAGACACCTGTAGTACTCCTTTATAATCACCCGATTACGTTGTGACGTTTGGTAGCACCAAAGTGTTCCTCCGTAAGCGGAGTTGCATAATCTCATAGTTACAGGAACATGTATATGTCATGGATAAAAGCAGTAGCAACATACTAAGCGATCGTGTGCTAAGCTAATGGAATGGGTCATGTCAATCAGATCATTCTACTAATGATGTGACCTTGTTAATCAAATAACAACTCTTTGTTCATGGTTAGGAAACATAACCATCTTTGATTAACAAGCTAGTCTAGTAGAGGCATACTAGTGACATATTGTTTGTCTATGCATTCACACATGTATCATGTTTCCGGTCAATACAATTCTAGCATGAATGATAAACATTTATCATGAAATAAGGAAATAAATAATAACTTTATTATTGCCTCTAGGGCATATTTCCTTCAGTCTCCCACTTGCACTAGAGTCAATAATCTAGATCACATCACCATGTGATTAACATCGATAGTTCACATCATCATGTGATTAACACCCATAGTTCACATCGCCATGTGACCAACACCCAAAGGGTTTACTAGATTCAGTAATCTAGTTCACATCGCTATGTGATTAATACCCAAAGAGTACTAAAGTGTGATCATGTTTTGCTTGTGAGAGAGTCTTAGTCAGCGGGTCTTTCACATTCAGATCCGTTATGTATTTTGCAATTTTTCTATGTCTACAATGCTCGCACGAAGCTACTCTAGCTAATTGCTCCCACTTTCAATATGTATCTAGATCGAGACTTAGAGTCATCGGATCAGTGTCAACACTTGCATCGGCGTAACCCTTTACGATGAACCTTTTGTCACTTCCATAATCGAGAAACATATCCTTATTCCACTAAGGATAATTTTGACCGCTGTCGATGATCTACTCCTAGATCACTATTGTGCCTCCTTGCCAAACTCGGTGCAGGATATACAATAGATCTGGTACACAGCATGGCATACTTTATAGAACCTATGGCCAAGGCATAGGAATAACTTTCTTTCTCTTTCTATCTTACGTCGTGGTGGGTTTTGAGTCTTACTCAATTTCACACCTTGTAACACAGCAAGAACTCTTTCTTTGACTGTTCCATTTTGAACTACTTCAAAATCTTGTCAAGGTATGTACTCATTGAAAAAACTTATCAAGCATCTTGATCTATCTCTATAGATCTTGATGCTCAATATGTAAGCAGCTTCACCGAGGTCTTTCTTTGAAAAACTTCTTTCAAACACTCCTTTATGCTTTGAGAATAATTCTACATTATTTCGATCTACAATATGTCATTCACATATACTTATCGAAATGATGTAGTGCTCCCACTCACTTTCTAGTAAATACAGGCTTCACCATAAGTGCATGCAAAACTATATGCTTTGATCAACTCATCAAAGCGTATATTCCAACTCGAGATGCTTGCACAAGTCCATAGATGGATCGCTGGAGCTTGCACACTTTGTTAGCTCCTTTGGATCAAAAAAAACTTCGGTTGCATCATATACAACTCTTCCTCCGAAAACCATTCAGAATGCAGTTTTACATCCATTTGCCAAATTTCATAAATTGTGGCAATTGCTAACATGATTCGGACAGACTTAAGCATCGCTACAGTTGAGAAAATCTCATTGTAGTCAACATCTTGAACTTTGTCGAAAACCTTTTGCAACAAGTCGAGCTTTGTAGATAGTAACACTACTATCAACGTCCGTCTTCCTCTTGAAGATCCATTTATTTTCTATGGTTTGCCGATCATCGGGCAAATCCATCAAAGTCCATACTTTGTTCTCATACATGGATCATATCTCAGATTTCATGGCCTCAAACCTTTTTGCGGAATCTGGGCTCATCATCGCTTCCTCATAGTTCGTAGGTTTGTCATGGTCAAGTAACACAACCTCCAGAACAGGATTACTGTACCACTCTGGTGCGAATCTCACTCTGTTTTACCTACGAGGTTCGGTAGTAACTTGATCTGAAGTTTTATGATCATCATCATTAACTTCCTCACTACTTGGTGTAGGTGTCACAGGAACCAATTTCTGTGATGAACTACTTTCCAATAAGGGAGCTAGTACTGTTACCTCATCAAGTTCTACTTTCCTCCCACTCACTTCTTTCGAGAGAAACTCCTTCTCTAGAAAGGATCCATCTTAAGCAACGAATATCTTGCCTTCGGATCTGTGATAGAAGGTGTACCCAACAATTTCCTTTGGGTATTCTATGAAGACGCACTTCTCCGATTTGGGTTTGAGCTTATCAGGATGAAACTTTCCACATAAGCATCGCAACTCCAAACTTTAAGAAACGGCAACTTAGGTTTCTTGCTAAACCACAGTTCATATAGTGTCGTCTCAACGGATTTAGATGGTGCCCAATTTAACGTGAATGCAGCTGTCTCTAATGCATGATCCCAAAACGATATTGGTAAATCAGTAAGAAACATCATAGATTGCACTATATCCAATAAAGTACGGTTATGACGTTCGGACACACCATTATGATCTGGTGTTCCAGGTGGCATGAATTTGTGAAACTATTCCACATTGTTTTAATTGAAGACCAAACTCGTAACTTAAATATTTGTCCCCGCGATCAAATCGTAGAAACCTTATTTTCTTGTCACGATGATTTTTCCACTTCACTCTGAAATTCTTTGAATCCTTTCAACTATTTCAGACTTATGTTTCATCAAGTAGATATACCCATATCTGCTCAAATCATCTGTGAAGGTCAGAAAATAATGATACTTGTCGGGAGCCTTAATATTCATCGGACCACATACATCAGTATGTATGATTTCCAACAAATCTGTTGCTCGCTCCAATGTTCCGGAGAACGGCGTTTTAGTCATCTTGCCCAAGAGGCATGATTCGCAAGCATCAAGTGATTCATAATCAAGTGATTCCAAAATCCCATCAGCATGGAGTTTCTTCATGCGCTTTACACCAATATGACCTAAACGGCAGTGCCACAAATAAGTTGCACTATCATTATTAACTTTGCATCTTTTGGTTTCAATATTATGAATATGTGTATCACTACGATCGAGATCCAATGAACCATTTTCATTGGGTGTGTAACCATATAAGGTTTTATTCATGTAAACAGAATAACAGTTTATTCTCTTACTTAAATGAATAACCGTATTGCAAAAAACACGATCAGATCATATTCATGCTCAACGCAAACACCAAATAGCATTTATTTAGGTTCAACACTAATCCCGAAAGTATAGGGAGTGTGCGATGATGATCATATCAATCTTGAAACTCCTTTCAACACACATCGTCACTTCACCCTTAACTAGTTTCTGTTTATTCTGCAACTCCCGTTTCGAGTTACTACTCTTAGCAACTGAACCAGTACCAAATACCGAGGGGTTGCTATTGAAGGAAATATGCCCTAGAGGCAATAATAAAGTTATTATTTATTTCCTTATTTCATGATTAAATGTTTATCATTCATGCTAGAATTGTATTAACCGGAAACATGATACATGTGTGAATGCATAGACAAAACAACATGTCACTAGTATGCCTCTACTAGACTAGCTTGTTAATCAAAGATGGTTATGTTTCCTGACCATGAACAAGGAGTTGTTGTTTGATTAACAAGGTCACATCATTAGTAGAATGATCTGATTGACATGACCCATTCCATTAGCTTAGCACACGATCGTTTAGTATGTTGCTCTTGCTTTTATCCATGACTTATACATGTTCCTGTAACTATGAGATTATGCAACTCCGTTTGCGGAGGAACACTTTTGGTGCTACCAAGCGTCACAACGCTGGGTGATTATAAGGAGTACTACAGGTGTATCCAAAGGCAGATGTTGGGTTGGCGTATTTGAGATTAGGTTTTGTCACCGATTGTCGGAGAGGTATCTCTGGGCCCTCTCGGTAATACACATCATGAAGCCTTGCAAGCACTACAACTAATGAGTTAGTTGTGAGATGATGTATTACGGAACGAGTAAAGAGACTTGCGGTAACGAGATTGAACTAGGTATTGGATACCGACGATCGAATCTCGGGCAAGTAACATACCGATGACAAAGGGAACAACGTATATTGTTATGCGGTCGACCGACAAAGATCTTCGTAGAATATGTAGGAACCAATATGGGCATCAGGTCCCGCTATTGGTTATTGACCGAGAATAGTTCTAGGTCATGTCTACATTGTTCTCGAACCGTAGGGTCCGCACGCTTAAGGTTTCGATGGCGGTTATTATGAGTTTATGTATTTTGATGTACCGAAGAAGTTGAGTCCGGATGTGATCACGGACATGACGAGGAGTCTCGAAATGGTCGAGACATAAAGATTGATATATTGGACGGCTATATTCGGACACCGAAAGGTTCCGGAGTTTTGGAGAAAACCGGAGTGCCGGAGGTTACGGACCCCGGGGAATATGGGCCTTAGTGGGCCAAGAGGGAGAGAGAGGGCCGCACTGGGAGGTGGCGCGCCCTGTGGGAGTCCGAATAGGACAAGGAGGGGGCGCGCCCCTTTCCTCTCCCTCTCCTCTCTTTCCTTCCCCTTCTCCTTCCTAGTTGGACTAGGAAAGGGAGTCCTACTCAACTAGGAGGAGGACTCCCCCTCCTTGGCGCGCCTATAGGGGCGGCCGGCCTCCCCCTCCCTCCTTTATATACGGGGCAGGGGCACCCTATAACACACAAGTTTGATCTACGGATCGTTCCTTAGCCGTGTGCGGTGCCCCCTCCACCATATTCCACCTCGGTCATACCGTCGTGAAGCTTAGGCGAAGCCCTGCGCGAGTGAAACATCAAGATCGTCACCATGCCGTCGTCTTGTGAAACTCTCCTCGACACTCGGCTGGATCGAGTCGAGGGACGTCATCGAGCTGTACGTGTGTCAAGAACTTCGGGCGCCGGAGTAACGGCGCTGGGATCGGTCGGATCGCGAGGAGAACGTCGACTACTTCCTCTACGTTGTGATCGCTTCGCCGGGTCTACAAGGGTATGTGGACTACACTCTCCCTCTCGTTGCTATACATCACCATGATCTTGCGTGTGCGTAGGAAATTTTTGAAATTACTCGTTCCCCAACAGTGGTATCGAGCCAGGTTTTTCTATGGTTTGATGTTTTGCACGAGTAGAACACAAGTGAGTTGTGGGCGATACAAGTCATACTACCTACCAGCATGTCATACTTTGGTTCAGCGGTATTGTGAGATGAAGCTGCCGGACCGACATTACGCCAGACGCTTACGCGAGACTGGTTTCACCGCCTCGAGCACTCGTTGCTTAAAGGTGACTGGTGGGTGCTGTCTCTCTCACTTTAGTTGAACCGAGTGTGGCTCGCCGGTCCTTGAGAAGGTTAAACGGAGTCTATTTGACGAATATCGTTGTGGTTTTGATGCGAGGTGAGACTGGATCTTGCTTAAGCCCGTAGCAGCCACGTAAAATTTGCAACAACAAAGTAGAGGGCGTCTAACTTGTTTTTGCAGGGCATGTTGTGATATGATATGGTCAAGACGTGATGATATATTTTATTGTATGAGATGATCATGTTTTGTAACCGAAGTTATCGGCAATGGCAGAGCCATATGGTTGTCGCTTTATTGTATGCAATGCAATCGCTACGTAATGCTTTACTTTATCACTAAGCGGTAGCGATAGTCGTAGAAGCATAAGTTTGGCGAGGCGACAACGATGCTACGATGGAGATCAAGGTGTCGCGCCGGTGGCGATGGTGATCATGGTGGTGCTGCAAGATGGAGATCATGAAGCACAAGATGATGATGACCATATCATATCACTTATATTGATTTGCATGTGATGTTTATCCTTTTATGCATCTTATCTTGCTTTGATTGACGGTAGCATTATAAGATGATCTCTCACTAAATTATCAAGAAGTGTTCTCCCCGAGTATGCACCGTTGCCAAAGTTCGTCGTGCCCAGACACCACGTGATGATCGGGTGTGATAAGCTCTACGTCCATCTACAACGGGTGCAAGCCAGTTTTGCACACGCAGAATACTTGGGTTATACTTGGCGAGCCTAGCATATGCAGATATGGCCTCGGAACACGGAGACCGAAAGGTCGAGCATGAATCATATAGTAGATATGATCAACATAAGATGTTCACCATTGAAAACTACTCCATTTCACGTGATGATCGGTTATGGTTTAGTTGATTTGGATCACGTGATCACTTGGATGACTAGAGATGTCTTTCTAAGTGGGAGTTCTTAAGTAATATGATTAATTGAACTTAAATTTATCATGAACTTAGTACTGATAGTATCTTGCTTGTTTATGTTTGATTGTAGATAGATGGCTCGTCTTTGTTGTTCCGTTGAATTTTAATCGTTCCTTGAGAAAGCAAAGTTGAAAGATGATGGTAGCAATTACGGACTGGGTCCGTAACTTGAGGATTATCCTCATTGCTGCACGAGAAGAGTTACGTCTGGATGCACCGCTGGGTGCGAACTGCTTCTTGATGCAACCGACGATGTTAAGAACGTCTGGCGAGCAAAGCTGATGACTACTCTATAGTTCATGTGCCATGCTTTACGTCTTAGAACCGGGACTTCAACGGCGTTTTGAGCGTCATGGAGCATATGAGATGTTCCAGAGTTGAAGTTGATATTCCAACAGAATGCCGGATTGAGAGATATGAAGTCTCCAATAAGTTCTATAGCTGCAAGATGGAGGAGAATAGTTACATTAGTGAGCACATACTCGTAATGTCGGGTACTACAATCACTTGACGCAATTGGGAGTTAATCTTCCGGATGATTGTGTCATTGACAGAATTCTTCAATCACGCCACCAAGCTACAAAGGCTTCGTGATGAACTATAATATGCAAGGGTTAGTAAAGACTATACCGAGCTCTTCGCAATGCTAAAGGCTGCGGAGGTAGAAATCAAGAAGGAGCATCAAGTGTTGATGGTCAATAAGACCACTAGTTTCAAGAAGAAAGGCAAAGGGAAGAAGAGGGAACTTCAAGAAGAACAGCAAGCAAGTTCTGCTCGGGAGAAGAAACCCAAGTTTGGACCTAAGCCTGGCGAGTGCTTCTCTGCAAGCAGACTGGTCCTTTGAAGCGGAACTGCCCCAAGTATTTGGCGGATAAGAAGGATGGCAAGGTGAACAAAGGTATATGTGATATACATGTTATTGATGTGTACCTTACTAGAGCTCATGATAGCACTGGTATTTGATCTTGGTTACATTGCTAATATTTGCAACTCGAAGCAGGACTACGGATTGCGAACACGGCAAAGGACGAGGTGACGATGCGCGTGGAAATGGTTCCAAAGTCGATGTGATCGCGGTCGGCACGCTACCTCTACATCTACCTTGGGATTAGTTTTAGACCTAAATAATTGTTATTTGGTGCTGCGTTGAGCATGAACATTATATCTGGATCTTGTTTGATGCGAGACGGTTATTCATTTAAATCAGAGAATAATGGTTGTTCTATTTATATGAGTAATATCTTTTATGGTCATGCACCCTTGAGGAGTGGTCTATTTTGATGAATCTCGATAGTAGTGATACACATATTCATAATGTTGAAACCAAAAGATGCAGAGTTGATAATGATAGTGCAACTTATTTGTGGCACTTGCCGTTTAGGTCATATCGTGTAAAAGCATGAAGAAACTCCATCTTGATGGACTTTTGGAGTCACTTGATTATGAATCACTTGGCACTTCGAACCGTGCCTCATGGGCAAGATGACTAGAACCCGTTCTCGGTACTATGGAGAGAGCAACAGATTTGTTGGAAATCATACATCTGAGATGTATGTGGTCCGATGAATGTTGAGGCTCGTGGCGGATATCGTTATTTTCTCACCTTCACAGATGACTTAAGCAGATATGGGTATATCTACTTAATGAAACATAAGTCTGAAACATTTGAAAAGTTCAAAGAATTTCAGAGTGAAGTTGAAAATCATCGTAACAAGAAAATTAAATTTCTACGATCGATCGTGGAGGTGAATATTTGAGTTCTGAGTTTGGTCTACATTTGAAACAATGCGGAATAGTTTAGCAACTCACGCCACCGGAACACCACAGCGTAATGGTGTGTCGAGCGTCATGTCGCACTTTACTAGATATGGTGCGATCTATGATGTCTCTTACAGATTTACCGCTATCGTTTTGGGGTTATGCTCTAGAGGCGGCCGCATTCACACTGAATAGAACACCGTCGAAATCCGTTGAGACGACACCTTATGAACTGTGGTTTAGCAAGAAACCAAAGTTGTCGTTTCTTAAAGTTTGGGGATGCGATGCTTATGCGAAAGCTTCAACCTGATAAGCTCGAACCCAAATCGAATGTGTCTTCATAGGATACCCAAAGGAGACAGTTGGGTACACCTTCTATCACAGATCCGAAGGCAAGACATTCGTTGCTAAGAATGGATCCTTTCTAGAGAAGGAGTTTCTCTCGAAAGAAGTGAGTGGGAGGAAAGTGGAACTTGATGAGGTAATAGTACCTTCTCCCTTACTTGAAAGTAGTTCATCGCAGAAACCGGTTTCTGAGACACCTACACCAAGTAGTGAGGAAGTTGATGATGTTGATCATGAAACTTGAGATCAAGTTACTCTGAACCTCGTAGATCAACGAGTAAGATCCGCACTGAGTGGTGCGGCAATCCTGTTCGGAAATCATGCTACTAGATCATGATGAACCCACGAACTATGAAGAAGCGATGGTGAGCCCAGATTCATAAAATGGCTTGAGGCCATGAAATCTGAGATGGGATCCATGTATGAAAACAAAGTATGGACTTTGGTTGACTTGCCGAGGGTAGGCAAGCAATAGAAAACAAATGGATCTTCAAGAAGAAGACCGACGCCGACGGTAATGTTATGTCTACAAAGCTCGACTTGTCGCAAAGGGTTTCGACAAGTTCAAGGGATTGACTACGATGAGACCTTCTCACCGAAGCGATGCTTAAGTCTGTCCGAATCATGTTAGCAATTGCCGCATTTTATGATTATGAAATTTGGCAAATGGATGTAAAGACTGCATTCTGAATGGATTTACGGAAGAAGAGTTGTATATGATGCAACGAGAAGGTTTTATCGATCCAAAGGAGCTAACAAAGTGTGCAAGCTCCAATGATCCATCTATGGACTGGTGCAAGCATCTCGGAGTTGGAATAAGCGCTTTGATAGTGTGATCAAAGCATTTGGGTTTGTCTGAGACTTTTGGAAAAGCCTGTATTTACAAGAAAGTGAGTGGGAGCTCTGTAGCATTTACGATATTATATGTAGATGACATATTGCTGATCGGAAATGATATAGAATTCTGGATAGCATAAAGGGATACTTGAATAAGAGTTTTTCAATGAAAGACCTCGGTGAAGCTGCCTACATATTGGGCATTAAGATCTATAGAGATAGGTCAAGGCGCTTAATTGGACTTTCACAAAGCACATACCTTGACAAAATTTTGAAGAAGTTCAAAATGGATCAAGCAAAGAAAGGGTTCTTGCACGTGTTACAAGGTGTGAAGTTGAGTAAGACTCAATGCCCGACCACTGCAGAAGATAGAGAGAAAATGAAAGATGTTCCCTATGCTTCAGCCATAGGCTCTATCATGTATGCAATGTTGTGAACCAGACCTGATGTGTGCCTAGCTATAAGCCTAGCAGGGAGGTACCAAAGTAATCCAGAGTGGATCATGGACAGCGGTCAAGAACATCTGAAATACGAAAAGGACTAAGGATATGTTTCTCGTATATGGAGGTGATAAAGAGCTCATCGTGGCAGTTACGTTGATGCAAGCTTTGACACCGATCCGGACGATTCTAAATCGCATACCGGATCGTATTTACACTAAGCGGAGGAGCTGTCGGTTGGTGCAGTTCTAAACAAAGCGTCGTGGCGGGATCTACATGTGAAGCGGAGTACATAGCAACCGGAAGCAGCTAATGAAGGAGTGCGGATGAAGGAGTTCATATCCGATCTAGGTGTCATACCTAGTGCATCGGGTCCAATGAAAATCTTCGTGACAATCTGGAGCAATTGCCTTAGCAAAGGAATCCAGATTTCACAAGAGGACCAAGCACATCAAGAGATGCTTCAATTCCATCCGGGACTTAGTCCAGGTGGGAGACATAGAGATTTGCAAGATACATACGGATCTGAATGTTGCAGACCCGTTGACTAAGCCTCTTCCACGAGCAAAACATGATCAGCACCAAGACTCCATGGGTGTTAGAATCATTACTATGTAATCTAGATTATTGACTCTAGTGCAAGTGGGAGACTGAAGGAAATATGCCCTAGAGGCAATAATAAAGTTATTATTTATTTCCTTATTTCATGATTAAATGTTTATCATTCATGCTAGAATTGTATTAACCGGAAACATGATACATGTGTGAATGCATAGACAAAACAACATGTCACTAGTATGCCTCTACTAGACTAGCTTGTTAATCAAAGATGGTTATGTTTCCTGACCATGAATAAGGAGTTGTTATTTGATTAACAAGGTCACATCATTAGTAGAATGATCTGATTGACATGACCCATTCCATTAGCTTAGCACACGATTGTTTAGTATGTTGCTACTGCTTTTTATCCATGACTTATACATGTTCCTGTAACTATGAGATTATGCAACTCCGTTTGCGGAGGAACACTTTGGTGCTACCAAGCGTCACAACGAATCGGGTGATTATAAAGGAGTACTACAGGTGTATCCAAAGGCAGATGTTGGGTTGGCGTATTTCGAGATTAGGTTTTGTCACTCCGATTGTCGGAGAGGTATCTCTGGGCCCTCTCGGTAATACACATCACTGAAGCCTTGCAAGCACTACAACTAATGAGTTAGTTGTGAGATGATGTATTACGGAACGAGTAAAGAGACTTGCGGTAACGAGATTGAACTAGGTATTGGATACCGACGATCGAATCTCGGGCAAGTAACATACCGATGACAAAGGGAACAACGATATATTGTTATGCGATCCGACCGACAAAGATCTTCTTAGAATATGTAGGAACCAATATGGGCATCCAGGTCCCGCTATTGGTTATTGACCGAGAATAGTTCTAGGTCATGTCTACATTGTTCTCGAACCGTAGGGTCCGCACGCTTAAGGTTTCGATGACAGTTATTATGAGTTTATGTATTTTGATGTACCGAAGAAGTTCGGAGTCCCGGATGTGATCACGGACATGACGAGGAGTCTCGAAATGGTCGAGACATAAAGATTGATATATTGGACGGCTATATTCGGACACCGGAAAGGTTCCGGGAGTTTTCGGAGAAAACCGGAGTGCCGGAGGGGTTACCGGAACCCCCCGGGGGAATATGGGCCTTAGTGGGCCAAGAGGGGAGAGAGAGGGGCCGCACCAAGAGGTGCCCCCCCCCCCAGGGGAGTCCGAATAGGACAAGGAGGAGGGGCGCGGCCCCCCTTTCCCTCTCCCTCTCCCTCTCTTTCCTTCCCCCTTCTCCCTTCCTAGTTGGACTAGGAAAGGGAGTCCTACTCCAACCAGGAGGAGGACTCCCCCCTCCTTGGCAGCGCCTATAGGGCCGGCCGGCCTCCCCTCCCTCCTTTATATACACGGGGCAGGGGGCACCCTATAACACACAAGTTTGATCTACGGATCGTTCCTTAGCCGTGTCGGTGCCCCCTCCACCATATTCCACCTCGGTCATACCGTCATGAAGCTTAAGCGAAGCCTGCGCGGTGAAACATCAAGATCGTCACCACGCCGTCGTCTTGTGAAACTCTCCCTCGACACTCGGCTGGATCGAGTACGAGGGCGTCATCGAGCTGTCGTGTGTCAAGAACTCGGGGCGCCGAGTAACGGCGCCGGGATCGGTCGGATCGCGAGGAGAACGTACGACTACTTCCTCTACGTTGTGATCGCTTCCGCTTCGGGTCTACAAGGGTATGTGGACTACACTCTCCCCTCTCGTTGCTATACATCACCATGATCTTGCGTGTGCGTAGGAAATTTTTTGAAATTACTACGTTCCCCAACAGCTATAAACACTAGTAAAGTACACATCAATAACATGTATATCAAATATACCTTTGTTTATTTTGCCATCCTTCTTGTCCGCCAAATACTTGGGGTAGTTCTGCTTCCAGTGACCAGTCCCTTTGCAGTAAAAGCACTTAGTCTCAGGCTTAGGTCCAGACTTGGGCTTCTTCACTTGAGCAGCAACTTGCTTGCCGTTCTTCTTGAAGTTCCCTTCAATCCCTTTGCCCTTTTCTTGAAACTAGTGGTCTTGTTAATCATCAACACTTGATGTTCTTTCTTGAATTCTACCTTCATCGATTTCATCATCATGAAAAACTCGGGAATCATTTTCATCATCCCTTGCATACTATAGTTCATCACGAAGTTCTACTAACTTGGTGATGGTGACTAGAGAATTCTGTCAATCGATATCTTATCTGGAAGATTAACTCCCACTTGATTCAAGCGATTGAAGTACCCAGACAATCTGAGCACATGCTCACTAGTTGAGCGATTCTCCTCCATCTTTTAGCTATAGAACTTGTTGAAGATTTCATATCTCTCAACTCGGGTATTTGCTTGAAATATTAACTTCAATTCCTGGAACATCTCATATGGTCCATGATGTTCAAAACATCTTTGAAGTCCCGATTCTAAGCTGTTAAGCATGGTGCACTTAAACTATCAAGTAGTCATCATATTGAGCTAGCCAAACGTTCATAACGTTTGCATCTGCTCCTGCAATAGGTCTGTCACCTAGCGGTGCATTAAGGACATAATTCTTCTGTGCAGCAATGAGGATAAACCTCCGATCACGGATCGAATCCGCATCATTGCTACTAACATTTTTCAACACAATTTTCTCTAGGAACATATCAAAAACAAACATATGAAAGCAACAACGCGAGCTATTGATCTACAACATAATTTGCAAAATACTACCAGGACTAAGTTCATGGTAAATTTAAGTTCAATTAATCATATTACTTAAGAACTCCCACTTAGATAGACATCTCTAGTCATCTAAGTGATCACGCGATCCAAATCAACTAAACCATAACCGATCATCACGTGAGATGGAGTAGTTTTCAATGGTGAACATCTTATGTTGATCATATCTACTATATGATTCACGCTCGACCTTTCGGTCTCCGTGTTCCGAGGCCATATCTGCATATGCTAGGCTCGTCAAGTTTAACTTTGAGTATTCGCGTGTGCAAAACTGTCTTGCACCCGTTGTAGATGGACGAGAGCTTATCACCCGATCATCACGTGGTGTCTGGGCACGATGAACTTTGGCAACGGTGCATACTCAGGGAGAACACTTCTTGATAATTTAGTGAGAGATCATCTTATAATGCTACCGTCAATCAAAGCAAGATAAGATGCATAAAAGATAAACATCACATGCAAATCAATATAAGTGATATGATATGGTCATCATCATCTTGTGCTTCGTGATCTCCATCTCTGCAGCACCATCATGATCACCATCGTCACCGGCGCGACACCTTGATCTCCATCGTAGCATCATTGTCGTTACGCCATCTATTGCTTCTACGACTATCGCTACCGCTTAGTGATAAAGTAAAGCAATTATGTATGCGTTGCATTTCATACAATAAAGCGACAACCATATGGCTCCTGCCATTGCCGATAACCGGTTACAAAACATGATCATCTCATACAATAAAATATAGCATCACGTCTTGACCATATCACATCACAACATGCCCTGCAAAAACAAGTTAGGCGTCCTCTACTTTGTTGTTGCAAATTTTACGTGGCTGCTACGGGCTTAGCAAGAACCGTTCTTACCTCGCATCAAAACCACAGCGATAGTTTGTCAAATAGACTCCGTTTTAACCTTCACACGTGCGGGCGTAGCCACTTTCAGTTCAACTAAAGTGAGAGAGACAGACACCCGCCAATCACCTTTAAGCAACGAGTGCTCGTGGCGGTGAAACCAGTCTCGCGTAAGCGTCACGCGTAATGTCGGTCCGGGCGCTTCATCTCACAATACCGCTGAACCAAAGTATGACATGCTGGTAGGCAGTATGACTTATATCGTCCACAACTCACTTGTGTTCTACTCGTGCATATAACATCAACGCATAAAACCTAGGCTCGGATGCCTTTGTTGGGGAGCGTAGTAATTTCAAAAAATTCCTACGCACACGCAAGATCATGGTGATGTATAGCAGCGAGAGGGAGAGTGTTGTCTACGTACCCTCGTGAGACCGAAGCGAAGCGATCACAACCTAGAGGAAGTAGTCGACGTTCTCCTCGCGATCCGACCGATCCGGCGCCGTTACTCGGCGCCCGAGTTCTTGACACACGTACAACTCGATGGCGCTCCTCGGGCTCCAATCCGGAGAGCTTCGGGAGGAGAGTTTCGTCGACCTGACGGCGTGGTGGCGATCTTGATGTTCTATCGCGCAGAGCCGCCTAAGCTTCGACGATATGACCGAGGTGGAATATGGTGGAAGGGGCACCGACACGGTTAAGGAACGATCCGTAGATCAAACTTGTGTGTCCTAGGGTGCCCCCTGCCCCGTCAGATATAAAGGAGCAAGGGGGTGCGGCCGGCCCAGAGGAGGCGCGCTGGAGGAGTCCTACTCCCACCGGGAGTAGGACTCCCCCCTTCCTAGTTGGAGTAGGATTGGGGAGGGGGAAGGAAGGAAGGCGCCCCCCCTTCTTGTCCTATTCGGACTAGGGGGGGGCGCGCGGCCTGCCCTGGCGGCCCCTCCTCTTCTCCCTCGAGGCCCACTAAGGCCCAATAGCCTCCGGGAGGGTTCCGTAACCCCGGTTTTCCAGAAAATCCGATTTCACCCGAACCATTCGAACTCCAAATATAGGCTTCCAATATATCAATCTTTATGTCTCGACCATTTCGAGACTCCTCTTCATGTCCGTGATCATATCCGGGACTCGAACTTCTTGGTACATCAAAATACATAAACTCATAATATAACCATCATCGAAACCTTAAGCGTGCATGGACCCTACGGTTCGAGAACAATGTAGACATGACCGAGACAAGTCTCCGGTCAATAACCAATAGCGGGACCTGGATGCCCATATTGGTTCCTACATATTCTCGAAGATCTTTATCGGTCAGACCGCATAACAACATACGTTGTTCCCTTTGTCATCGGTATGTTACTTGCCCGAGATTCGATCGTCGGTATCCAATACCTAGTTCAATCTCGTTACCGGCAAGTCTCTTTACTCGTTCCGTAATACATCATCTCACAGCTAACTCATTAGTTGTAATGCTTGCAAGGCTTAAGTGATGTGTATTACCGAGAGGGCCCAGAGATACCTCTCCGACAATCGGAGTGACAAAACCTAATCTCGAAATACGCCAACCCAACATCTGCCTTTGGAGACACCTGTAGTACTCCTTTATAATCACCCAGTTACGTTGTGACGTTTGGTAGCACCCAAAGTGTTCCTCCGTAAGCGGAGTTGCATAATCTCATAGTTACGAGGAACATGTATATGTCATGGATAAAAGCAGTAGCAACATACTAAACGATCGTGTGCTAAGCTAATGGAATGGGTCATGTCAATCAGATCATTCTACTAATGATGTGACCTTGTTAATCAAATAACAACTCTTTGTTCATGGTTAGGAAACATAACCATCTTTGATTAACAAGCTAGTCTAGTAGAGGCATACTAGTGACATATTGTTTGTCTATGCATTCACACATGTATCATGTTTCCGGTCAATACAATTCTAGCATGAATGATAAACATTTATCATGAAATAAGGAAATAAATAATAACTTTATTATTGCCTCTAGGGCATATTTCCTTCATGGCCACTCTTCGAAAGAGCTCACGAGGTTCTTCATCTTCTTTCATTGCAAACTCATCGGCTTCATCTTGCACCACTTCATAGTTGGAGCGTTGAATGCTAGAACTTCCTCGATAGAGGGACTCAACACATTTCCATGCTTCTTTAGCCATGGCATGAGGTCGAAGATGAGGGAGATCTTCGGGAAGGATTGCATCTTGGATGATGAAGAGAGCACTCTCACTGAATTGATTGTCCACGGCTTCTCGAGGGGTGAAGTTGCTTGGGTCATGAGGATAGAAACCTTCTTCAATGATTCTCCAAAGGTTAGTGTTCACATGTTTCAAATGACGCTTGAAGCGATAAACCCAAGAATCAAAATCTTCATGTTTCTCATATTTAGGAGGAGGACCGGCATGATTTAAATGCGTGGAAGGAATCGGCCCTCCATAGATTGGGGGTTCCACATGGGCAAAGATGCCGGTACCATTTCTACCACTAATAGAAGGACTCTTTTCAATGTTAGCTTCCCCCTTGTCGGAGGTAGCATCCGTCACCTTGTTGGTGGGATCACCCACTTTCATCGGCGAGGTAGATTGTTTAAGTCCTTCTAGGAATTCCTTAAACATGTCCTTGACCTTGGTCGTGATGGAGGTTTTCAATGTTTCCAAAGCCACATTGAATTCCTCATGTGAGATCGAGTTACCCCCATCTCCCGTATATGAGATTGGATTCGCACCGGAGTGCTCTCCCACCTCATCTACGACATCAACCATACTCTTCGAACGGTAAAGCCCTTAAAAAGAGACGAGGCTCTGATACCGATTGAAAGGATCGATATGGTTGACTAGAGGGGGGGGGGTGAATAGGCAACTAACAATTTTTAAGCTTTTCTTTACCAAATTAAACTTTGCAACAAAATAGGTTGTCTAGATGTGCAACTAAGTGAGCAACCTATACGATGCAATAACAACTAGCACATAAGCAAGCAATGGAAGTAACACAAGTAGGCTTGCAAAAGTAAAGGCACGAAATGACCAAGAGTGGAGCCGGTGGAGACGAGGATGTGTTACCGAAGTTCCTTCCTTTTAAGGGGAAGTACGTCTCCATTAGAGCGGTGTGGAGGCACAATGCTCCCCAAGAAGCCACTAGGGCCACCGTATTCTCCTCACGCCCTTACACAATGCGAGATGCCGCGATTCCACTATTGGTGCCCTTGAAGGCGGCGACCGAACCTTTACAAACAAGGTTGGGGCAATCTCCACAACAATTGGAGGCTCACAACAGCACCACGAAGCTTCACCACAATGGAGTATGGCTTCGAGGTGACCTCAACCGTCTAGGGTGCTCAAACACCCAAGAGTAACAAGATCCGCTAGGGATAAGTGGGGGAAATCAAATATCCTGTGGTGGAAGCGTAGATCGGGCCCTTGTCACCCAATCCCGAGAAAATCAACAAGTTTGATTGGCTAGGGAGAGAGATCGGGCGAAAATGGAGCTTGGAGCAACAATGGAGCTTAGAGGTGGAACAGGTAGTCAACTAGAGGTAGAAGACACCCCTTATATAGTCGTGGGAAAATCCAACCGTTATCCACATGTTCAGCCCGCGACACGCGGTACTACCGCTCGGTAGCGGTACTACCCATGAGGCAGCGCAGTACTACCGTGGTAGATCACGGTACTTCGCGATCAAGAGAGAGGCGGGACTTACGACAAGGGGCAGTACTACCGCTTGCGCGGTACTACCGCTCCCCCTTGCGGTACTACCGCAAGGCAGGAAAGTCATCGCCTGGGAAGGGCGCAGATGAAATAAATTGCATCCGTGCCTACTTCCGCTGAACATGAGGTGGTACAAAAATCCGATGCGGTACTACCGCTCGCGAGGTGCGGTACTACCGTTGCGGGCGCGGATGTAAAAAATTACATCCGCGCCTACTACCGTGACGCAGCGGTACTAGGAAGGAGGGCCACGGTACTAAGACTCCTGGGGAGCGGTACTACCGTGGGCCCCAACGGTACTACTGCGTCGGACGAGCGGTACTACCGTCGGTGGCGCGGATGTAAAAAATTACATCCGCCCCTACTACCGTACCGGAGCGGCACTAGGCCTGGGAGCCGCGGTACTACGGCTCCAGAGGAGCGGTACTACCGTGACCCAAAGCGGTACTACCGCTGGTACTTGCGGTACTACCGCAAGTACAGTAGTAGTCGTCAGATTTCAGCACAACCAAGATAACAAAGAGAAGCTCCAAAGTGCAGGGAAAGGTAGGACAAGTGTACGTGTGGATTCCACCCAAACCTTTCCGACGCGGACCCCCTCTTAATAGTACGGCTCTCCTACGACTCAAATCCACCAAAGAGAAACGTAGAACAACGCCGACTTCAATAGTCTCCGAGGGGCACCGAATCGTCTCGTGCCTAGTGATGAAGTACGTGAGAAACTCAAGGCACACGATTAGTCTGCAAAAGCATTGTCATCAATCACCAAAACACCTAAGTGATAAATATGCCCTTACCGTCTGGCGAATCGGGTGATTATAAAGGAGCTCTGGTGTCTCCGAAGGTACATGTTGGGTTGGCGTATTTCGAGATTAGGATTTGTCACTCCGATTGTCGGAGAGGTATCTCTGGGCCCTCTCGGTAATGCACATCACTATAAGCCTTGCAAGCAATGTGACTAATGAGTTAGTTGCAGGATGATGCATTACGTAACGAGTAAAGAGACTTGCCGGTAACGAGATTGAACTAGCTATTGAGATACCGACGATCGAATCTCGGGCAAGTAACATACCGATGACAAAGGGAACAACGTATGTTGTTATGCGGTTTGACCGATAAAGATCTTCGTAGAATATGTGGGAGCCAATATGAGCATCCAGGTTTCGCTATTGGCTATTGACCGGAAATGTGTCTCGGTCATGTCTACATTGTTCTCGAACCCGTAGGGTCCGCACGCTTAAGGTTTCGATGACAGTTATATTATGAGTTTATGAGTTTTGATGTACCAAAGGAGTTCGGAGCCCCGGATGAGATCGGGGACATGACAAGGAGTCTCGAAATGGTCGAGACGTAAAGATCGATATATTGGGCGACTATATTCGGACTTGGAAAGGTTCGAGTGATTGGGTATTTTTGAGTACTGGAGAGATTCTGAGAATTCGCCGGGAGTATATGGGCCTTATTGGGCCATACGGGAATAGAGGAGAGAGGCCAAAGGAGGCCTGCGCCCCCCTCTGGTCCAAATTGGACAAGGGTGCAGCCCCTTTCCTTCTTCCTCTCCCCCTCTTTCCCTTCTCCTACTCCAACAAGGAAGGAGGGAGTCCTACTCCCGGTGGGAGTAGGACTCCCCTTGGCGCGCCCCCTCCTAGGCCGGCCGCCCCCTCCCCCCTTGCTCCTTTATATACGGGAGCAGGGGGCACCTCTAGGCACAACAACAATTGATCCCTTGGATCTCTTAGCCATGTGCGGTGCCCCCCTCCACCATAGTCCACCTCGATAATATCGTAGTGGTGCTTAGGTGAAGCCCTGCGACGGTAGAGCATCAAGATCGTCACCACGCCGTCGTGCTAACGGAACTCTCCCTCGACACTCAGCTGGATCGTAGTTCGAGGGACGTCATCGAGCTGAACGTGTGCTAGAACTCGGAGGTGCCGTAGTTTCGGTGCTTGATCGGTCGGGCCGTGAAGACGTACGAATACATCAACCGCGTTGTTCTAATGCTTCCGCTTTCGGTCTACGAGGGTACGTGGACAACACTCTCCCCTCTCGTTTCTATGCATCGCCATGATCTTGCGTGTGCGTAGGAAAATTTTGAAATTACTACGTTGCATAAGATGCAAGTGCCAAATAATTGCTTTACTTTATCGCTATCACTACAGGAAACTGCTAATTTGCCGTCAGGAGGCGTCTTTGCCGTCAGCCTTTTGTCGTGCAGACGGCAAAGAGTGGATTTGCCGTCATCAGAAGTCGGCAAAGAAAATCTAACGGCAAAAAGGACTTTGCCGTCCGCCAAAAAAAATACAGACGGCAATGAGCATACTTTGCCGTCTGTATTAAAAAAGTAGACGGCAAACACATACTATGCCGTCTGTATTGGAAAAGCAGACGGCAAACTTTCTTTGCCGTCAGCCTTTTTAATACAGACGGCAAAGTATGCTCTTTGCCGTCTGTATAAAAACCGCAGACGGCAAAGAAGAAACACAATACACGGATCGATCACATGGATCGATGACATGGCAGGATCCGAGCCACACATCCCCACGTGCCCCCTGCACCCCACGCACCCCCGCGCCCCACTCCTCTATCCTTATCCACCCGAGCGGCCCACCCCCTCCACGATCTCTCTCTCTCTCTCTCGTTCTCTCTCTGTTCGATCCAGATCGAGAAGCCGGCGCCCGCAACCACCTTGCTTGGCCTCGCCGGCCACCACCTCGCCGCCGGCCCCATCCACTTTCTCCTTCTGCCCCGCCGCTACCAGATCCGACACCGTCGCCCCCACAGGCCCACCGGCGCATGCCACCTCGTCGCCTTCCCCCTTTGCCAAGGGCGCCGTCGGCCCCGTCGCCTCTCGCCCACGCCGGCCCCTACTTCGCCCATGGCCTCGCCGGCCCCGTCTCCCTTCGCCCACCTCTGCTTCGCCCATGGCGCCGCTGGCCCCGTCGCCCCCCGCCGGCCTCTGCTCCGTCCCCTTCATCCCGGTGTTGCTAGCCTCTGCGCCTGTCATCCCTTTGCGAACGGCGTCGCCGGGCCCTGCTTCGTCGCCCCCGCAGGCCTCCGCCGTCCCCGGCCCCATCCTGTTCGCTCCCGCAGGCCTCCGCTGCCCCTGCTCCATCCCCCGTCGGCCCCGGCCCCGACCCTTCTCCCTCGCCGGCCCCGACCTTGTTCCCCGTCAGCCCCAGCCTTGGCGTCGTCACCTCGGCGACTTCAGCGCTCTGTCTTGCTTGCTGGCCGCACCGGCCACCGCCGTGCCGCGCGGGCCACCCTCTGTAATCTGATATTTCATTTGACACCCTTTGTAATGACTCTGTAATGAGACTTTTATGTATACAGATGATTGTCAGACTACTAAAACGTGGCATAAACGAACGAATATAAAAAAACGCAAGTGATTATTGCATCTACGCCTTTGACCATCTGGCGTTTGTAACGAGACTTTTATGTATACAGATGGTTTAGGTTTTTTTATAAATAAAAAAGGATTCTTTGCCGTCTGTGATGTTTCCGGTTGACGGCAAAGATGCATTTTTGGCTGACGGCAAAGACGAATTTCTTTGCTGTCTGTTATTTGTTCGGCTGGCGGCAAAGACAGTTTGGCTGACGGCAAAATCTTTGCCGTCTGCCCGACAAAAAGCTGACGGCAAAGCAGTTTTTGCCGACTTACTCTTTGCCGACAGACTTTGCCGTCTGCAAATTGACGGCAAAATCTTTGCCGTCATGATTTCAGTCTTTGCCGTCTGTGAGACACAGACGGCAAATTACCTGATTCCTGTAGTGTATGCGATGGCAATAGTTGCAAGAGCAATAGTTGGGGAGACGACGACGTGACGACACATTGATATAGATCAAGATGATAAAGATCATGGTGTGTGCCGGTGACTATAGAGATCAAGACAGTACTTTGGAGATGGAGATCAAAGGCGCAAGATGATCATGGCCATATCATGTCACATATTTTGATTGCATATGATGTTTATCTTTTATACATCTTATTTTGCTTAGTTTGACGGTAGCATTTTAAGATGATCTCTCACTAATTATCAAGAAGTGTTCTCCCTGAGTATGCACCGTTGCGGAAGTTCTTCGTGCTGAGACACCACTTGATGATCGGGTGTGATAGGCTCTACGTTCAAATACAACGGGTGCAAAACAGTTGCACACGCAGAATACTCAGGTTAAACTTGACGAGCCTAGCATATAACAGATATGGCCTCGGAACACGGAGACCGAAAGGTCGAGCATGAATCATATAGTAGATATGATCAACATATTGATGTTCATCGTTGAAACTACTCCATCTCACGTGACGACCGGACATGGTGTAGTTGATATGGATCACGTAATCACTTAGAGGACTAGAGGGATGTCTATCTAAGTGGGAGTTCTTAAGTAATATGATTAATTGAACTTAAATTTATCATGAACTTAGTCCTGGTAGTATTTTGCAAATTATGTTGTAGATCAATAGCTTGCGTTGTTGCTTTCATATGTTTATTTTGATATGTTCCTAGAGGAAATTGTGTTGAAAGATGTTAGTAGCAATGATGCGGATTGGATCCGTGATCTGAGGTTTATCCTCATTGCTGCACAGAAGAATTATGTCCTTAATGCACCGCTAGGTGACAGACCTATTGCAGGAGCAGATGCAGACGTTATGAACGCTTGGCTAGCTCAATATGATGACTACTTGATAGTTTAGTGCACCATGCTTAACGATTTAGAATCGGGACTTCAAAGACGTTTTGAACGTCCTGGACCATATGAGATGTTCCAGGAGTTGAAGTTAATATTTCAAGCAAATACTGGATTTGAGAGATATGAAGTCTCCAACAAGTTCTATGGCTAAAAGATGGAGGAGAATCGCTCAACTAGTGAGCATGTCCTTAGATTGTCTGGGTACTACAATCGCTTGAATCAAGTGGGAGTTAATCTTCCAGATAAGATAGTGATTGACAGAATTCTCTAGTCACCATCACCAAGTTAGTAGAACTTTGTGAAGAACTATAGTATGCAAGGGATGACGAAAACGATTCCCAAGCTCTTCGTGATGTTGAAATCTGTTGGGGAATGTAGTAATTTCAAAAAATTTCCTACGCACACGCAAGATCATGGTGATGCATAGCAACGAGAGGGGAGAGTGTTGTCTACGTACCCTCGTAGACCCAAAGCGAAGCGATCTGGCGTAGAGGAAGTAGTCGACGTTCTCCTCGCGATCCGACCGATCTGACGCCGTTACTCCGGCGCCCCGAGTTCTTGACACACGTACAGCTCGATGGCGTCCCTCGTACTCCGATCCACCGAGTGTCGAGGAGAGTTCCGTCGACGACGGCGTGGTGACGATCTTGATGTTTCACGGCGCGAGGCTTCGCCTAAGCTTGCGACGGTATGACCGAGGTGGAATATGGTGGAGGGGCACCGCACACGGCTAAGGAGCGATCCGAAGATCAATACTTGTGTGTTCTAGGGTGCCCCCTGCCCTGTGATATAAAGGAGGGAGGGGAGGCCGGCCGGCCCTATAGGCGCGCCAAGGAGGGGGAGTCCTCCTCCTGGTTGGAGTAGGACTCCCTTTCCTAGTCCAACTAGGAAGGAGAAGGGGAAGGAAAGAGGGGAGAGGAGAGGAAGGGGCGCGCCCCCTCCTTGTCCTATTCGGACTCCCCTCGGGGCGCCACCTCCTGGTGCGGCCCTCTCTCTCCCTTTGGCCCACTAAGGCCCATAACTTCCCGGGGTTCGGTAACCCCTCGGCACTCAGTTTTCTCCGAAACTTCCGGAACCTTTCCGGTGTCCGAATATAGCCGTCCAATATATCAATCTTTATGTCTCGACCATTCCGAGACTCCTCGTCATGTCCGTGATCACATCGGGATTCGAACTTCTTGGTACATCAAAATACATAAACTCATAATAAGCATCATCGAAACCTTAAGCGTGCGGACCCTACGGTTCGAGAACAATGTAGACATGACCGAGACACGTCTCGGTCAATAACCAATAGCGGGACCTGGATGCCCATATTGGTTCCTACATATTCTCTGAAGATCTTTATCGGTCGACCGCATAACAACATACGTTGTTCCCTTTGTCTTCGGTATGTTACTTGCCCGAGATTCGATCGTCGGTATCAATACCTAGTTCAATCTCGTTACGGCAAGTCTCTTTACTCGTTCAAGTAATACATCATCTCACAACTAACTCATTAGTTGTAGTGCTTGCAAGGCTTGATGATGTGTATTACCGAGAGGGCCCAGAGATACCTCTCCGACAATCGGAGTGACAAAACCTAATCTCAAATACGCCAACCCAACATCCGCCTTTGGAGACACCTGTAGTACTCCTTTATAATCACCCGATTCGTTGTGACGTTTGGTAGTACCAAAGTGTTCCTCCGATAAACGGGAGTTGCATAATCTCATAGTTACAGGAACATGTATAAGTCATGAAGAAAGCAATAGCAACATACTAAACGATCGGGTGCTAAGCTAACGGAATGGGTCATGTCAATCAGATCATTCAACTAATGATGTGATCTCGTTAATCAAATAACAACTCTTTGTTCATGGTTAGGAAACATAACCATCTTTGATTAACAAGCTAGTCAAGTAGAGGCATACTAGTGACACTCTGTTTGTCTATATATTCACACATGTATTATGTTTCCGGTTAATACAATTCTAGCATGAATAATAGACATTTATCATGAAATAAGGAAATAAATAATAACTTTATTATTGCCTCTAGGGCATATTTCCTTCAGTCTCCCACTTGCACTAGAGTCAATAATCTAGTTCACATCGCCATGTGATTGAACACCAATAATCATATCTGTATATGATTAACACCCATAGTTCACATCGTCATGTGACCAACACCCAAAGGGTTTAAAGGTATGATCATGTTTTGCTCGTGAGAGAAGTTTAGTCAACGGATCTGTCACATTCAGAGCCGTATGTATTTTGCAAATATTCTATGTCTACAATGCTCTGCACGGAGCTACTCTAGCTAATTGCTCTCACTTTCAATATGTATCTTGATCGAGACTTAGAGTCATCCAGATCGGTGTGAAAACTTGCATCGACGTAACCCTTTACGATGAACCTTTTGTCACTTCCATAATCGAGAAACATATCCTTATTCCACTAAGGATAATTTTGACCGCTGTCTAGTGATCTACTCCTAGATCACTATTGTACTCCCTTGCCAAACTCAGTGTAGGGTATACAATAGATCTAGTACACAGCATGGCATACTTTATAGAACCTATGGCCAAGGCATAGGGAATGACTTTCATTCTCTTTCTATCTTCTGCCGTGGTCGGGTTTTTAGTCTTACTCAATTTCACACCTTGTAACACAGGCAAGAACTCTTTCTTTGACTGTTCCATTTTGAACTACTTCAAAATCTTGTCAAGGTATGTACTCATTGAAAAAACTTTTCAAGCGTCTTGATCTATCTCTATAGATATTGATTCTCAATATGTAAGCAGCTTCACCGAGGTCTTCCTTTGAAAAACTCCTTTCAAACACTCCTTTGTGCTTTACAGAATAATTCTACATTATTTCTGATCCACAATATGTCATACATATACTTATCGAAATCTTGTAGTGCTCCCACTCACTTTCTTGTAAATACTGGGCTTCACCGCAAGTCTCAGATAAAACTATATGCTTTGATCAACTTATCAAAGCGTGTATTCCAACTCCGAGATGCTTGCACCAGTCCATGGATGGATCATTTGGAGTCTCGCATATTTTGTTAGCTCCTTTGGATCGATAAAACCTTCGGTTGCATCACATACAACTCTTCCTCCGTAAACCCATTTAGGAATGCAGTTTTACATCCATTTGCCAAATTTCATAAATTGTGGCAATTGCTAACATGATTTGGACAGACTTAAGCATCGCTACGCTTGAGAAAATCTCATTGTAGTCAACACCTTGAACTTGTCAAAACCTTTTTGCGACAAGTCGAGCTTTGTAGATAATAACACTACTATCAACGTCCGTCTTCCTCTTGAAGATCCATTTATACAATATGGCTTGCCGATCATCGGGAAACTCCACCAAAGTCCATACTTTGTTCTCATATATGGATCCCATCTCAGATTTCATGGCCTCAAACCATTTCGCGGAATCTGGGCTCACCATCGCTTCTTCATAGTTCGCAAGTTCATCATGGTCTAGTAATATGACTTCCAGAACAGGATTACCGTACTACTCTGGTGCGGATCTCACTCTGGTTTACCTACGAGGTTCGGTAGTAACTTGATCTGAAGTTACATGATCATCATCATTAGCTTCCTCACTAATTAGTGTAGTAGTCACAAGAACAGATTTCTGTGATGAACTACTTTCCAATAAGGGAGCAGGTACAGTTACCTCATCAAGTTCTACTTTCCTCCCACTCACTTCTTTCGAGAGAAACTCCTTCTCTAGAAAGGATCCATCTTAAGCAACGAATATCTTGCCTTCGGATCTGTGATAGAAGGTGTACCCAACAATTTCCTTTGGGTATTCTATGAAGACGCACTTCTCCGATTTGGGTTCGAGCTTATCAGGATGAAAACCTTTTTCACATAAGCATTGCAGCCCCAAACTTTAAGAAACGACAACTTTGGTTTCTTGCTAAACCATAGTTCATATAGTGTCGTCTCAACGGATTTAGATACTGCCCTATTTAACGTGAATGTAGCTGTCTCTAATGCATGATCCCAAAAACTATATTGGTAAATCGGTAAGAAACATCATAGATTGTACTATATCCAATAAAGTACGGTTATGATGTTCGGACACACCATTATGATGTGGTGTTCCAGGTGGCATGAATTTGTGAAACTATTCCACATTGTTTCAATTGAAGACCAAACTCGTAACTCAAATATTTGTCCCCGCGATCAAATCGTAGAAACCTCATTTTCTTGTCACGATGATTTTTCCACTTCACTCTGAAATTCTTTGAATCCTTTCAACTATTTCAGACTTATGTTTCATCAAGTAGATATACCCATATCTGCTCAAATCATCTGTGAAGGTCAGAAAATAATGATACTTTTCGGGAGCCTTAATATTCATCGGACCACATACATCAGTATGTATGATTTCCAACAAATCTGTTGCTCGCTCCAATGTTCCGGAGAACGGCGTTTTAGTCATCTTGCCCAAGAGGCATGATTCGCAAGCATCAAGTGATTCATAATCAAGTGATTCCAAAATCCCATCAGCATGGAGTTTCTTCATGCGCTTTACACCAATATGACCTAAAAGGTAGTGCCACAAATAAGTTGCACTATCATTATTAACTTTGCATCTTTTGGTTTCAATATTATGAATATGTGTATCACTACGATCGAGATCCAATGAACCATTTTCATTGGGTGTGTAACCATATAAGGTTTTATTCATGTAAACAGAATAACAGTTTATTCTCTTACTTAAATGAATAACCGTATTGCAAAAAACACGATCAGATCATATTCATGCTCAACGCAAACACCAAATAGCATTTATTTAGGTTCAACACTAATCCCGAAAGTATAGGGAGTGTGCGATGATGATCATATCAATCTTGAAACTCCTTTCAACACACATCGTCACTTCACCCTTAACTAGTTTCATTTATTCGCAACTCCGTTTGAGTTACTACTCTTAGCAACCGAACCAGTACCAAATACCGAGGGGTTGCTATAAACACTAGTAAAGTACACATCAATAACATGTATATCAAATATACCTTTGTTTATTTTGCCATCCTTCTTATCCGCCAAATACTTGGGGTAGTTCGCTTCCAAATGACCAGTCCCTTTGCAAGTAGAAGCACTTAGTCTCGTGCCTAGGTCCAGACTTGGGCTTCTTCACTTGAGCAACAACTTGCTTGCCGTTCTTCTTGAAGTTCCCTTCTATCCCTTTGCCCTTTTCTTGAAACTAGTGGTCTTGTTAATCATCAACACTTGATGTTCTTTCTTGAATTCTACCTTCATCGATTTCATCATCATGAAAACTCGGGAATCATTTTCATCATCCCTTGCATACTATAGTTCATCACGAAGTTCTACTAACTTGGTGATGGTGACTAGAGAATTCTGTCAATCGATATCTTATCCGGAAGATTAACTCCCACTTGATTCAAGCGATTGAAGTACCTGACAATCTGAGCACATGATCACTAGTTGAGCGATTCTCCTCCATCTTTTAGCTATAGAACTTGTTGAAGATTTCATATCTCTCAACTCGGTATTTGCTTGAAATATTAACTTCAATTCTGGAACATCTCATATGGTCCATGATGTTCAAAACATCTTTGAAGTCCCGATTCTAAGCTGTTAAGCATGGTGCACTTAAACTATCAAGTAGTCATCATATTGAGCTAGCCAAACGTTCATAACGTTTGCATCCGCCTCCTGCAATAGGTCTGTCACCTAGCGGTGCATTAAGGACATAATTCTTCTGTGCAGCAATGAGGATAAACCTCAGATCACGGATCCAATCCGCATCATTGCTACTAACATTTTTCAACACAGTTTTCTCTAGGAACATATCAAAAATAAACATATGAAAGCAACAACGCGAGCTATTGATCTACAACATGGTTTGCAAAATACTACCAGGACTAAGTTCATGATAAATTTAAGTTCAATTAATCATATTACTTAAGAACTCCCACTTAGACAGACATCTCTCTAGTCATCTAAGTGATCACGTGATCCAAATCAACTAAACCATAACCGATCATCACGTGAGGTGGAGTAGTTTTCAATGGTGAACATTATTATGTTGATCATATCTACTATATGATTCACGCTCGACCTTTCGGTCTCCGTGTTCCGAGGCCATATCTGCATATGCTAGGCTCGTCAAGTATAACCTGAGTATTCCGCGTGTGCAAAACTGGCTTGCACCCGTTGTAGATGGACGTAGAGCTTATCACACCCGATCATCACGTGGTGTCTGGGCACGACGAACTTTGGCAACGGTGCATACTCAGGGAGAACACTTCTTGATAATTTAGTGAGAGATCATCTTATAATGCTACCGTCAATCAAAGCAAGATAAGATGCATAAAAGATAAACATCACATGCAAATCAATATAAGTGATATGATATGGTCATCATCATCTTGTGCTTCGTGATCTCCATCTCTGCAGCACCATCATGATCACCATCGTCACCGGCGCGACACCTTGATCTCCATCGTAGCATCGTTGTCGTCTCGCCAATCTTATGCTTCTACGACTATCGCTACCGCTTAGTGATAAAGTAAAGCAATTACAGGTGTTTGCATTTCATACAATAAAGCGACAACCATATGGCTCAAGCCGATTTCGATAACCGGTTACAAAACATGATCATCTCATACAATAAAATATAGCATCACGTCTTGACCATATCACATCACAACATGCCCTGCAAAAACAAGTTAGACGTCCTCTACTTTGTTGTTGCAAATTTTACGTGGCTGCTACGGGCTTAAGCAAGAACCAATCTCACCCACGCATCAAAACCACAGCGATACTTCGTCAAATAGACTCCGTTTAACCTTCTCAAGGACCGGCGTAGCCACACTCAGTTCAACTAAAGTGAGAGAGACAGACACCCACCAGTCACCTTTAAGCAACGAGTGCTCGTGGCGGTGAAACCATTCTCGCGTAAGCGTAACGCGTAATGTCGGTCTGGGCGCTTCATCTCACAATACCGCTGAACCAAAGTATGACATGCTGGTAGGTAGTATGACTTGTATCGTCCACAACTCACTTGTGTTCTACTCGTGCAAAACATCAAACCATAAAAACCTAGGCTCGGATGCCACTGTTGGGGAACGTAGTAATTTCAAAAAATTTCCTACGCACACGCAAGATCATGGTGATGCATAGCAACGAGAGGGGAGAGTGTTGTCTACGTACCCTCGTAGACCGAAGCGGAAGCGATCACAACATAGAGGAAGTAGTCGTACGTTCTCCTCGCGATCCGACCGATCCCGACGCGTTACTCGGCGCCCCGAGTTCTTGACACACGTACAGCTCGATGGCGTCCCTCGTACTCGATCCAGCCGAGTGTCGAGGAGAGTTCCACAAGACGACGGCGTGGTGACGGTCTTGATGTTTCACGGCGCAGGGCTTCGCCTAAGCTTCGCGACGGTATGACCGAGGTGGAATATGGTGGAGGGGGCACCAGACACGGCTAAGGAACGATCCAAGATCAATACTTGTGTGTTCTAGGGTGCCCCCTGCCTGTGATATAAAGGAGGGAGGGGAGGCCAGCCGGCCCCTATAGCGCGCCAGGAGGGGGGAGTCCTCCTCCTAGTTGAGTAGGACTCCCTTTCCTAGTCCAACTAGGAAGGAGAAGGGGAAGGAAAGAGGGGAGAGGGAGAGGAGGGGCGCGCCCCTCCTTGTCCTATTCGGACTCCCACTGGGGGCGCCACCTCTGGTGCGGCCCCTCTCTCTCCCTTTGGCCCACTAAGGCCCATAACTTCCCGGGGTTCCAGTAACCCCTCCGGCACTCCGTTTTCTCCGAAACTTCCGGAACCTTTCCGGTGTCCGAATATAGCCATCCAATATATCAATCTTTATGTCTCGACCATTCCGAGACTCCTCGTCATGTCCGTGATCACATCCGGGATTCGAACTTCTTGGTACATCAAAATACATAAACTCATAATAACATCGCCATCGAAACCTTAAGCGTGCGGACCCTACGGTTCGAGAACAATGTAGACATGACCGAGACACGTCTCCGGTCAATAACCAATAGCGGACCTGGATGCCCATATTGGTTCCTACATATTCTACGAAGATCTTTATCGGTCGACCGCATAACAACATACGTTGTTCCTTTGTCTTCGGTATGTTACTTGCCGAGATTCGATCGTCGGTATCCAATACCTAGTTCAATCTCGTTACCGCAAGTCTCTTTACTCGTTCCGTAATACATCATCTCACAACTAACTCATTAGTTGTAGTGCTTGCAAGGCTTCAGTGATGTGTATTACCGAGAGGGCCCAGAGATACCTCTCCGACAATCGGAGTGACAAAACCTAATCTCAAATACGCCAACCCAACATCGCCTTTGGAGACACTGTAGTACTCCTTTGTAATCACCCGATTACGTTGTGACGTTTGGTAGTACCCAAAGTGTTCCTCCAGTAAACGGGAGTTGCATAATCTCATAGTTACAGGAACATGTATAAGTCATGAAGAAAGCAATAGCAACATACTAAACGATCGGGTGCTAAGCTAACGGAATGGGTCATGTCAATCAGATCATTCAACTAATGATGTGATCTCGTTAATCAAATAACAACTCTTTGTTCATGGTTAGGAAACATAACCATCTTTGATTAACAAGCTAGTCAAGTAGAGGCATACTAGTGACACTCTGTTTGTCTATATATTCACACATGTATTATGTTTCCGGTTAATACAATTCTAGCATGAATAATAGACATTTATCATGAAATAAGGAAATAAATAATAACTTTATTATTGCCTCTAGGGCATATTTCCTTCAAAATCGACGAAGGTAGAAATCAAGAAAGAGCATCAAGTGTTGATGATTGACAAGACCACTAGTTTCAAGAAAAGGGCAAAGGGAAAGAAAGGGAACTTCAAGTAGAATGACAAGCAAGTTGTCACTCCCGCGAAGAAGCCCAAAGCTAGACCAATGCCTGAAACTGAGTGATTACACTGCAAAGGAAATGGTCACTGGAAGCAGAAATGCCCTGAATATTTGGTGGATAAGAAGGATGGCAAAGTGAACAAGGGTATATTTGATATACAGGTGTTTGATGTGTGCCTTATTAGTGTTTATAGTAGCCCCTGAGTATTTGATACTTGTTCGGTTGCTAAGATTAGTAACTCGAAACAGGAGTTACATAATAAAAAGAGACTAGTTGAGGGGAAGTGACGATGAGTGTTGGAAATAGTTCCAAGATTGATATGATCATCATCACACACTCCCTATATTTTCGAGATTAGTGTTAAACCTAAATAAATGTTATTTGGTGATTGCGTTGAGCATAAATATGATAAGATCATGTTTATTGCAATACGATTATTCATCTAAGATAGAGAATAAATTGTTATTCTGTTTACATGAATAAAACCTTCTATGGTCATACACCCAATGGTGATGGTTTGATCGTAGTGATACACATATTCATAATATTGATGCCAAAAGATGCAAAGTTAATAATGATAGTGCAACTTATTTGTGGCACTGCCGTTTGGGTCATATCGGTGTAAAGCGCATGAAGAAACTCCACAAAGATGGATTTTCGGAATCACTTGGTTATGAATCATTTGATGCTTGCGAACCGTGCCTTTTGGGCAAGATGACTAAAACTCCGTTCCCGGAACAATGGAACGAGCTACTGACTTATTGGAAATAATACATACCAATGTATGCGATCCGATGAGTGTTAAGGCTCGCGGCGTGTATCGTTATTTTCTGACCTTCACAGATGACTTGAGCAGATATGGGTATATCTACTTGATGAAACATAAGTCTGAAACATTTGAAAAGTTCAAAGAATTTCAGAGTGAAGTGGAAAATCATCGTAACAAGAAAAATAAAGTTTCTACGATCTGATCGTGGAGACGAATATTTGAGTTACGAGTTTGGTCTTCATTTGAAACAATGTGAAATAGTTTCGCAACTCACGCCACCTGGAACACCACAATGTCGTAATCGTACTTTACTAGATATGGTGCGATCTATGATGTCTCTTATCGGTTTACCACTATTGTTTTGGGGTTATGCATTAGAGAGAGCTGCATTCACATTTAATAGGGCACCATCTAAATCCGTTGAGACGACACTGTATGAACTATGGTTTAGTAGTAAACCTAAGTTGTCGTTTCTTAAAGTTTGGAGTTGCGATGCTTGTATGAAAAATGTTTTCAACTTGATAAGCTCGAACCCAAATTGGAGAAGTGTGTCTTCATAGAGTACCCAAAGGAAACTGTTGGGTACACCTTCTATCACAGATCCGAAGGCAAGATATTCGTTGCTAAAAATGGATCCTTTCTAGAGAAGGAGTTTCTCTCGAAAGAAGTGAGTGGGAGGAAAGTAGAACTTGATGAGGTAACTGTACCTTCTCCCGAATTGGAAAATAGTTCATCACTGAAATCAGTTGCAGTGATTCCTACACCAATTAGTGAGGAAGCTAATAATGATGATCATTAAACTTCAGATCAAGTTACTACAGAACCTCGTAGGTCTTCCAGAGTACGGTCCGCACCAGAGTGATACGGTAATCCTGTTCTGAAAGTCATGTTACTAGACCATGATAAACCTACGAACTATGAGGAAGCGATGATGAGCCCAGATTCCGCGAAATGGCTGGAGGCCATGAAATCTGAGATAGGATCCATGTATGAGAACAAAGTGTGGACTTTGGTGGACTTGCCCGATGATAGGCAAGCCATAGAAATTAAATGGATCTTCAAGAGGAAGACGGACGTTGATAGTAGTGTTACTATCTACAAAGCTCGATTTGTCACAAAAAGGTTTTCGACAAGTTTAAGGTGTTGACTACAATGAGATTTTCTCAACTGTAGCGATGCTTAAGTCTGTCCAAATCATGTTAGCAAGTGCCACATTTTATGAAATCTCGCAAAAGGATGTGCAAACTCCAGCGATCCATCTACGGACTGGTGCAAGCATCTCAGAGTTGGAATATACGCTTTGATAAGTTGATCAAAGCATATAGTTTTGTACAGACTTACGGTGAAGCCTGTATTTACAAGAAAGTGAGTGGGAGCACTACATCATTTCTGATAAGTATATGTGAATGACATATTGTTGATCGGAAATAATGTAGAATTATTTTGCAAAGCATAAAGGTGTGTTTGAAAGGAGTTCTTTAAAAGAAAGACCTCAGTAAAGCTACTGACATATTGAGCATCAAGATCTATTGAGATAGATCAAGACGCTTGATAAGATTTTCAATAAGTACATACCTTGACAAGATTTTGAAGTAGTTCAAAATGGAACAGTCAAAGAAAAAGTTCTTGCCTGTGTTGCAAAGGTATGAAATTGAGTAAGACTCAAATCCCGACCATGGCAGAAAATAGAAAGAGAATGAAAGTCATTCCCTATGCATCAGTCATAGGTTCTATAAAAGTATGCCATGCTATGGACCAGACCTATTGTATACTCTGCATTGATTTGGTAAGGGAGTACAATAGTGATCTAGGAGTAGATCATTGGACATTGGTCAAAATTATCCTTAGTGGAATAAGGAAATATTTCTCGATTATGGAGGTGATAAAAGAGCCCGTCGTAAAAAGTTACATCGGTGCAAGCTTTTACACCGATCCAGATGACTCTAAGTCTCAATCTGGATACATATTGAAAGTGGGAGCAATTAGCTAGAGTAGCTATGTGCAGAGCATTGTAGACATAGAATATTTGCAAAATACATACGGCTCTGAATGTGACAGACCCGTTGATTAAACTTCTCTCACGAGCAAAACATGATCATACCTTAGTACTCTTTGGGTGTTAATCACATAGCGATGTGAACTAGATTATTGACTCTAGTAAACCCTTTGGGTGTTGATCACATGATGATGTGAACTATGGGTATTAATGACATACAGATGTGAATATTGGTGTTAAATCACATGGCGATGTGAACTAGATTATTGACTCTAGTGCAAGTGGGAGACTGAAGGAAATATGCCCTAGAGGCAATAATAAAGTTATTATTTATTTCCTTATATCATGATAAATGTTTATTATTCATGCTAGAATTGTATTAACTGGAAACATAATACATGTGTGAATACATAGACAAACATAGTGTCACTAGTATGCCTCTACTTGACTAGCTCGTTTATCAAAGATGGTTATGTTTCCTAGCCATGGACAAAAGAGTTGTCATTTGATTAACGGGATCACATCATTAGAAGAATGATGTGATTGACTTGACCCATTCCGTTAGCTTAGCACTTGATCGTTTAGTATGTTGCTATTGCTTTCTTCATGACTTATGCATGTTCCTATGACTATGAGATTATGCAACTCCCGTTTACCGGAGGAACACTTTGTGTGCTATCAAACGTCACAACATAACTGGGTGATTATGAAGGAGCTCTACAGGTGTCTCTGAAGGTACATGTTGGGTTGGCGTATTTCGAGATTGGGATTTGTCACTCCGATTGTCGGAGAGGTATCTCTGGGCCCTCTCAGTAATGCAGATCACTATAAGCCTTGCAAGCAATGTGACTAATGAGTTAGTTGCGGGATGATGCATTACGTAACGAGTAAAGAGACTTGCCGGTAACGAGATTGAACTAGGCATTGAGATACCGACGATCGAATCTCGGGCAAGTAACATACCGATGACAAAGAGAACAACGTATGTTGTTATGCGGTTTGACCGATAAAGATCTTCGTAGAATATGTGGGAGCCAATATGAGCATCCAGGTTCCGCTATTGTTATTGACCGGAAACGTGTCTCGGTCATGTCTACATTGTTCTTGAACCCGTAGGGTCCGCACGCTTAAGGTTTCGATGACAGTTATATTATGAGTTTATGAGTTTTGATGTACCGAAGGAGTTCGGAGTCCCGGATGAGATCGGGGACATAACGAGAAGTCCTGGAATGGTCGGGACATAAAGATCGATATATTGGACGACTATATTCGGACTTCGGAAAGGTTCCGAGTGATTTGGGTATTTTTAGGAGTACCGGAGAGTTACGGGAATTCGCCGGGGAGTATATGGGCCTTATTGGGCCATACGGGAATAGAGGAGAGAGGCTAAAAGGAAGGAAGCCTGCGCCCCCCCCCCCTCTGGTCCGAATTGGACAAGGGGCGCAGCCCCCCTTTCCTTCTTCCTCTCCCCCTCTTTCCCCTTCTCCTACTCCAACAAGGAAGGAGGGAGTCCTACTCCCGGTGGGAGTAGGACTCCCCTTGGTGCGCCCCCTCCTAGGCCGGCCGCCCCCTCCTCCCTTGCTCCTTTATATACGGGGGCAGGGGGCACCTCTAGGCACAACAACAATTGATCCCTTGGATCTCTTAGCCGTGTGCGGTGCCCCCCTCCACCATAGTCCACCTCGATAATATCGTAGCGGTGCTTAGGCGAAGCCCTACGACGGTAGAACATCAAGATCATCACCACGCCGTCGTGCTGACGGAACTCTCCCTCGACACTCGGCTGGATCGGAGTTCGAGGGACGTCATCGAGCTGAATGTGTGCTAGAACTCGGAGGTGCCGTAGTTTCGGTGCTTGATCGGTCGGGCCGTGAAGACGTACGAATACATCAACCGCGTTGTTCTAACGCTTCCGCTTTCGGTCTACGAGGGTACGTGGACAACATTCTCCCCTCTCGTTGCTATGCATCACCATGATCTTGCGTGTGCGTAGGAAAATTTTGAAATTACTACGTTCCCCAACAACAACGGCGTGCATGAGTTGTTTGGACGACCGCCATGGTGGTGGTCGATCATGTTAGGAGAAGACGAATGAGGATGGGAAATGATGTAATGGTCGGAACGGGGAAGCTTCCAAGGTCGATCATGTCAGGCAAAAGGTTGCCTTAACTTTCGGGCATTTTACAAAACAAAAAACTGTAAAAATTAACCTAGCACGAGCAGTCTAGTATGTGCCAAAATGGCAACCAGATCTGCGGTTTTTCAGTGCCAAATCATTTCTTTTTGCCTTAATTTCTTCACTTAAACGAGTTTAGTGACTAAATTAATGAATCCTAAGTGTTTGCCTAAAGTGTGCAAACACTTTGAGTTAATGGACTAATGGCGCATTTCCACTTCCTCTAACTATATAAAGGACAAACCAACATCCGTCAAGGTTCAAGTGGTGCTGGAGGCAACATGTCAATGACCTAGCCGTCCATATTAGATCTATTCCATTGTAATTCTCTTAATAATCACTAAAGATAGGTGTGCAACACGTAGGACTTGTACCCATCTAAGGGGCCTGAACCTAAATAAAATCATTGTGTGACCATCATCGCCTTTGAGGTACTATCGCACCTTTGAGCATCACCCCTCTTTCTACTGTTGTGCATTAATCTTGAACACCTAGTGGAAAGTACATTCTGATTCTTCATGTACTATACTTGGATAGTGAAATTCAGAGAAGTTTGATCTAGTTTGGAATGAGTAGTAAATAGAACATCCATAACAAGAAAATAAATCAATCAATGCATTATGTAACAACACATTTCTCTTATATATCATAGCAATCTAGCTATAGGATCAAATTATATCGACTAGAAGTGGCGAATAGGAGATTTAAATTTTCTTCCAAAAACGCAAATCTCTCAACACAACACACTGAAATAATGTAAATAGAGGCGGTTCAACACCAGAGATAAACTATTCAAGGGAATTGACTTAAGAGGCAAAAATAAGATAAGCTACTGCAAGATACCCATCAGGACTAAGACTAGAGGGATAACTAAGTAACAATATATGAAGAACATGGGAAAAAAGAGGCATATCACATTTAATAAAGCAAGATGGAAAAAAGACAAACATGATTGCAATGCAGATGGAAATGCTCAACAGACTGATTAGCAGGTCACCAAAGAACAACACAATGAAGAATAACTCAACAAAATGTAAATACTATAAGTAAATAGAACCATTGTTGCTTGATGGCGACAATATGTGATGTAAATAGAAACTACAATGACTCTCGGTTGCTTAGGCAGAAGCCTAACTGTCTAGAGATTGTGTAGCCCTCAAGGGTAATAGGCACAATCTAATCTCAACTTAGTTCTATGTGATGCTCAACCACTAACTATGTTTTTGGCTCTGGGGGTTTTCTCTCGATGAAATTTCTCAAGAGAGAGGGGTTCCTCAGACTGTGAAATCAAATGAAGCAGACAACCGGTGAAGGTTGGGGTGGGGATGATATTTATAGCGGAAGCAATCCTGAGGGTGAAATGACAAGGCCTGCGGACACTCAGCTGTCAACTGACACGTGTCCAAGTGATTGAATTTCAAACACGCGCAACAACTTTACTTAAGGAATAAGTAAAGCTAACTAAACTTCTTGAGACTTTCTCTTGGAGTCCAAAAGAACCTCGTCTTTGCTTCATGAGTAAAACCTCAATGCACGAAGACATCGACTCCACTCAAAGATAGTCTTATGATTAAGCATGAACACAGAAGTCTCGACTACCTCGAACCGCCTTAATAGTATAGTTGCTCTATGACTGAAGTGAAAGAAATGAAAATACGAAAAAGATCTACGTTGTTCCTAGGGCCATGGGGGCGTGGTGGATCCTGGCAAGGGCCGGCGGGAGGGCTCCGTTGTTAGTCGTTCCTTCAAAATTTGTTAAGGTTTGTGTCCTACTTAGGAAGACGAGACGGTGGCGGCTCCCTGAAGATGGAATAAAGGTCTCCCCGCCTAGTCCCCGTTCCGGTGGTGCGTCTAGCATCATTGGTGGGCGTGTGGAGGTGTGTCTCCGGCGGATCTATCCTCGGTGGATTTGCTCGGATCTGGTTGTGGTTCGTCTATGTTCGTGTGTCTTCAGGTTGGATCCTTTCGATCTACGTTATTCTTCATCAGTGGTGGTTGCTGTTCTGGTCCGCTGGTCCTACGGGGCCTTAGCACGACGACTTCCCGACTGTCTACTACAACAAGTTGTGCCCGACTCCGACGAGGGAGGGGTGATGATGGCGGCGCGCCTTCGGCTCGTTTCAGTGATTGTAGTCGTCGCTAGGTGGTCTACGGATCTGGATGTAATTTTTATTATTTCTAGTGTTCGTTGTACTGTCGTGATGGAAGATGAATAGATTGAAAGTTTTCTCACAAAAAAAAAGTCTCGACTACCTCGGACCGCCTTAATAGTATAGTTGCTCTATGACTGAAGTGAAAGAAATGAAAATACGAAAAAGATCTACGCCTTCTCGCAGTCTTCATCTTATTTGTTGATGTCAATTTTTCCTCGAATAACACACCAAACCAATTGTTTCTTGAATCATGCATATATTAGGACAATTCTATGGAGAGATATTTCAAAATCTTAGAAGAAAATGGATCGCATTGCAGATAATAATTCGAGAAATAGTTCAATGCATGCATAAGTTGATCTCTGATAATAATTCCACCTTCAAAATAACTCAAGGATAATGCAGCACGGGGGGTCATTAACATTACAATAGTTCAGAGTATCACAACCGAGAGTTTTTACAACATATGTAAGAATCGAATAAGAAACAAGTGTTTTAAAACTCAAAGAACGAATGCCTTGCACATGCCGGCTATAACACTCGATGTCTTCTCCCCCTCTTTGTCAACAAGTGTTATAAATGTGTTAAAGAACATGTGGCATTCTAATCTCCCAAAGAAGATGACGAACCGACATCGCTCGATGAACGTGCTGGTGAAGAAGGATCATCATCGTTGTCGGAAGAAGAAGGGAATGTCATTTCTTCTTTGGAGGTTACACCAACTTCATCAAATTCAGCTTGACGTGGTTGCTCTTTGGGGATTGTCAGTTCATTGGGGCCTGTAAAATTGTCTTCGTGAACTAAATCCTCTTTTGACTGAAATGTTGGTGAAGTGGCTTAGATTCATACATAACATCACCTTCACTACAAAGAACCAAATCAGTTGTGTTGGACTTTATTGGAAGAGGAGGAGTTGATATTCGCTTGCGATCCTCAACATCAGTACGGTAATTAAGGCTTTTGACGGCGGACGGGCCTAGATTAGTACACTAGTAGAAAAAGGGCCTATAGTCCCGGTTCTGGAACCGGGACTAAAGGATCGTTACTAAAGCCTCCGCCTTTTAGTCCCGGTTCTTACACGAACCAGGACTAAAGGCCCTCCACGTGGCCGCTGCCTGGAGGTCCACCTTTAGTCCCGGTTGGTAACACCAACCGGTACTAAAGGAAAAAAAATAAATTTTTTTTCAATTTTTTTTCAAATTTCTGAATTATTTTAACCTCTATCTCTAATCACCCCTCATCCCTGCTCAATTTAACCTCTAATCTTTAATCACCCCTCATCATCCCAAATCATCTAACTTCCTGGATGGTCACCCATCCTCTCACTACTCCAGCCTGAGCACGCTTAACTTTCGGGTTCTATCCTCCCTCGTTTCCAAGTCTGCACTTTTTGTTTTTCTGACAATAGTAAGATGTCAATCCTATTAACCCTCAGAAATTTAGCTTGAGCATGAAGTCACACATTTCACTGTTTGAGTTTGAAACTATTGTTCTAAAAATAATAATTATTTAGTAACACTAATATTTCTTGAATAAGTAGTTTGACCACAGTTTGACCAGATTTGACCGAAATTCAAAAAAACTGAAATAATTATTTAGTAACACTAATATTTTTTGAATAAGTAGTTTGACCACAGTTTAACCACACTTTGACCAGATTTGACCAAAATTTTAAAAAAGGAAATAATTATTTAGTAACACTAATATTCTTGAATAATTATTTAGTAACACTAATACTTCTTGAATAAGTAGTTTGACCATAGTTTGGCCAGATTTAGAAAATAAAAAAACAAAATTTGAGCATAATTTTTTTCCTTTTAGAATTTGAGGATTCAAAAAATTTGCAAACAGGCCGTAGGCCGTCAAAATCGGATGCGGATTTTCGTGCTGAACATTTTGATATATTATACGTTTTTTTCTGACATCGTATGCAAAAATTATAGCCGTTTTACATTTTCCCTATACTTTTTGCAAAACATGTCCAAATTTAAGTTTTAAAATTTTCCTAACTAGTAGATGCGGTAACATAACTACATCTGGAAGGATTTTGACTTTTGAAGTTTTTATCGTTTCTTTTGCTTTTTACAAAACTGAAAAGGCGATACACACGCGCCTGGGGGGGTAGGATTTGAAAATTGCACCATTAGTACCGGTTCGTGGCACGAACCGGTACTAATGGGCATCACACCCTTTAGTACCGGTTCGTTGCACCAACCGGGACTAAGGGTCCCATTTGGACCGGGAGTAATGCCTGTATGGTGCCCTCGCCGCTCGAACCGGGACTAATGCTCACATTAGTCCCGGTTCGTAATGCAACCGGGATTAATGTTCTTTTCTGGTCGAACGAAAGCCCTGTTTTCTACTAGTGGTACCACCTCGGATATAGCAAATAATAAGTGGACGGACGACGGACTGATAAAAAATGACGAAATTACAGTGGTAAGAAGCAATAACCCTTTTATTAGTAGGTATAGATATAGATATAGATTACTTATTTGGCTAGACTGAGACCGAGCCCTAAAGTATACTTTTTTTTAGTTTAATGGACCACTAACATCTGTAATAACTAGGACATATCTAATTACATATCCATATTTATCACATAGTACTTCCTCCGCAAAGAAATAGCTAATTTTTTTAAATAATACATTTTTTATTAATTTTCAGAAATAATACATCGAAATTTTATTTTCCAAAAATAATACGGCCTCGTCCCGCTAGAGGACGACTGCGGCCTCTCGTCCTACTGCTGGACAACTGAGTCCAGTCGGCCTATAGGAGGACGACAGGTGGCCCGTACTCCACGTGGCAGCTGGCGATTGGAACGGCCACGTCGCAGCGCTCCCACTCGTCCCTGCATGGGCCGTCGGTGGCTGGGACCCAGACGACAGGGCACAGTCATCCAGCTGCTAGACGATCGTCCACTAGGAGGACGACAGGGTTTCCAGCCCCGGGTCGCCCGCCTCCTTCCCTCGCGCGACCTTATCCCCTGGCTCTTCTCTGTTGGTCTTTCTGTTCTTCTTTCTTCTTTCTTCTCTCTTCCAACTAAAAAGTAACCCATTTATACTCCAAAGTGAGCCATTTTCTTCCTGATTCGCCACCGTAGATACATTGTAGATAGTTGGGGGAGGCAAGGGAGACCTTGATCTACTGATGGGGTAGCTCGTGGTGGTCGTGGTGAGCATTTTTGTGGAGGTGGTGGAGATGGTGGTGAGCAAGTTTGTGGAGGTGGAGATGGCTGCGGCAGTGTGGTGGACGTGAAGCTCCGGCTCCGATGATTGAAGGTCGCTGTTCGTCGGCGTTGCTTTGCGCGCTTCAAGGGTATAATTTTACAGACATTTTCTCCGGAAGATGTTGTGCGAATATTGTAGATGTTATTTGCTCCACTAATATTTTGTATTAGGTGTGCGAATATTGGTATTTGCTCCGGTAGTAACCGATATATTTTTAGATGTCTAATGTTTAGTTGTGTGAATATATTCAGTTGCTCCAATAATATGGCGTATTATATGTGGATGTGGATGTCAGTTTTCCCGCAAAAAAAGGATGTCCATTTATTTTAGTTGGTGCGGTACTATACGTACTATATATAGATGTCAAACATGTTGTTGTATCAATTTTTGAAGTTGTTCCGGTAATATCCTAAAAATATTTAGTACTTCAATATTTTTAGGTGTGTGAATAATTTTAGTTGATCCATTAATATTATGTAATAATTTTAGGTGTGTCAATTAGGACTGTGAATATGTTTAGTTTGTCATGATGTTTAACAGTTGTCTGTCTATGTTAAATAATTTTATAGGTGAGCCGAGATGTCTGGTGTAGTGACGTTCATATTTTTTATGGTCCTGGTACTGTCCAAACAAATGAGATTGGGGTTGATCTGAGTGAATTTGAGAACATAGAGGTGCCACTGACCGCACCTCAAACCTGGTCTCTTAGTCAGTTGAAAGAATGGGTGACATCATGTTTGGGGCTGAATACTGAAACACACACCGTGGGTATTCATGCACTGTGGACCCGGTCAAGTACAAACGTTTTATTCTATTTGAGGCCAATAGAGAGGGACTCTCAGTGGGTGAGGTGGTTACAAGGTTGCGAAACTAGGGGATGCAATCCCTGTGCCTTAGTGCTTCCCGTTGTGAAGGAGATAATTTCACCTGAAGGCGAGGGTGGTTACAATCCTGGGCAAAGCAGTGATGTGATTTGCTGGGATTTCGCTCAATGGGTAACTTCAACATCGTTAATCCTGTTGAAAGGCGGTACATTCCAGACCCAGAGAATATGCGTACAAGTAGAGGTAGGCGACAATGCCGGCGCATCCGGAATGATATGGATGAATCTGAAGCGGGAGGTGCCACTATGCAATGTATTTTATGCAATGAATTTGGCCATAGGGACACTAATTGTCCCACTTTTGTCATTGGGCATGGACGAGGGAACCGGGGATGAGGAGCAAGAGCAAGAGGAGGAAGAGGAGGAAGAGGTAGAGGCAGAAGCTAGGCACTAAGTTCTAAATTTGTATTAAGTGTGGCACTATATTTGCAATTTGTATTAATTCTGGTACTATGTTTGAAATTTGTGTTAAGTCTGGCACTACGTTTGAAATTTGTGTTAAGTCTGGCACTATGTTTGAAATTTGTATTAAGTCTGGCACTATGTTTGAAATTTGTATTAAGTCTGGCACTACGTCTGAAAATTGTATGAAGTCTGACACTACATTTTAAATTTGTATTAAGTCGGGCACTACGTTTGAAATTTGTATTAAGTCTAGCGCTACGTTTGAAATTTGTATTAAGTCTGACAGTATGTTTGAAATTTGTATATGCAGGAATGGCGGGAATGTGGTTGCTTAGTGCGGAAATTGATAGAAAGCATCATGCTGCGATAGGTTCTGAGCGCAAGCTTGATGCGCTGGTCACTCGCACTCAAAAGGAAGATTGGAAAATACACGAGGGATGGGTTCAGCGGTACGTGCTTTACCTATTTCCTTCAAGAATATATGGATGAGACACACCTACTGATTTGTCCTCACATGCAGGTTGAAATGGGCTGGCCTTTTACCTTTCGCGGGTCTGGTTGAGTCCACGCAGACCTCCAAACGCCTCGCCATCGACGCCTCTTTGCTCACATGCTTAGTGGACCGGTGGAGACCTGAGACCCACACGTTTCACTTCCGCTGGGGAGAGATGGCTCCTTCTCTCCAGGATGTGTCCTTTTTATTGGGACTACCGTTGGCAGGTCATGCCATAGGACCGTTGGAGGCACCGGCTGATTGGCAGCTTGGTATTGCACAACGTTTCGCGGGTATTTATGACCGAGCTCCGGCGCTGACATCGGATAATCATGGACCTAAGTACGAATGGTTGCTCCATTTCCAGTTTGCAATTGTTCTTATAGAACATACATTCGCTATGTACTAATACTCTCTTTGCTCAAAACAGATCCAAAAATTCCCGGGGTATCCGAGGGTCCCGTTGAATGCGACACAGATCACTAGAAGTCTGGAGGCATATATACTGTGGCTTCTCGGCAAGGTGATGTTCACAGAGAACCATCTCAGCACTATTAGCGCGAGCTACATCCCTATTGCACTTGAGATCGCGAGCGCTGATACGCCGAATCAAATCATACAGAGGAGTTGGGATTATGATGTCTTAGCGTATACATACCGAGCTATGTGCAACGCCTGCCAGCTTACGTCATCCACGTCCGCCCTTCTTGGATGCCCTCTATTTCTGCAACTGTGGTCGTGGGAGAGGTTCTCCGTAGGACGACCAGACGTACGTGTTGATGAGCCTATGGATATCATGTTCGATGCCGATGGCATCGACATGCCTACCTTCGGTCTGAGTTGGACACGTCGCAGGGTATGTCACAATCTAAGTTTTGTTCGTTTTGTACACTAGGGTTCAATCTAACTTTTGTTTTCCGCAGAGACGCTTTGCTGCTGATCAGACCAGACGAGCTTACACGACATTAAACGTGCAGTTTGATGCGTACACTGGGGTGATCTAGCAGCCATACACGCAAGAAGCCATAGATGCAAGATACCCCGGTGGTTTGTCCGTGTTATGCACAAGAGATGCCGATTATTGGATGACGAAATCGAAGATCATCTTCGATGTCTTCGTCGAGGAGATGGCCCAACAGAGGGTTATGAGGCAATTTGGTCTTCTGCAATTGGAGACACCTCCCCCTATAGAGGCCCCGCTGCACAGAGACATCCACAGGTACTGTCTAGTTATTAATATTGCACTGTCCTTCAAAATTGTCCATAGTTAAGTTGTTAGTTAATTGTTCAACGAACACCAAAATTTTAGGATCACAAAGAAGGGGATCAACAGGACTGCTACTGAGTGGCTAGATAGGGTTCAGCCATACGTTACACAATGGGAGACTGCGAGCACACATCTCTGACACGAGAATCATAACTTTGATATGGACGAATTCAATCTCTATCTGCAGCAGTACATGACCGGAACACGGTTATGCATCATTCATCACAATCACCTAGATGAGATACTTGCCCCTAATACGGCGGATATGTAGCCGAGCTATGATACTTCGGGCTCTAGGCAGCAAGCGGTAAGATTATTCTATTCATATAATGCAAGTAGTCCATACATACTTTGCCATGCGCACGTAATAATCGTCCTCACAATTTCAGGCTGAGTTGACTCGCGGACTTGGCGAGGAGGTGTCCACCTTTCACAGTTCACTGTCGTCTGCACCTCTAATGCTTCCTCGGGCTCAGGTCCAGACCTGGATGTCGCGCATTGAGGAGAAAGTACGATCTGTGTATCGGGCTATTACGTGTACACGCACTTCGGACATACTTCACCAGCATCCCCGCCACTCCACGCACCAGCAGCAGCCGCCGCGTCACTCGACTGGTCAACTCGAACCCACGCATCACCGACATGATCCGCGTCCACGTCTAGCAGAGCACTGGACGGCCAGGCCACCACCTCCTGACCAGGCCGGTAGTTCGGCGTGGCAGCACCAGCCGAATCCCACGTCTGCCTACGTGTTTCGGCCACGACCTCCGCCTACAGGTATGTTTCTTCATATTTATTCTTGTGAATATCAATTGGGCCTGTATTTCATCATTAATTTTGTTCGTCCATCCAACAGGGTCCTACGGATATCAGCCGTATGGACATGACGCGTCTATGTCCGGATCCGGGTGGGATAGTGACCATGAAGGTGGGCATAACAGACATGATTTCTTGTCGCAGCACAACGAGTGGATGGACATATATACGACTCCTGCACCACCTCCCACACAAGAAACACAACATGACCAGGCATGGTCTGAGCTTCCTCCCCGTAACGTTCGGGCACCCCACAGGTATCTGTGGCCGACGCCGCCTACACCACCTCCACGACGTGCCGGACGACGTGGCTGATGCTTGTCTACCACTATATTTATCTATGTACGCGAGGGACGCATGTATGCTACCTATGTATGCGGTTGGAACTAATCATCTTCCTGGTGGACTACTGAAACTAATCATCTTTCTGTTGGATGATTAGTAGTAATAATCTTTCTTCTGGACAACTACGACTAATAATCTTCATGCAAGACGACTGCGACTTATCATCTTCCTGCAAGACGACCGGTGGCCAACCTTATAGACGATTGCCCAGTCGGCTCACTGGTGGACGACTGGACCCTAATCATCCACCAGGAAGACGATTAGGTCCAATTGTCTTCCAGCAAGATGATGCCGTATTATTTGTGAAAAATATCAAAACGGCGTATTATTTTCTGAAAATTAATAATAAAAAATATTATTTTTTTAAAAAATAAGAGCGTTTATATTATCAAAGTAGTCTCTTATATTTGTTTATAGAGGGAGTATGAACCAATTTCATACTATAAAATTCGACTTTTATCCAACGGACTGTGTGTTATCCTGACCCGACTCTTGGGCCCACCCACAGATACACGGCAGCTGGTCAGGATTCCTCGCCGTCTTGCTCTGCTCTTCTCCGCCGCCATCGGCCGTGACAGAGTGATTCCGGGATCCCCTTACGCCGATCGAGCTTGCGGGACGAGCCAATGGTCTCTGCTCCCGGCCCCCGTCCGTAGGGAAGTCCCGGTTCGCCGTTGGGGGAGGGCTTGCGGCAGGGAATCCCCAGACCCAGTTCGATGCTGGCGGGGGAGGCATGGCTCCGCTCGGAGCAATTTCCGGGGCGCGCCGCCAACCCTGATTTCGTCGGATAGCTCCCAGGTTTGGGTGGATTTTATGGTCAGCACTCTTTTGTACTCCCTCCGTAAACTAATATAAGAGCGTTTAGAATACTAAAGTAGTAATCTAAACACTCTTATATTAGTTTGCAGAGGATTGATGGTCATATTCATACAGTGGGATCCTCAGTAGATTGACTTAAACTAAATACAGTAGTACAGTATAATATTTTCTCTAGACTAGGGATGTCAGTTTGGCCACGCCCATGATCATGGTATAACTGAATCTGAAACCTGCAGAATGCTAAGGTTCCTTGTCTGAAACTTGTGGTCACTGCAGATTAAAACGGAACCCTACGCGTGTGTCGTGCATTACTTGGGATTTAGACTGGTCACAGAATTGCTTTAGAAACCTAAATAAATATGTATAGATGCCAGTTGCTTATTAGTAACATTGTCCACTAATCTATCCAAGTCCAACCCCTGTCCTCCTGCTGCATGCGGTTACCGGCTCGGGCTGTTACAGAGCCGGCAATATAATGATAATCCTCAGTAGACTGACTGGGAGTGCGTGCTTGTTGAACTGCGGTAAATTAGTTTCTATGTTATTCTCAGTTGATAGACTACACCACATGTTTTTATAGTATACCGGTAAATATATAGTGACCTAAAATGTATTTTATTTGTTTACAGAGGGAGTACACTCCAGCTATATATGACAAACAAAATCTTAACTAACACAATTTAAATAGTTCTGCATTTACACAGCAGCCAAATTGTGCATGGTGCAACCTTACATTGGAAGGAAATCCAATCGAATCATTGGAATATAAATTAAATTTGGAAGGAAATCCAATCGAATCATTGCAATACAAATTAAATTTGCTGGTCATGCATGGTACTGTAAAAGGAGAAAAACAACAGCGAAGTCGGCATGAGAACCTGCGCTTGCAGACCGTGGCAAACAATGGATTGAGCTCATCAAATCCATCACCTGGGAGTGGGCGTCTGGTCATGTGGGTCTAAGGATGATTGCCCGTGCCTGGTATTTCCGAGGAACCCAGCGTGAGACAGCAAAACCCACAGGTGTGTTATGAGCTCCCCCTTTCCAGCCAGTCGTGTCTTATGCTTGACTGCTCTGGTTGATGCTGCCAAGTTGAGGAGGAAACCTGTCCAGAAAGCTGCTAGATCACTCCATAGGCGCACTTTGTCGTCTCCGTAAGCTTCTGTCAACTGCTGCCCAAGCCTTGCACCCATGTGGGTTATCGAATTATGGATGTCATCAACACCCTTAATACTAGTACCTTCCCCACTGCCACTGGGCACTTGATCGTTGGTTATTGAACTCTGAATGTCATCTTCTCCAGTGTTTTGTTCCTCTCCATGAGGATCTTCTGCATCAGTATCCATCTTGAGTACTTCCTCTCCGACTGGCGAACTTTCAGGGGCTTTATGTCCCTCATGCACTTCATCGCCCTCTCCATTGGTGGCCACCTCCACTGGCTTCTTGGCAATCTCCGTAAGTTTGTTGTAGACATCTTGCATTGACTGGAAGAAAGAGCAATTAGTGCCACGACGGGTTTCTCTACGTACCGCATTCAAGACCTTTGTAACAACAATGCCGTTGTCCGGCACCAACGCTTTTGTAAGCAGGTATGCACAGTAGTTTGATAAGCTGACAGCTGTTAAGTAATGTGGCCACACATCATCTGGAGTCGTTGATTTTCTAGCCAAGAGCTTATTTTGAAGCAACAAAACCTTCAAGTTTTTCACTTCAGCAGAGGAATGTATCTCGCAGAAGCATGTCGCAATGTGCCAGACCAGTATCCTGTGTGTATCAGCCTCCAGCTTAATTGCCCATTCTAGCTCTTTCATAAGGGATTCCTTTGGTCCCGATTTTAGCTCTTTTTTAAGGGATTCCTTTGGTCCCGATTCTAGCTCTTTCGTAACGGGTTCCTCTGGGCCCTTTTCTAGCTGCTTCATAAGGGATTCCTTTGGTCCCGATTCTAGCTCTTTCATAAGGGATTCCTCTGGTCCCTTTTCTAGCTGCTTCATAAGGGATTCCTTTGGTCCAAAGGCATTTTTGAAGTAGGACTCCAACCTCTCTGGATGCTGCTGCAGGTCCTTGAATGCCTTAAATATCGCCGTCTTTACTTCTGAATCCAGCTTGATTCTTCTGGGAAATTTGCTCAAACAATGCGAACGAGAAATCAGAAGGTTATACTGGAAGATCTTTTGATTCCACTTGCCCCTGATGAACCAGAACATACTTCTCATTGCTGCCTCCACTATTGCATTTCGCAAGCACCGATGCTTGACGTACATACAGATCATCAGAACCTTGTTCCATTGCGAGAATACATATAGATAGACCTCCAACAGCTCCTTGGCGATGATAAGCCCAATTATGATGCGCGTGACACTCACCCCGTGGGTGATGATATTTTTGTCGGCTTGATCCATCCTCTCTGGTATATAGCGGACAGGATATGCAAGGTAGCCGGTAGCCGCAACAAGAAACAAAGACATGACCATATTGAAGACTGGAAATCCGCCGGCAAACATAGCAGCATGCTTGCTATAAAACAGGTCTTGGAGGAAGGACAATTCCACAAACGTGACGCGAAATGCCCTCTCATAGTTGTCGGTGTCCTGCAGGATGTAGTCGAAGACGAGCAGCTTCATCTTCTCTTGGCTAGCCTTGTGTATCGGGAGATTATAGAACCGACTGCGCACAAGCTTGTACAGGGCGAATGAGAGGCAGACATCCTTCAACCGGTTGTGAGTGTCTGTGGTGCTGCCCAGCAACCAACTGCTGCCAGCATCGACATTCCATATCTTGTCTATGGTGACAAGCTTCTTGTTGTGTGGATCCAACCGAATCCTGTATTGTGCTGATGGAGTTCTCCTCTCCTGTTGGGCATCACGAAGCACCCGGTCTTCCCCACTGACCAAGTACTTGTACCACTGCATCCTCCTGATCTCACCATCAGAACCGGCTGCTGCATCACCAGAGGGACCGAGGGTGTGCTCGTATCGCATATAATCGCTAACCAGCCTGGTGTTCTCTTGGTTGATGGTCGCAGCCCTATCAGAAGAGGCAAAGTATGAAATGATGCGAGCTGCATTGAGGGACCAGATCAACCAGAGAGGGAACCTGAGAAGGAAGAAGGTCTGAATCTGGATGAGATTGGCTGACCATAAAGAGGACATGAGGTCAAACAATGGGATCTGCTTGGATCTCTGGTACAGGCGTCCAGTCTTGACGCTGTACTGCAGGGTTACCAGCAGCACTGCCCAGGCCTGGAAGTAATCGTTCACCTTGTTTGCCGAGTGCCGCATCATCCCCATGGTGTAGTGCACCATGGAGTAATTCAGCATGTCGATTACCTGAATGCTGGTCGCCATGGTCATGTCTGCGTACGACGGCCCGCAGCAGTCCAGCAGGAATCTCACCACCAGCAGCAGCGTTGTCATCACCACCCACAGCTCCACGCTTGCCACACCAGTGACGCTGTCCATCTTAAACAGCATTTTCATGGCTGCCAGGATTAAGGCTGAAATTATGCCTGCGGACGACATATCTCGCTCTCTCTGTGTGTTCTCTGGACGAACACCAGCTCTCAAGGAGAAGTACTGATTAAGAAACAGAAGCATAGTTAATTTATTATGATTGGGAAAAAAGTAAAGTTAACGGATGATTCGCTACCCCCTACCCTCTCCCCCCAGAACAAAAAAAAAATGGTTTGCCGGTACCCTGCACCGACAACATAGATTGGTGTGCTTAAAGCCCTGCCGAACATATAGAATGGCTAGGCTCGTTAAGGGCATCTCCAACGGTTGTTTTCTACTTAAGGGCATCTCCACAGGTTGTAAGATAGGTGTTGATAAATTTGTTAGTAAGACATACGATGACATGACATAAATGAGGAGAGATAGCAAAGTTGTATGTGAATTATTCCCTTCAGATCTATTAGGCGACTACTTATTTTGGGTCAAAATTTGACCATGGATTTAAATAATAAAATGTAAACTATATGTCACGAAAATTATACTATGAAACCTCTTTTAAATACTCTAATAATAATTTTTGTAGCGTATACTCCATATTATGTTAAGACAAATCATGGGATCTCGGCAAAGGCAAGTGTACGTCGAGAGCCATACTCGGCAAAATCTGGAGCACGGCAAAGACAAATAGTTACCGAGAGACAAGTAAAAGGAACTCTGCAAAATCAAGAAACTCTGCAAAGGTGTAATATGCCGAGACTCAAACAGTAAGATCACAACAATCAGTTGCCATGTGGCAAGTCCGTCAGTGGTTGACGGCTCGGTGACCATAATAGGGTTTATAGGTCCAACAACAATTGTGCTTCCATTCTTTTATAACAATTGGGGTAAACTTTGCCGACAGCCGGTGCTTTGGGACTCGGCAAAGCACTGTTTCATTGCATAATTCAAGCATTACCAGATGCAATATTTGAACATTACGTGCTTTTTTTGTCTCACTAAAGCAATAGATTTCAGATTAATATTCACATTCATTTATTTTCTTCAGTTGATCTTGCCAATGAAGACGGCTTATACACAACTCGCGTTTGGACTCTTAAGCAGAGAGCTCATCGTCTGACTCTGGAGGTATAATTACTATAAGGATGTGACGGGTCATTTGCAGTGACATGTCCCACCGATGCCCTACTGCCGAACCTTGAACCTCTCGCCAGCCGTGGAAACGCAGGAGAGTCGAGGCAGTCCGCCGTCCTCGGCCTCATTCTTCGAGCAATGCTCCAAGGGTGATGAGGAACGGCAAGTTTGAGCGCATTTCCCAGAAGACTGACCGGAGGTCACCTGTAAACTGCACCAACTCCAAGGTAGTACCTAGCTAGCGAGAGGGAACGTATCCGGCTTATGAAGGAAGTGTGGGGCTCTTTGCTCTATTGGCCTTGATACTTTTTTGCGCACTCAAAGGAGGACATCGCATGACACGTGCAAGCCTTGCCATTTTTTGGGCCCGCAATATTTGAGATATTTATTCATTCTAAGGTTTTAATGCAGGAAATTACGACCACATGAAATCAGGTCCAGAAGCGGTTTGGAAAATACTATTTGTTGTCTTTGCTCAAAAAAAAATTTGTTGTCTTTGCAAGATGGGTAGGCCTTGTGTAGCCGAATGTGGGGCATGTCCCGCCACTGTGGGGGGTGTCAAATGTGGCTTGGCAGCATGTCGGATGCAATCGTAGCATCCATGCCCTAGTTTTAATTATCTTCGTACTTTCTTGAAGTAATGAGATCTCGATAACCCCTAGCATCGAGTTCCTCACACTAACATGGAGGATGAACTAAACAGGGTTACGCCTCCCTTCCCAAGCAAACCAAAATCTGGGAAATTGCCGGTCAGCTAAGGCACCGTCCGCTAATAGGACCTAGCACATGGCAACCTTATACCCCGACCGGCCAAGGAAGCATAAGGCCCTGTTTGAATCACCGTTTCTCTTTTGAATACACTTGTAAAAAAATACACACCTGCTCCCATCGTTTCACTTCCGGCTGGAATTTGCACAACACCTAGTAAGTTAAAGGTGTAAGTTATACACCTTCGAATTGAAATACAACCATTCCAAGCACGGCATAAGTAGATATTCCAAAGCACGGGCAGCTGACAAGATCAAGCAGCTTCCAAAAGGAGGCCAGGCATTAAAAAACATGCTAGCCGGCCAAGGATAGCGACGACAAGGGGCCGTGTATGCAAATCCCGTCTCCATCCGAAGGAGACCAGCCGGCAAACGTGCACCACAGCGCATCAAACCCCACTACCTAGATAAAGAATCACGCACGAACTCACCCTACTCACATCTAGACAACATGACTTTTCTGAATTTCTTGATGGATACGCGATGCAATATTTGTTTTATTTACAGGTTTAGTTATATTGGATTGTGCTTTTATTGTGATATGATATGTGATGACTAACAATTATAGGTGATCGCAACAACCTTCGAGTAGTATTTCACTCAAATTTATTGATTCGACACGCGGTGAGCCAAAAAATATTTATAAGCCTTAGAAATTAAGTTGTCAATTCAACCATACCTGATAAGTCACTTCCTTGCAGCAATTTATTAATAGTACAGTAATATGATAGCAGTAGTAGTAGTAACAGTAGCAATAATAGTAACTTGAGCAAAGACAATATTATGAAAGCGTAGGCATGGAGTAGCGATGGATTTTCAGATGAAATTCATTATGTAACAGTCACAACCTAGAATGATACACAATAGCTCTAGTTCATCAATCTTATGTAGGCATGTATTTTGTATAGGACGCCGATAACTGCCACACGTGTGGCATATACGACATGCGCCCACACACCATGTGTGGTGTACGCAGGAGGCAGCCCACACGGGCTGTGTGTGGACGGACATTAGAATTGCCCACACGTGTGGGCGCAGCTATTTCGTGCCACACGCCCAACAAGTACTACTTATCTTCACCCCGTGTGGGTGGCACGAAGCAAAAATGCCCACACGTCCTGGCGCAGCTACATTAGGTACCCCGCGGGATGACGATTTAGTTGCCATCCTGGTTGGCAGATGTAGTTATCCGGGATGGCAAGTGTAGTTATAAAAGCATGGCAACTCTATCTGTTTTGGTTAACTATAGTTGCCATGTCTAATTTATGATAGTTGCCGCGTGTAATCAAACCGTAGTTGCTGTGTGTGATTAACTACTTGCGACATATGATCAAAACAGTAGTTGCCAGGTGTGTTTACCTAGTTGCCACGTGTGGTCCAACCATAGTTGCCATGTATTGTTAATCACAGTTGCCATGTGTGTTTATCTGGTTGCCACGTGCGCGCAATTGCAGTTGCCGTGTAGCAAAGAATCACAGTTGCCATGTGTGTGTACCGAGTTGCTACGTTCGCGTAACTGCAGTTGCCGTGTAGCAAAGAATCACAGTTGCCATGTGTGTATCGAGTTGCCACGTTCGCATAACTGCAGTTGCCATCCACAAGGTAGGAGTGTCGTGTGGGCGAAAAGCAGTTCACTCACACGTGCATGACCTAGGTGGTGGCTGTGTGGGCGAAAAGCAGTTTGCCCACACAGCGCAGCTGGCAAACAACGTGGTGCGGGCGTGTGGACAAATTCTCCAACGCCCACACACCAACCCCGTCCTACGGGGCACACCAAATCCACCTTTTCGTGTCAAGATTCGTGCAAAAGACAGTGAACGACGATTCAAGCGTATGGGCGAGTTCGGTAACGCCCACACGTGTGGGCGTTAGTGTTTTCGTTTGTATATATATAGGTGGCAGCGAGGTCCTAGTGAAAACTAGGGGTAATTAAAGCGCTTCTCCTAATAGAGAACTGGAACAAAGCATTAACAAATAGTAAATATATGAATTGCTCAAATTACACTCATCTCTGGAGAGTATCCCAATTATTGTAACTTTGGGGTCTAGGGATTGGAAGAATAATATGTGCATGGAACTTGCACATAAGATCAAGAAATCAAATATATTCATGAAAAAAAGTTCAGATATGAAATCATGGCGCTCGAGCCCTAACGACAAGCATTAAGCATGATAACATCAATCTCAGAACAGAGTGGATACTAGGGATTAAGCCCTAACAAATTGACTAGATTATATAAAGAATCTCATTAGTCTCCATCTACCTTCAATATGCCTACAATGGAATTACTCACTCCCCGTGGTGAGTATCATGAGGTTGTTGATGACGACGGCGATGATTACCCTTCTCGGGAGCCTCAAGCGGACTCCAGATCAGGCCTCCCGACGAAGAACAAGAGGTGGCGGCAAAATTGTATCGTAAAACACGATGAAGCTTTTTCTTTGATTTTTTCTCTTGGGGCGACGATATATGTAGGCTCGGAATTAGGTCAAGCGGAGGCTTGTGGGGCCCACAGGCTTACATGGTGCGGCCCCTGAGCTTGTGGCTCACTCGTGGCCCCCCTTCGGTAGTTCTTTGCGCCAGTATTTTTTATACATTGCAGAAAAATCTTTGTAAAGTTTTATCCAATTCCGAGAACTTTTTGTTTCTACATAAAAGCAACATCAAAGTAGTTCTACTGAAAACAACGTTAGTCCGATTTAGTTTCATTTAGATGCAAATTAGAGTCCAAAATAAGAGCAAAATTATTCGGAAAAGTAGATACGTTGGAGACATTTCAGTATGTTGTTTCCTGCTTGTTTTCGGAGTTAACGTATCGTGGTTCGAGACATGTTCCATAGTGCAAAGCCCAACTACAACAAGGAAATTAAGCAAACTATATGAAACAATGCCGATGTATGCATTCAGACATTCCATAGCAGGTAAATTACACAAACTAAAAGGCATAGATATAAAAGCATAGAATCCAAAAAGATAAGTAGGAGTTTTCTCTTGATCTTCAAGAGACACAATTACTTGAGGAAAATCAAAGTAACCATCAAGATAGTGAAAATGTGTATGATTAGATAATCTTTCTAACATTTGATTTATAGAAGGCAAAGAATAATTATATTTTATTTCAAGTTCTATTGCTCGGACAAACCTGTTATACATCAACAACAATGGATATTTATTATACACGATAAACCCTTGTCTTCAACCAACATGTGTTGCAGCCGATTAGCTGCGTCGGAAATTGGTGGATATGTGAGGTGCGGCCTGCCCGTTCTATTTGTGTCTCTTTGATCCCTTTGGTTTGTTTGGCGCTGCTGGCTCTACTCACGGTGCTTGTGCGTGTCTTGTACTCGATCAGGGTTGTTCGCTGCCATATGATGATGATCCTACACGTCTGTTTTGGGTGGGTGCATTCTCAGACTGGCGTCAAGCAGGGTAGCTACACCAACCATCTGCGGCTAGAGAATTAACCGGTGAGTTCACAAGCCATGAGGTTGCAGCAAGGATGGATCATAGCAAAATATAAACGCAACAAGAGGAGAAAAGAAAAAATTAACCTGTTAGGAGAAAGAAAAGAGCAAAAAAAATCTAATGCCCTCTGCAACACTAAGAAACAAAAAACATAAGTCGCCACACACAACACAAAATGGGAGCAGACTTCATAGCAACATAACGCAAGGACGAACAAGCCACGCGCCAGCACCCCCAACGAACCGCATGGCATGAACCTTAAAGCATCTCCAGGCCAGGCCCAGGGGAAACGCCTGAATCGGCAGTAGCTCGCGAGCCTGGCTCGGGCGACGCTGGGAAGGGCGACGCGCTTCTCTCCTCGTGCGACCAGGGAGATGGCGCTAGCTCGCTCGCGTCGCTGAAAAATCGGCGGGAGGATATCGGCTCACCTCCCGCCGAGTCCGCCCTATTTAGCCCCCTCCCTCACCGCCCCAACTTTCGCCACCATTCTCCCCCTTTCGAGCTTTTCCGCCGACACGCATCGGCACTGACGAGCAGGTAAGCGGTGCATCTTCATCGGCCGGCGGTCCATGGTGTCGGCGGTCCTTCACCGGCCGGCGGTGATCTTCTACGACCGTTCTCCCCTCGTCCTCGAGCTGCAGCCATGGCCTCTGTGAGTTCAATCCCCCTTTCTCTCTGTTCCTTCTAGCTAGATCTGAGCGGCAGCTATGGTTTGATGTAGATGCATGGTTGATTAGTGCTCTGATCTGTGAGCTCATATGGTTGATTGCTATGTTGCGGTTGCAATTTGTGGTAGGGTTAGATGTTCAAGCATGTGGTAGGCTAGATTAGTAGTAGAGTTTGAAGTTGAACCTTGTGCTTGTGTTGATTCGTGCTTAGATCTGTAATTTGTAGCTATTGGTGGTCCATTTGTGGCATGATGTTTGTTGTAGATGTATGTTCCTGCTCATAGATTGTCCGGTATGCTTAGTATGATAGCGATGAACCATGTGCTTAGTATGATAGTGATGAAGTATGTTCTTGGTATGATAGTGATGAACCATGTACATGTATGCTCCTGCTTTCATGGATTGTTCGGTATGTTGTGTGCTATGCTTACTGTCAATGCGTGCTACGATTGTAGGACATGACCACGCAGACGCAGGATCTTAGTCAGACCCTTGTCCTGTCCGACAGCCATTTGCTCCGTCGTTTGTCGAGGACTCGTTGCCTATGTCCGAGATGGCACCTGATTCAGAGGTGTTCGCGTCTGATTCTGTCTATATGCCAGTAGTGCTCGTTGAGAAAACTTCTGCTGCTACTGCTGCCGTTGCACTCAAGATAGCAACAGCAAAAGCAAAGAAGGATGGTAGGTCGAACAACATGAAGTGGCAGCCGTTCATGTCCATGTTCATGCTGAACAAGATGTGTGAGCTCATCTCTAGTGGAATTAGGACTGACAATGGCTTCAAGGAGGTGCACTTGAACACCATTTGTGAAGCAGGTGTTCGAGTTTTGTGGGCAGGAGGTGTCCGCCACCCAGGTGTACAACCACCTGAGGAAGTGGAGAGGTCGATGGATCCAAGTGTCCAAGCTGAGAGACCTTAGCGGCGCCTCATGGGATGAGAACACTTGCTCCATAGTTCTGGAGGCAGAGCCCTATGCCGGCCATGTCGCGGTTAGATCACAGCCCTCTTCCTTTTCATACTGTCCACCATTGCCTACTCCTAATCGTAACTAACAACACTTGTGTTTCATTCTTAGGACCACCCAAGGGACGCTGAGTTCCTCAACACATCCATACAAAATTACAACCAGATGCAGCACATCTTCTCCTTCGGGCTGGCAACTGGGAAGCATGCCATGGGCTCGGGGGAGCCTCTTGGTTCTCCCATGCCAGACTTTCCTGGGACCCCGGACGTCGAGGTCGTTTATGGCCCTGATAAGCCCTTCGACAAGCCCTTTGACCCCATCCATGATAGGAAGAGGAAGAGAGGAGGCCTGATGGAGGAGGAGATCAATGTCTTTTGCAGCATGACTGAGGCGGTGAAGGAGGTGGCAACAGCCATCAGGGAGTGCAAGCCCCTCGACGTCCACCCTGACCTGTATGGCGTTGTCATGACCCAGGGTGGCTTCAGCGACGAGGCTCTCATGGCAGCTCTCGGCCACCTGCTTGACAACAAGGCCCAGGGTGTTGGGTTCGTTTCCATTGCAGACGCTCACAGGGTGTTGTCGCTCAGGAGCTGGCTGGGTAAACACTACTACTAGAGTAGCGCTGCCTATGAGCGTGCATGATCCCCGACGACGATGGCGGTGGCGACGACGATGACGATGACGACGTACATTTTGTGTAGCTAGGGCTCAAAAACTATTTGATGGTCTGTATATTTTGGTGAGGTGGCATATACTAACCCCTCACAATGATGGTGAACTTGCGGTGGTAGGGTAACACCATGGTAGTGCTAGGTAGAACTTGCTATGCCGTATGATCATGCATGCTTTACTTCTTCTCCTCTGCTCCATTGTTGTTTGTGTGCTACTTTGCTTGCTACTTGTGTGCTCCATTGATTTGCTGCTTCAACTCTTGTTCTTGTGCATTGCTAGGGCAAGTGGTATACCGTGTTCGTCGGTAAGGCTCCAGGGGTTTACAGTTCATGGGAAGAAGCCAGTGCACAAGTGGCATCGTATAGCAACGACAGGCATAGAGGGTTCAAGACTAGGCAGACAGCAGAACTGGCATACTCCAACTGGGTGCGAAAGCACGGAGGCAGCAGTGTTGACAGTAGCAAGGTTGGAGGTGTCAAAGTGGAAGGTGCTAAGGTGGATTGTCAGTTTGGGCTGAAGCTGAAGAACTTCATCATCTTCGCCCAGTTCATCACCATTGTTGTGCTGTGGCGTTGGTGTGCTAGGTGTGATCATTGTGGGTAAGCTCACCAACTAGGGTACAAGCTAAGCACACCATGTACGCTGTATGCAAGCAAACGTCGTGTTCATGTGCCACTTGGGCCAATGCAGGAAACCAAACAGAGTGCACTTGCGTATTACCTAATGTAGGGATACTAGGTGCAGGCAACCAAACAATTTGCAGATGACGCATTTGGGGTTGTGTTTGCTCAACCAGACTGGATTAAGATATGTATGCAGTGCAGCTGTTGTTCACAACATGAGCCAAACACGCCCACAATGAAAGCGGTCGCCACACCGGACCCGAAAAGTAACGACACTCCACCGACCCGCCAACCCCTCACAAGTGGTACCTGACACGGTATACACCAATAGCCAAACAACACATTTTTTTTGAGGTAAAGACCCCCGGCTTTATTAATTCATGATGTTCATGGGGATAATTACAGAATCTTGTGGGGCGCCAAACCACACATGACGGCCAATCTCTAAAGAAATAGCAAATCTAGCTAAAGCATGAGCCTCAAAATTGCTCTTTCTACTATCAAAACGAAACCTGCATGCCCCAAACTCTTCTCTTCTGGTTGTTATCTCCTTCACTATGGCTGCATTTGCTCCTCCCGTTCTTTCTTCAATTTCTTTTATCACTGATTGGCAATCGGATGCAATCAGTAGGTGGTGTTCATCTAGGTCCAAAGCCAAAGAAAAAGCCTCCCTTGAAAGTGCGTTATATCGACTAGAGGGGGGTGAATAGGCGATTTTTATGAATTCTTCACTGAGGAATTTGCCGGTGAGGAAATTCCTTAGCGAAGTACTACTTGCAGCAGAATAAGTACTCAGAAGTAAGCATAACAGAATACAAGCATGGTCATCATGATGAAATGAAGACAAGCACTGAGTACAGAAAGCGTAATCACAGGATAACACAAGGTGAAGACAAACAGACTGAAGAAATTGGACTGAGGAAATTGAGAAAGTCTTCAGTCGAAGTCTTCAACCACAGATATGAACAAACACTCAACACGGTAATGAGGAAATGAAAGGGTTAAGGAAATAGAACCAGTTAGGTTGGTGAAGACAATGATTCGGTAGACCAGTTCCAACTGCTGTCTCAGTTGTACGTCTGGTTGGAGTGGCTGAGTATTTAAACTCGAGGACACACAGTCCCGGACACCCAATCGCTGAGCACGCAGCTCAGACACCCATCCTCATCAGATTCTCCTTGAACTAAGGTCACATGACCTCGCCCAATCACTCGTGGTAAGTCTTCAGGCGACTTCCAAACCTTCACAGACTTGGTCACTCGGCGATCCACAATTCCTCTTGGATGCTCTAGACCATGACGCCTAACCGTCTGGAAGAAGCACAGTCTTCAAAGGTAACAAGCGTCGGATCCACTCAGATCAATCTCTTGATGATGCTCAATCACTTTGGGTTTGTAGGGTTTGGTTTTGGGTTTTCCTCACTTGATGATTTTCTCTCAAAGTCCTCGGAGGATGGGTTGCTCTCAAATGACAAGTGTCAAGTTCTTCGGAGCAGCCAACCAGCTAGTGGTTGTAGGGGCGGCTATTTATAGCCTAGGGAGCAGCCCGACATGATAAGACATAAATGCCCTGCAATGATATGACCGTTAGGTGGATAAGATATTTTGGGACAGTGGCGCAAGAAGACAAAGAACGGTCGGAAATTTGACTCTCAAATTCCTCGGGCTATCATGTTCCTCATCGTAGGCACCAGACTGGCGAATTCCTAACTCCTCAGTTAGAACAAATTCCTCAGTGACTAGAAGAACTTCGTCTCTGTTACTGAAGAAATTGACTGAACTATATGAGATTTCCAAAGGCTTCAATCGAAGGGATTGGTAGGTGTAGGATTTTGAGTTGAGCATCACATGGAAATTTTTCCTTAGTATTTCCTCGACCCCCTTTAACAGTACGGTGTTTCCTATGACTCAAGAAAGATAAAATGAAACTACGAAAACAAAAGTCTTCACGCTTCATGTTCCTCAAATGAATACCAAGTCTTCAAGGTCACACCAATTTCTTCACTTTCAAAGTCTTCAGAAAGTCTTCAGAATATCAAAGTCTTCAGTCGAAGAACTTCATTTTCAGGGGTCGACTTTCTCTGTAAATATCAAACTCCTCGTAGACTTATAGACCTGTGTACACTCACAAACGCATTAGTCACATAACCTATAAGTCTTCAATACACCAAAATCACTAAGGGGCACTAGATGCACTTACATCCCTACAAGCCAAAGTTTCAAGTGTTGGTTGGTCTGTGATCGCATAGACCATTGCTGAACTGCCAAGGTACATGCCTCGCTCGTTCCTGCATACAACAGCGGCAGAGCCCCTTCCATTATGCGCAGAAATGACAGCGTCGACGTTGAACTTTGAGAATCCCGTAGGTGGCGGAACCCATGGTTCGCGAGCATTGCAGGGAGCTACCGAGTTTGCTCAGACATGTTGCGTATTACCTAATGTAGGGACTCTAGGTGCAGGCAACCAAACAATTTGCAGATGACGCATTTGGGGTTGTTTTTGCTCAACCAGACTGGATTAAGATGTGTATGCAATGCAGCTGTTGTTCACAACCTGAGCCAAACATGCCCACAATGAACGCGGTCGCCACACCGGACCCGAAAAGTAACGACACTCCACCGACCCGCCAACCCCTCACAAGTGGTACCCGACACGGTATACGCCAATAGCCAATCAACACATTTTTTTAGGTAAAGACCCCCGGCTTTATTAATTCATGATGTTCATGGGGATAATTACAGAATCATGTGAGGTGCCAAACCACACATGACGGCCAATCTCTAAAGAAATAGCAAATCTAGCTAAAGCATGAGCCTCAAAATTGCTCTTTCTACTCTCAAAACGAAACCTGCATGTCCCAAACTCTTCTCTTCTGGCTGTTATCTCCTTCACCATGGCTGCATTTGCTCCTCCCGTTCTTTCTTCAATGTCTTTTATCACGATTGGCAATCGGATGCAATCAGCGGTGGTGTTCATCTAGGTCCGAGCCAAAGACAAAGCCTCCCTACAAGCCAAAGTTTCGAAGCGTTGGTGGGTCTGTGATCGCATAGACCATTGCTGAACTACCAAGGTACATGTCTCGCTCGTCCCTGCATACAACAGCGGCAGAGCCCCTTCCATTATGCGCAGAAATGGCAGCGTCGACATTAAACTTTGATAATCCCGTAGGTGGCGGAACCCATGGTTCGCGAGCATTGCAGGGAGCTACCGAGTTTGCTTGAACATGTTGCGTATTACCTAATGTAGGGACCCTAGGTGCAGGCAACCAAACAATTTGCAGATGACGCATTTGGGGTTGTTTTTGCTCAACCAGACTGGATTAAGATATGTATGCAATGCAGCTGTTGTTCACAACTTGAGCCAAACACGCCCACAATGAACGCGATCGCCACACTTGACCCGAAAAGTAACGACACTCCACCGACCCGCCAACCCCTCACAAGTGGTACCCGACACAGTAAACGCCAATAGCCAAACAACACATACCAGACCCGGAAAGTAATGATGGTCGCCCGGCCCATCAACACCTTGGGAGAGGTGCCCGGCATAACCCGACAAAGGCACCAACAACCGAGCAAGACAAAGAGAAAATGAAACTACGAAAACAAAAGTCTTCACGCTTCATGTTCCTCAAATGAATACCAAGTCTTCACGCTTCATGTTCCTCAAATGAATACCAAGTCTTCAAGGTCACACCAATTTCTTCACTTTCAAAGTCTTTAGAAAGTCTTCAGAATATCAAAGTCTTCAGTCGAAGAACTTCATTTTTAGGGGTCGACTTTCTCTGTAAATATCAAACTCCTCATAGACTTATAGACCTGTGTACACTCACAAGCGATTAGTCCCTTAACCTATAAGTCTTCAATACACCAAAATCACTAAGGGCACTAGATGCACTTACAATCTCCCCCTTTTTGGTGATTGATGACAACATAGGTTAAGTTTTCAACGGTGATAAACATATGAAGTGTAAATACTGATATTGAGGAATTTGATTGCAAGATATAGAAGAACTCCCCCTGAAGGTGTGCATAGTGAGGAATTTGCTTTTGAGGCAATGCACATTTGAAGAGTTGAATCATGGAGATCTCCCCCTATATCTTGTAATTCATACACGCATTTGATATATAATATGAAGAATTTGAAATGCATGATGAAATATGGTGCCTGATGAAATTCAGCATGCGTGCAATGTCATTTACGAGGAATAAGCATGCCGAAAGCATCAAAAGTTTCAGAGCATAATGCAACAAAAGTATCAGCGCACCATCGGGTTTAAGATTACAACTCGATCCAAATAAAATTTTCAGAAGAACGAGAGTTGTAACTTAAAAAAATGCCCTTTATATAGACCTGCTTGAAGACTAACTCAGATTTCTCCCCCTTTGTCATCAAATGACCAAAAGGATCGAAACTGAGGACTAACGCCCCTGAAGAATTTCAAGTCGATGGAGGAGCGCCAGCGTTGTCGGGGTTGTTTGTTGTAGCAGGGCCTGCCGCAGTGTCGTCCAAATCTTCATTCTCATGAGTGTCACGTGATGAAGAATAAAAGCTGGCCACCAGTGGAGGAACTTTGACCCTCTTGAGTTTCTTCGGAGGAGGTGCAGACCAGTCAAATTCTTCCTTGAGACCCATAGTCTCCAGTTTTTCGGCGCTATAGACATGAGTGAGGACAGCCCAGGTGCGGTTGAAGGTTTCATGAAGGTAGTATTGGTTCTTCTTCACTGCATTGTGTGTTGAGGTCATATTGTGAAGAAGTGCACCAAATTGACGCTTTACCCATTTGTGATTGCGATCAACCTTCTGATGAAGACTGAGGAGTAACTCACGGTCAGTCATCACCCTGGGTGCTGTGGCTTGAGGATTTTGCTTGGCTGAGGTATTTATGCGGAGTCATGTGTGGCGAGTCGTCATTGGTAGAGTAAGATGCAGCCTTGCGAAATTGACCATCCAATGGACGAATGCCTTCATCGATCACAGCAGCGGCCTTGCCTTTATCATCAGCTGATGAAAATGTCCGTTTGAGGACTTCAATGGGAGGCAAGTAGCTGCAGTGGTTCAGAGTGTCAGCTTTGTAATTCAGTGAAGACCTTGCCCTGATGAATCTCATAATCCAAGGCGATAAGGCTTCAAATAATGGTGACATAGCAATATTGCCCAGAGTCCTCATGAAGAAATCATGGAAGTTGATGGGAACACCATGAATGATGTTGAAAAGCATATTCTTCATGATGCCAACGACTTCTTCATCATTTGAGTCGTGGCCTTTGATAGGACTCATTGTCTTCGTCAGAATGCGATAGACAGTCCTAGGCACATCTGAGAATTCCTTGACGAGGAATTTGGTTCGAGGGCCTGCCCGAGCTTCAAAGGCTTCATGTGCACTTGCATATAGTGATTTGTCATTCAGGTCACCAGAGATGCAACGTGCACTGTCATGGGGAGGATTGAGAGGAAAGACACGAAGCAATTCAGTTACCGGTGCCTTGTAGTGAGTGTTTTCAGTCATCCAGTCCAACACCCATGAGTTGACATCTTCAGCGTCTCCAGTGATATGCAAGGTTGCGTAGAATCAAGAATGAGTTCTTCATTCCAATCGCAAATGTCAGTGCAGAAATTGAGTAATCCTGCATCGTGAAGAACACTGAGGACTGGCTCGAAGCATGGCAGAGATTCCATGTCCACGTGAGGAATATGTGCATGATCGAAGATTTTGTCTTTGTCAAACAACACAGAGGAATAGAAGTTGGCTTGACTAGTAGTCCAGAAACGCCTCTTCCTTATGCGAGCAGAGTCATAAGGGTTGTAGTCAGTGAAGAATACATGCTCGGCAAAGAAATCTTCAGCCTTGAACTTATGTTTGCTTGAGAACGGATTCTTCGGCTTTGGCAGAGGGGTGTCAGTGAGTTGCATCACCACCTCAGGAATCGCGAGCTCAGGTTCAGGCTGAGGAATTTCTGCTTCCTCTTTGTGTGCAACCTGAGGATCAGCATCAGCAGGTTCTTCAGCACTAGCGGCTGGAATGTCTTCATGCACAGAGGGAGTGGGTTGAGTTTCTTCAGAGCCCATTTGAACTGTTGTTGCAGGGGACTGCGGAATCTGTTGGATAGGTGTGAAGAGAGGAGTATTGGGATGCTGACTTTCCCAAAAATCATCATTCATCACAGGTGTGGTGCATCCTATATCCACATCTTCACCTTCAATTTCCTCAACACTAGCCTCCTCAGCTGTGAACTGAGGCATAGGTGAGGAAATGACAGGCGTTGAAGGGATTTCATCCACTTCAATTTCTTCATCAATCTGCTCTGACGAAGCAGCAGAATGATTTTCTTCATCAGATCCGCTTGGGATCTCATAGTCTTCTCCAAAAGGAACAAGGTCCTTTGATGGTATGGAGGAAATCGGAACAGCATCAATTGGATTTTCAAAGGAGCTGGTCATGGGCTTCATTTTCTTCGCAGCCGAAGAATTTGACGCAGCTGATGCCTTCCTTTTCATCACTGCAGCTCGCTCTGCAGCCTTGGTTTTCTTCACATCAGAGGCTGATGGAAGAATTGGAGTTGTTGTAGGCGCAGGAGGAGCTGAGGAATCCGGTTCATTTTCTTCAGGCGCAACTAATGCAGTTGCCCTGATCTCTTGAGTTTCTTCAGGCGCACCACTAGTGGATGCCCTGGCAATTTCTTCAGCGGCTGGAATTTCTTCACCAGCCCTGGAACTAGAATTTTCTTTAGCAGGCTGAAAGTCATCAGCGGTGCTGTCATGTTCTTCAGCAGGCTGAGCAGAGTCTGCAGCCTGAAGATTTTCTTGTTGCGATGGGGCTGCAACATTGGTGAATTTCTTCGAGATTGACGAATCTCACTTTAGCTCCTTGCCAATCAGCATAGTAGGCATCAAAGTCTTTGCTGAGGGCTTGAATTTCAGACTGATCCTGAAGAAGTTCCTCAGGTGTCATTCTGACAACGTTATTCTTCAGGAGCTTCTCCTTTCTGTATTGAGCTTTCTTGATCTCTCTTGCCTTTTCAAACTTTCATTTCTCCTCAGTGATGAAATGGGTCAGCATGTGACTTTGACCAGGAGTCAGATGAAAATTAGGCATAGGGGTGTTAGGATCCTTGTGCCAGAGGTCAATGTAGTCGAGGATCTTCCTCGGATCCAAAAGCAGTGGCACAGATGTGCCTTTGGCTCGAGCGGCCTTCACTTGTCTGTCTCTGATGATTTCTGCAAGTTCATCATCAGAGGCTTCATCATCAGAAGGCACGTGAAACACGACCTGTTTCTTCTTTGGACTTGGCCGAGGACCGCGTCCAGCTGTTGCTTTAGTCTTCAACAGTGTGGGGCCTGATGAGGAAATTGGTGCAGCTGAGGAACTCGCTAAAACACCAGAGGCAATCGAGAAACCAGTAGTCCTTTGACATGTAGCCGATGCACAGAGCCGAGGACTTTGAAGGAGCTGCTGTGGACTTTGGTGGAGCGAGAGCGGTGTGAGGAATTTGCCGTGAGGGCATTATCGAGAACTTGGCCGTGAGGGCGCTGTTGGTGAAGCACTTGGCTTATGAGCAGGCTTCTTTGGCATGGATTTCCTCGGTTTGACCGAGGCCTCGAGAGAGTGATAGCGATGGCGAATCCTCATTGAATTTCTTCACCGCCTCCTTGGCTTGTCTTGCCAATTTAGCTTGGCGCTTAGCCCATTCTTCGAGGAAAGTCCTCACCACGCTTGAGGCTTGTGGGGTCACTACTTGGCGGTGCCAATGGAGCTCTTGGGCATGGAGGGTTGAGGGCTAATTTCTCATGTACTTTGGAGTAACATATCTCAGATTCCTCCATTCCCTTGCCCATCTCCGCTCAATCCTCAGATGCGCACCTTGCGCTGATTTTTGTTTTCTTTGCCAAATTTTGCTTCATCAGGTGTGCAATAGTCAACATAAATTTCCTCAGGGATTTCAAACGCAGTCATAACCTCGTGTTTCTTTCCTCCTTTCTGCGGCTTCATCATTCGCCATATTCTTCATTGAGGAATTTGAACAATCGAATTCTCTGAAGAAGTATGCAGTTTTTCTTCGAGGAACGCTGCAAATGAGTTAAGTTGATGAGAACCTAGTGATTCAGCAGCAGACATGAGTACCTGTGAACAGAGTTTAGGTGCGAGGAATTTGGAGAGGTCATATGCGTTCTCAGAAGGTTTTTTTTTTGAAAAGAACAAGTTTTGAGGAATTTGACCAGATGAGTCTTGAGGAATTTCACTAAGCGTTCTTGTCTTAGGTTCCAGAGTTGTACAGATCGAAGATCCACACAATTAGGGAATCTTGAAGAAAGTGATTGCTTAGAGAAACAGTTCAAGATCATATGATGTGTGAGGTGTTTATATGTGTGAAGATTTGAAGAATAAACACCTTTGAAGATTTTCAGGAAAGTTTGAGAATCAAAGCGAGTAATAAAAGTAACTTTTAATTACCCGAAGTGAAGAACACGATTTAACCGAGAAGAACAGATGTGAAGTTCGTCAGGTTAGATCTCCCACGCCCTAACTTGGCAGAGGAAGACAGCTACGACGGCGGCGGATTGAAGATTTCCGCGGCCGGCGTGAGTACGACTGCGACGAGGTCGAGGCAGCGAAGCTCTTCCTCACCGGCGACGATGGAGTAGCGGCGCCGCTAGGGTTTGAGGAGCTCGAGCGGGAGAGAAGCGATCGAGCGGGGTAAATGAAGTGTGGAAGGGGAGAGGGGTATTTCTAGAGACGGTGAAAAACTGTTCGCCCGAAGATTTGGGACGAACGTGCCCCTGCCCTTTCTCCTTCTCGCGACATGTGTCACCCACGTACTGTGTAGTTGAGATCGTGTACGATCATGGGTGAATAGAATAATGCATCGTGGGATGCGGAATGGTTTGAGCGGCAAAACCGAAAATTTTTGATAAGATTAGTTTTAAAGTTTCGTTCGCAATTTCTTCAGCTGACAAGGACACAGTGAAGATTTTGAACGAGTTTCAAATAGAACGCACATGAAGAATTTGTGAATAGATTGGGTTGAGTATAGCATAGAGGGGGAAGGGTCCGATCACATTCACTTAGCAGAAAACGCAACATGAAGATTTAGCCATAAGTTGTTGGAAATATGCCCTAGAGGCAATAATAAAAGTATTATTATATTTCCTTGTTCATGATAATTGACTTTTATTCATGCTATAACTGTATTATCCGGAAATCGTAATACACGTGTGAATACATAGACCACAATATGTCCCTAGTGAGCCTCTAGTTGACTAGCTCGTTGTGATCAACAGATAGTCATGGTTTCCTGGCTATGGACATTGGATGTCATTGATAACGGGATCACATCATTAGGAGAATGATGTGATGGACAAGACCCAATCCTAAGCATAGAAAAAGGTCGGTAGTTCGCTTGCTAGAGCTTTTCCAATGTCAAGTATCTCTTCCTTAGACCATGAGATCGTAACTCCCGGATACCGTAGGAGTGCTTTTGGTGTATCAAACGTCACAACGTAATTGGGTGACTATAAAGGTGCACTACAGGTATCTCCGAAAGTGTCATTGGGTTGACACGGATCGAGATGGATTTGTCACTCCGTAAACGGAGAGGTATCTCTGGGCCCACTCGGTAGGACATCATCATAATGTGCACAATGTGACCAAGGGGTTGATCACGGATGATGTGTTACGGAACGAGTAAAGAGACTTGCCGTAACGAGATTGAACAAGGTATCGGTATACCGACGATCAAATCTCGGGCAAGTATAATACCGCTAGACAAAGGGAATTGTATACGGATCGATCGAGTCCTTGACATCGTGGTTCATCCGATGAGATCATCGTGGAACATGTGGGAGCCAACATGGGTATCCAGATCCCGCTGTTGGTTATTGACCGGAGAACGTCTCGGTCATGTCTACATGTCTCCCGAACCCGTAGGGTCTACACACTTAAGGTTCGATGACGCTAGGGTTATAAAGGAAGTTTGTATGTGGTTACCGAATGTTGTTCGGAGTCCCGGATGAGATCCCGGACGTCACGAGGAGTTCCGGAATGGTCTGGAGGTAAAGATTTATATAAGGGAAGTCCTATTTTGGCCATCGGAAAATGTTCGGGATTTTTCGGTATTGTACCGGGAAGGTTCTAGAAGGTTCCGGAGTGGGGCCCACCTGCATGGGGGGACCCACATGAACGTGGGTAGTGGGGAAAAGGCCCCACACCCCTGGTCAAGGCGCACCAAGATCCCCCCTTAGAAGGAATAAGATCATATCCCGAAGGGATAAGATCAAGATCCCTAAAAAAGGGGGATAACAATCGGTGGGGAAGGAAATGATGGGATTTCTTTCCTCCCACCTTTGCCAACGCCCCAATGGACTTGGAGGGCAAGAAACCAGCCCCCTCCACCCCTATATATAGTGGGAGGCGCATGGGAGCTTCACGCCTCCTGGCGCAGCCCTCCCTCTCCCAAGTACTCCTCTTCTCCCGCGGTGCTTGGCGGCCTCGCAGATTGCCACGCTCCTCCACCACCACCACGCCTGTTGTGCTGCTGCTGGATGGAGTCTTCCTCAACCTCTCCTCTCTCTTTGCTGGATCAAGGCATGGGAGACGCCACCGGCTGTACGTGTGTTGAACGCGGAGGTGCCGTCCGCTCGCACTAGGATCTCGGTGATTTGGATCACGACGAGCACGACTCCTTCAACCCCGTTCTCTTGAACGCTCGCTTAGCAATCTACAAGGGTATGTAGATGCACTCTCCTTCCCTCGCTGCTGGTTTCTCCATAGATAGATCTTGGTGACACGAGGAAAATTTTGAATTTCTGCCACGCTCCCCAACAAAGGGCATCATGAGCTAGGTCTATTGCGTAGATTCTTTGCACGAATAGAACACAAAGTAGTTGTGGGCGTTGATTTTGTTCAATATGCTTACCGTTACTAGTCCAATCTTGTTTCGACGGTATTGTGGGATGAAGCGCCCGGACCGACCTTACACGCATTTTACATGAGACAGGTTCCACCGATTGACATGCACTTGTTGCATAAGGTGGCTAGCGGTGCCGCCTCCCACTTTAGTCGGATCGGATTCGATGAAAAGGGTCCTTATGAAGGGTAAATAGAAATTGGCATATCACGTTGTCGTTTTATGAGGTAAGAAACGTTTGCTAGAAACCCATAGCAGCCACGTAAAACATGCAACAACAACTAGAGGACGTCTAACTTGTTTTTGCAGGGTATGCTATGTGATGTGATATGGCCAAGAAGAATGTGATGTATGAGATTGATCATGTTCTTGTAATAGGAATCACGACTTGCATGTCGGTGAGTATGACAACCGGCAGGAGCCATAGGAGTTGTCTTTATTTATTGTATGACCTGCGTGTCATTGAACAACGCCATGTAATTACTTTACTTTATTGCTAACCGGTAGCCATAGTAGTAGAAGTAATAAGTTGGCGAGACAACTTCATGGAGACACGATGATGGAGATCATGATGATGGAGATCATGGTGTCATGCCGGTAACGATGATGATCATGGAGCCCCCAAGATGGAGATCAAAAGGAGCAAAATGATATTGGCCATATCATGTCACTATTTGATTGCATGTGATGTTTATCATGTTTAAGCATCTTGTTTACTTAGAACGACGGTAGTAAATAAGATGATCCCTTACAAAAATTTCAAGAAGTGTTCTCCCCTAACGGTGCACCGTTGCTAAAGTTCGTCGCTTCTAAGCACCACGTGATGATCGGGTGTGATGGATTCTTACGTTCACATACAACGGGTGTAAGGCAGATTTACACACGCGAAACACTTAGGGTTAACTTGACGATCCTAGCATGTACAGACATGGCCTCGGAACACAGAGACCGAAAGGTCGAGCATGAGTCATATAGTAGATATGATCAACATGAAGATGTTCACCGATGATGACTAGTCCGTCTCATGTGATGATCGGACACGGCCTAGTTGACTCGGATCATGTAATCACTTAGATGACCAGAGGGATGTCTATCTGAGTGGGAGTTCATAAGATGAACTTAATTATCCTGAACATAGTCAAAAGATCTTTGCAAATTATGTCGTAAGCTCGCGCTTTAGTTCCACTGTTTAGATATGTTCCTAGAGAAAATATAGTTGAAAGTTGACAATAGCGATTATGCGGACAGTAGAAAGCTTATGTCCTTAATGCACCGCTCAGTGTGCTGAACCCCAAACGTCGTTTGTGGATGTTGCGAACATCGGACATGCACGTTTAGATAACTACGTGATAGTTCAGTTAAACGGTTTAGAGTTGAGGCACCAAAAGACGTTTTCAAAACATCGCGGAACATATGAGATGTTTCGAGGGCTGAAATTGGGATTTCAGGCTCGTGCCCATGTCAAGAGGTATGAGACCTCCGACGATTTTCTTAGCCTGCAAACTAAGGGAGAAAAGCTTAATCGTTGAGCTTGTGCTCAGAATGTCTGAGTGCAACAATCACTTGAATCAAGTGGGAGTTGATCTTCCAGATGAGATAGTGATGTTTCTCCAAAGTCATTGCCACCAAGCTGCTAGAGCTTCGTGATGAACTATAACATATCAGGGATAGATATGATGATCCTTGAGGTATTCGTGATGTTTGACACCGCGAAAGTAGAAATCAAGAAGGAGCATCAATTGTTGATGGTTGGTGAAACCACTAGTTTCAAGAAAGGCAAGGGCAAGAAGGGATACTTCACGAAACGGCAAATCAGCTGCTGCTCTAGTGAAGAAACCCAAGGTTGAACCCAAACCCGAGACTAAGTGCTCCTGTAATAAGGGGAACAACCACTGGAGCGGAATTACCCTAGATGCTTGGTAGATGAGAAGGCTGGCAAAGTCAATAGAAGTATATTGGGTATACATTATGTTAATGTGTACTTTACTAGTACTCCTAGTAGCACCAGGGTATTAGATACCGGTTCGGTTGCTAAGTGTTAGTAACTCGAAATAAAAGCTACGGAATAAACGGAGACTAGCTAAAGGTGAGCTGACGATATGTGTTGGAAGTGTTTCCAAGGTTGATGTGATCAAGCATCGCACGCTCCCTCTACCATCGAGATTTGGTGTTTATGCTGAGCATAGACATGATTGGATTATGTCTATCGCAATACGGTTATTCATTTAAGGAGAATAATGGTTACTCTATTTATTTGAATAATACCTTCAATGGTCTTGCACCTAAAGGAATGGTTTATTGAATCTCGATCGTAGTGATACACATTTTCATGCCAAAAAGATATAAGATAGTAATGATAGTACCACTTACTTGTGGCACTACCATGTAAGTCATATTGGTGTAAACGCATGAAGAAGCTCCATGTTGATGGATCTTTGACTCACTCGTTTTGAAAAGTTTGAGACATGCTAACCATGTCTATTGGTGTATACGCATGAAGAAACTCCATGCAGATGGATCGTTTGGACTCACTTGATTTTGAATCACTTGAGATATGCAAATCATACCACATGGGCAAGATGACTAAAAGCCTCATTTTTCAAAGAAATGGAACAAGATAGCAACTTGTTGGAAGTAACACATTTTGATGTGTGCAGTCCAATGAGTGCCGAGGCATGCAAATGAATATCGTTATGTTCTTACTTCACGATGATTCGAGTAGATGTAGAGTATATTTACTTGATGAAACACAAGTCTGAATTATTGAATGGTTCAAGTAATTTCAGAGTGAAGTTGAAGATCATCGTGACAAGAGGATGAAATGTCTATGATATGATCATAGAGATGAGTATCTGAGTTACGAGCTTTGGCACGCAATTAAGACATTGTGGAAATTGTTTCACAATTAATACCGCCTGGAACACCATAGTTTGATGGTGTGTCCGAACATCATAGTTGCACCCTATTGGATATGGTGCGTACCATGATGTCTCTTATCAAATTACCACTATCGTTTATGGATTAGGCATTAGAGACAACCACATTCACTTTAAATAGGGCACCACGTAATTCCGTTGAGATGACACCGTATGAACTATGGTTTAGAGAAACCTAAGCTGTCGTTTCTTAAAGGTTTGGGGCTGCGACGCTTATGTGAAAAAGTTTCAGGTTGATAAGCTCGAACCCAAAACGGATAAAATGCATCTTCATAGGACACCCAAAACAGTTGGGCATACCTCCTAATTCAGATCCGAAAAACAATAGGGATTGTTTCTTGAATCGGGTCCTTTCTCGAGGAAAAGTTTGTCTCGAAAAGTTGAGTGGGAGGATGGTGGAGACTTGATGAGGTTATTGAACCGTCACTTCAACTACTGTGTAGCAGGGAATAGGAAGTTGTTCCTGTGGCACCTACACCAATTGAAGTGGAAGCTTATGATAGTGATCATGAAGCTTCAGATCAAGTCACTACCGTACCTCGTAGGGTGACAAGGATGCGTACTACTTTAGAGTGGTACAGTAATCCTGTCTTGAAGGTCATGTTGCTAGACAACAATGAACCTACGAGCTATGGAGAAGCGATGGTGGGCCCATATTCCGACAAATGGTTAGAAGCCATGAAATTCGAGATAGGATCCATGTATCAGAACAAAGCATGGACTTTGGTGGACTTGCCCGATGATCGGCAAGCCATTGAGATAAATGGATCTTTAAGAAGAAGACGGACGTGGACGGTAATGTCACCGTCTATGAAGCTCGACTTGTGGCGAAGAGTTTTTCACAAGTTCAAGGAGTTGACTACAATGAGATTTTCTCATCCGTAGCGATGCTTAAGTCCATCGGAATCATGTTAGCATTAGCTGCATTTATGAAATCTGGCAGATGGATGTCAAAACGAGTTTCCTTACCAATTTCGTAAGGAAAGGTTGTATGTGATACAATCAGAAAGGTTTTGTCGATCCTAAGGATGCTAAAAGGTATGCTAGCTCCAAATGATCCTTCTAAGGATCGGAGTAAGCATCTCGGAGTTGGAATATGTACTTTGATAAGATGATCAAAGATTTTGGGTTTATACAAATTTATGAGAAACTTGTATTTCCAAAGAAGTGAGTGGGAGCACTATAGAATTTCTGATGAGTATATGTTGTTGACATATTGTTGATCAGAAATGATATAGAAATATCTGGAAAGCATATAGGGTTATTGGAAAGTGTTTTTCAATAGAAAACCTGGATTAAGCTGCTTGAACATTGAGCATCAAGATCTATGAGGATAGATCAAAACGCTAAATGGCAAAATGAGCACATACCTTGACATGATCTTGAAGGTGTTCAAGATGGACCAGTCAAAGAAGGAGTTCTTGCCTGAGTTGTAAGGTATGAAGTTAAGATTTAAAGCTCGACCACGGCAGAAGAGAGAGAAAGGACGAATGTCGTCCCCTATGCTTCAGACATAGGCTCTATAGTATGCTATGCTGTGTAGCGCACCGGAAGTGTGCCTTGCCATGAGTTAGTGTACAAGAATGATCCAGGAATGGATCATTGGACAACGGTCAATATTATCCTTAGAGGAATAAGGATATGTTTCTCGATTATGGAGGTGATAAAGAGTTCGGCGTAATGGGTTACGTCGATACAAGCTTTAACACATATCCGAGTGACTCTGAGTAGCAAACCGGATACGTATAGTGGAGCAACCATTTGAAATAGCTCCAAGTGGAGCGTGAAAGCAGCGTTTACAATATGACCTAGAAATTTGCAAAGCACACACGGATCTGAAAGGTTCAGACCCGTTGACTAAAACCTCTCTCACAAGCAAAACATGATCAAACCCCAGAATTCATTTGATGATGTTGGCCACATGGTGATGTGACCTGTGAGTGTTAATCACATGGCGATGTGAACTAGATTATTGACTCTAGTGCAAGTGGGAGACTGTTGGAAATATGCCCTAGAGGCAATAATAAAAGTATTATTATATTTCCTTGTTCATGATAATTGTCTTTATTCATGCTATAAGCGTATTATCCGGAAATCGTAATACACGTGTGAATACATAGACCACAATATGTCCCTAGTGAGCCTCTAGTTGACTAGCTCTTTGTGATCAACAGATAGTCATGGTTTCCTGGCTATGGACATTGGATGTCGTTGATAACGGGATCACATCATTAGGAGAATGATGTTGATGGACAAGACCCAATCCTAAGCATAGCACAAAGATCGTGTAGTTCGTTTGCTAGAGCTTTTCCAATGTCAAGTATCTCTTCCTTAGACCATGAGATCGTAACTCCCGGATACCGTAGGAGTGCTTTGGGTGTATCAAACGTCACAACGAATCGGGTGACTATAAAGGTGCACTACAGGTATCTCCGAAGTGTGTCATTGGGTTGACACGGATCGAGATCGGATTTGTCACTCCGTAAACGGAGAGGTATCTCTGGGCCCACTCGGTAGGACATCATCATAATGTGCACAATGTGACCAAGGGGTTGATCACGGGATGATGTGTTACGGAACGAGTAAAGAGACTTGCCGTAACGAGATTGAACAAGGTATCGTATACCGACGATCGAATCTCGGGCAAGTATAATACCGCTAGACAAAGGGAATTGTATACGGATCGATCGAGTCCTTGACATCGTGGTTCATCCGATGAGATCATCGTGGAACATGTGGGAGCCAACATGGGTATCCAGATCCCGCTGTTGGTTATTGACCGAGAACGCCTCGATCATGTCTACATGTCTCCCGAACCCGTAGGGTCTACACGCTTAAGGTTCGATGGACGCTAGGGTTATAAAGGAAGTTTGTATGTGGTTACCGAATGTTGTTGAGTCCGGATGAGATCCCGGACGTCACGAGGAGTTCCGGAATGGTCCGGAGGTAAAGATTTATATATGGGAAGTCCTATTTTGGCCATCGGAAAATGTTCGGGATTTTTCGGTATTGTACCGGAAGGTTCTAGAAGGTTCCGGAGTGGGGCCCACCTGCATGGGGGGACCCACATGAACGTGGGTAGTGGGGAAAGGCCCCACACCCCTGGTCAAGGCGCACCAAGATCCCCCCTTAGAAGGAATAAGATCATATCCCGAAGAGATAAGATCAAGATCCCTAAAAAGGGGATAACAATCGGTGGGGAAGGAAATGATGGGATTTCTTTCCTCCCACCTTGCCAACGCCCCAATGGACTTGGAGGGCAAGAAACCAGCCCCTCCACCCCTATATATAGTGGGAGGCGCATGGGAGCTTCACGCTTCTCGGCGCAGCCCTCCCCCTCCCAAGTACTCCTCTTCTCCCGTGGTGCTTGGCGAAGCCTGCGCAGATTGCCACGCCTCCACCACCACCACGCCTGTTGTGCTGCTGCTGGATGGAGTCTTCTCAACCTCTCCTCTCTCCTTGCTGGATCAAGGCATGGGAGACGTCACCGGGCTGTACGTGTGTTGAACGCGGAGGTGCCGTCCGTTCGGCACTAGGATCTCCGGTGATTTGGATCACGACGAGTACGACTCCTTCAACCCCGTTCTCTTGAACGCTTCCTCTTAGCAATCTACATGGGTATGTAGATGCACTCTCCTTCCACTCGTTGATGGTTTCTCCATAGATAGATCTTGGTGACACGTAGGAAAATTTTGAATTTCTGCTACGTTCCCCAACATAAGTGAATGCTGTAGAGGACATAAACTCATATATATATATATAGCCAATTCAGAAAAACGACGGAAACAGTGAAGATTTTGCAAAGTTGAAGAATTTGAAAAACTGAAGAATTTCAAAACTGAGGAAAAACTCAAAATGAAGATTTTCAACTTTGGTGGTGGCGTGACCCACCGTATAAGAATGATGATTTCAGACACCGCGTACAATTGTCGTAGGGTTCTGAGAATCAAATTCTTCATTAATTTCTTCACACTTAGAGTGTTATTCTTCATTGATTGAAGAAAAACGTTTCTTCATGTGTTGTACATCTAAGTCATCAATTTTGCATAAATGTCAGGATGTGTGTCCTATTCAAAGAACATTCGAAGATTCTAAGATATTTAGCTCACACCGCAACTTGCTAAATCTCTTCTCATCCAAGGGCTTAGTGAAGATATCAGCTAGCTGTTCTTCAGTCTTCACGTGCTCGATGGAGATGTCTCCCTTCAACACATGATCACGAAGAAAATGATGACGAATCTGAATGTGCTTTGTCTTCGAGTGCTGAACTGGGTTGTGAGCAATCTTGATGGCACTCTCATTGTCACAGAGGAGAGGCACATTCTTCACGTTGATGCCATAGTCCTTGAGTGTTTGCTTCATCCAAAGCAGTTGAGCACAGCAAAAGCCAGCAGTAATGTATTCAGCTTCCGCGAGAGACAAGGATACATGATTCGCTTTCTTCGAGGACCAATGCACCAAAGATCGTCCGAGGAAATGACAAGTGCCGAAGTTGACTTGCGGTCCACACGATCACCAAAGATAGTCGAGTCGAATATCCAATGAGATCAAAATCGAGCCCTTGGGGTACCATAATCCTAGTGTTGGTGTGTGAGCTAGATATCAAGAATATGCTTCACAGCCTTATGGTGTGATTCCTTCGTGCAGCTTGAAATCGGGCACATATGCAAACACTAAGCATTATATCTGGCCTAGATGCACATAACTACAATAAAGAACCAATCATGGAGCGGTATACCTTGTGATCGAAGTCAATACCATTTTCATCAGTGCATAGATGGCCATTTGTGGGCATAGGAATTTTGATGCCTTTGAAATCTTGCATGCCGAATTTTCTCAGTACATCTTTGTGGTATTTCTCCTGAGATATGAATATACCATTGTGTTGTTGACGAATTTGAAGACCTAAGAAGAATTTCAACTCTCCCATCATAGACATTTGATATTCTTCACTCATCATATAGGCAAATTCATCACTATAACATTGGTCAGTACAGCCAAAGATAATATCATCAACGTATATTTGGCACATAAACAGTTCACCATCATAAGATTAGTAAAGAGAGTAGGTTCGAGTGAACCGGGTGTGAAGCCATTCTTCACGAAGAATTCCTTCAATGTATCATACCACGCCCGAGGGGCTTGCTTGAGGCCATAGAGGGCCTTATTGAGTCTGAAGACTTTGTCAGGATTCTTTGGATCTTCAAAACCTGGGGGTTGAGCAACATATACTTCTTCCTCAAGCTTACCATTGAGGAATGCACTTTTCACATCCATTTAATATAAGATGATATCATGATGGTTAACATAGGCAAGTAATATGCGAATAGCCTCAAGTCTTGCAACAGGTGCAAAAGTTTCATCAAAATCAATTCCTTCAACCTGTGTGTAGCCTTGAGCTACTAGTCGTGCCTTATTCCTTACCACAAGGCCATTTTCATCTTGCTTGTTGCGGTAGATCCACTTTGTGCCAATGATATTATGCTTGCGAGGATCTAGACGTTTGACCAGTTCCCAGACATTGTTGAGCTCGAACTGAGGTAATTCTTCTTGCATAGCCTGAATCCACTCCGGCTCCAGAAATGCTTCATCTACCTTAGTGGGCTCTGTGATAGAGACAAAAGCATAGTGCCCACAAAAGTTAGATAAATGTGAAGCTTTTGAGCGTGTGAGAGGACCTGGTGCTCTAATGTCATCGATGATCTTCTCCACTTGCACTTCTTTTGCAACGCGAGGATGAGCTGGTTGTCGCCGAGGAATTTGATCAGATTTTCTTCAAAGACCATTTTCCTCAAGATTTTCTTCAGTGCATCACTCGACGCTCTTCATGAACTGGAATGAATTCTTCACCAGATTCTTCAAGAGGAATGACATCCTCGTTGCCTTGAACTTGATAGAATCCTCGTGCTGGTTCATCTAACACGAAGGTAGGTGCTCTCTTTGCAGCCATTAGTTTCATTGAACCGCACATCTACAAAGGTCAACAATCTTGTGAAGAACAATGTTGAAGACTCAGAGGTGTGCGAGTCCTTTCCGTAACCAAGCATAAAACCTTCATGTGCTTTCGGTGCAAATTTAGAATTGTGGTGAGGATCTCTAATCCAACATTTAGCAATCAAGACTTTGAAATAACTCACATTGGGTTTCTTGTCGTTGAGGAGTTCATAGGCCGCCTTCTTGAAGAATTTGTGAAGATATACTGTTGATGATGTGGCACGCAAGATCAATTGCATCAATCCAAAAGCGATGAGGCGTTTTGTATTCATCAAGCATAGTGCAGCCATCTCAACAAGAGTTCTGTTCTTGCGCCCACGACGCCATTTTGCCGAGGAGTATAGGAGAAGATAACTCATGAGTAATACCAAGTTCATCAAGATAGTCATCAAGACCGAATTCTTGAACTCAGTTCCATTGTCACTCGATGTGCTTGATCTTCACACCAAAGTTGGTTGAAACCCTCGAGGAAAATCGCTTGAAGACTTCCGCACTTCATGTTTGTAAGCAACAATGTGTACCCATGTATATCGAGAGTAATCATCAACAATGACAAAACCATATAGAGATGCATCATTAGTGACTGTTGAGTAATGATTAGGTCCAAAGAGGTCCATGTGAAGCAATTCGAATGGACGAGTAGTGGTCATGATAGTCTTCGCTGGATGCTTGGCCTTGGTCATTTTTCCAGCTTCACAGGCTCCACATAAGTGATCCTTGAGGAATTTGACATTCTCAATGCCAATGACATGCTTCTTCTTCACAAGTGTGTGCAAATTCCTCATGCCTGTGTGACCAAGTCGTCGATGCCATAGCCAGCCTTCTGAAGCTTTTGCAAGTAGACACACGGCTGGTTGTGGTCCTGCAGAGAAATCAACAATATACAAATCTCCTCTCCTAAAGCCTTCGAAGACTTTGGAATTGTCAGCTTCCATAATCACAACACAGCGATACTTGCCAAAGACAACAACCATATCAAGATCACAAAGCATTGAGACTGACATGAGGTTGTATCCTAAGGACTCAACAAGCATGACTTTGTCCATTTGTTTATTCTTAGAGATTGCAACCTTACCAAGACCCAATACCTGACTTTTGCCTTTGTCAGCAAAGATGATATGCTTCAGATGTGACGGTGATAAGGAGCATCCATCAATAGATTCTTGTCACTATCATGTGATTCGTACATCCACTATCGAGGACCCACTCAAGAGCTTTGGGTTGATCATCCCGCAGATGAATTAGTGTAACTTACAATCTCATATGCTTCATTAGTGAAGAATATGATATCAAGTTCATCGATGAATTTCATCAATCAAGAAATAGATATAGCAAGATGAGGACGTGTGAAATGAAGGTTCATTTCATCATGATTCGCATAAGGCCCTTTCGTGCACTTTGTCAAGTCCCCAAAGAAATTCTTCAGACGTTAAAGCACGCCCGAGACCTGACCGCGTAAGAAGAGATTAGTTCTTTTCTTCACCACCCACATCTCAAGGGGTGGCAAAGAGTTTATCACTCATGCGAGCATCATATGAGAATGGTGGCATAGAGGCCAAACCATTTCGTTTCACATAAGAGAGGTTAGGGTAAGCATATGAATAAGCAGAGAAATTCTTCGAGGACTTATGAACATAATGGTTTGAAGAATAATGCACATATTCATAGCCCTTAGCTCTACCTGCGAAACAGAGTTGTTAGCACGATGATAATCATATGAGGACTTTGATCCTTTTGAGGAATTTGATCCACGTGAGGAATTTGGTCCGTGTGAGGACTTGGATCCATATGAAGAATTTGGTCCATATGAAGAATTTGATCTGGGGTTCCTGTTCTTCACAGGTGGTGTCATGAGGACATTCACCTGAAGACTTTCAAGGCACTTCTTGGGAACCCAGATTTTCTTCATAGGAGAACCGTTCCTGCAGTTAGTGCCAACATATCTAGCAAATACTTCACCATTCTGATTTTTGAACAGTTTATAGTTGGATTCAAATGACTCATCAGAAGAATGCGGAGATTCACATGCAAAGCCAGATAAGTTAGATGGATCAACTGGAGGTCCCTTTGCAGCAACCCATGAGGTTTTGGGGTACTGGTCAGGCTTCCAATATGTTCCATCAGCATTGAGTTTCCTCTCAAAGGCAATACCCTCTTTCCTAGGGTTTCTGTTGAGGATCTGCTTTTTAAGCACATCACAAAGAGTCTGATGCCCTTTGAGGCTTTTGTACATGCTTGTCATGTATAATTCCTTCAGCCCTGCATCGTCAGTGATACTAGCAATGTCCTCAGATGAGGAATTAGTGATAGCAGAGGCAGGTGAAGAATTTGTAACAGTTAAAGCATTTGAACATTCAGGTGAAGAATTAGCAGATTCATGTTCAATGCACTTTAAGCATGGAGGAACAAATTCTTCCTGAGAAGCGCTGATTTGTTGAGCTAGTAATGAATCGCGCTCCTTCTAAAGATCTTCATAACTCATTCTTAGCTTCTCAAGATCTTGCTTTCTTTGAAGAAATTCATAAGAAAGTTTCTCATGATCAGATAAGAGAGTGTTATGATGACTTTGAAGGTTATCAAACCTAGATCAAGTCTCTCAAGATTTTCATCGTGGCTTTGGTGTGATCCATTTCTTCACCCAACATATCATCACTTTTGTCTAGCATGTTTTGAACCTTTTCAAAAGCCCTTTGTTGTTTTACAGCAATCTTAGCAAGTTTAGAGTAGCTGGGCTTGAGATCCTCATCAGATTCATTTTCACTAGATTCAGAGGAGGTGTATTTGAGTACCTTTGCACCTTTCGCCATGAAGCAATAGGTGGGAGCGTAGTCATCATTATCTTCATCAGGCTTGTCGGTGGGGTCAGTTTCTTCAGTGTTGAAGATGGACTTGCTAACGAAAGCAGTAGCGAAGGCCAGACTCGCCACACCAGATTTGGATTCTTCAGACGCCTCCTCTTCCTCATGTTCCTCAGATTCAGCTTCAGAGTCCATTTCCTTGCCAATGAATGCCCGAGCCTTCTTGGAGCTGCTCTTCTTGTGAGATGAAGACTTCGAGGATTTTGATGATGAAGATTTTGACGATTTCTTCTTCTTCTTCGCATCATCAGAATTGTAATCCTTGTATTTCTTCTTCTTCAATTCCTTTTCCCACTGAGGACAATCTTGAATATAGTGACCAGGTTTCTTGCATTTGTGGCACAGCCTTCTATTATAGTCACTGGATTAGGAATCACTGCTTCTTGAGGATTTTCCAAAGCGACCACGTCTTGAGAACTTTTGGAATTTCTTCACGAGCAGTGCTAGCTCCTGGCTCAGTTCTTCAGGATCACCAAGGCTACTACCAAAATCCTCACATTCAGACTCAGACACAACCTTGGCCTTCAGGGCACATGGTTTGCATAGCTCGAACCATAGAGATCTCTCTTTTCAGCAAGTTGAAACTCGTGAGTATTTAGCCTTTCGAGGAGATCGGCAGGATCAAGAGACTTGTAGTCAGCACGTTCTTGTATCATCAGTCCCAGAGTATCAAATGAGGAATCAAGCGATCTCAACAGTTTCTTCACCACCTCATGGTCAGTGATGTCAGTGGCACCGAGGGCTTGAAGCTCATTTGAGATGTCAGTGAGGCGATCAAAGGTTTGTTGGACATTTTCATTGTCGAGTCTTTTGAAGCGGTTGAAGAGATTCCGAAGAACATCAACTCGAGAGTCATGCTGAGTTGAGACTCCTTTATTCACTTTGGACAGCCTATCCCAGATAAGCTTAGCAGTTTCCAAAGCACTCACTCTTCCATACTGTCCTTTACTCAGATGGCCACATATGATATTCTTCGCTTGAGAATCGAGTTGCTTGAATCTCTTCACATCGGTAGTGTTCAGTGAGGGTGAGACAGAGGGAACACCATTTTCCACAACATACCAGAGATCGTTGTCAATTGCCTCAAGATGCATTCGCATCTTGTTTTTCCAGTAGGGGTAGTCCGTCCCATCAAAGGTAGGACACCCAGCCGAGACCTTGATCATACTGCGGTCGACATAACTAAAACTTCGGTGGTTAAACAAAATCACACGTAACAAGGAGTACCTTGCTCGATACCAATTGAAAGTGCGTTATATCGACTAGAGGGGGGGTGAATAGGCGATTTTTATGAATTCTTCACTAAGGAATTTGCTGGTGAGGGAATTCCTTAGCGAAGAACTACTTGCAGGGGAATAAGTACTCAGAAGTAAGCATAACAGAATACAAGCATGGTCATCATGATGAAATGAAGACAAGCACTGAGTATAGAAAGCGTAATCACAGGATAACACAAGATGAAGACAAACAGACTGAAGAATTGAACTGAGGAAATTGAGAAAGTCTTCAGTCGAAGTCTTCAAACACAGATATGAACAAACACTCAACACAGTAATGAGGAAATGAAAGGGTTGAGGTAATAGAACCAGTTAGGTTGGTGAAGACAATGATTTGGTAGACCAGTTCCAACTGCTGTCTCAGTTGTACGTCTAGTTGGAGCAGCTGAGTATTTAAACTCGAGGACACACAGTCCCGGACACCCAGTCCCTAAGCACGCAGCTCAGGACACCCAGTCATCACCGTATTCTCCTTGAACTAAGGTCACACAGACCTCGTCCAATCACTCGTGGTAAGTCTTCAGGCGACTTCCAAACCTTCACAGACTTGGTCACTCGGCGATCCACAATTCCTCTTGGATGCTCTAGACCATGACGCCTAACCGTCTGGAAGAAGCACAGTCTTCAAAGGTAACAAGCGCCGGATCCACTCAGATCAATCTCTTCAATGATGCTCAATCACTTTGGGTTTGTAGGGTTTGGTTTTGGGTTTTCCTCACTTGATGATTTTCGCCAAAGTCCTCGGAGGATGGATTACTCTCAAATGACAAGTGTCAAGTTCTTCAGAGCAGCCAACCAGCTAGTGGTTGTAGGGCGCTATTTATAGCCTAGGGAGCAGCCCGACATGATAAGACATAAATGCCCTTCAATGATATGACCGTTAGGTGGATAAGATATTTTGGGACAGTGCAAGAAGATAAAGAACGGTCGGAAATTTGACTCTCAAATTCCTCGGGGCTATCATGTTCCTCACTATGTAGGCAATTCAAGACCGGCGAATTCCTAACTACTCGATTAGAACAAATTCTCAAGGACCGTAAGAACTTCATCTCTTCTATCAAGAAATTGATCGAATCAGTATGAGATTTCCAAAGGCTTCACTCAAGGGATTGGTAGGTGTAGGATTTTGAGTTGAGCATCACATGGAAATTTTTCCTTAGTATTTCCTCGACCCCTTTAACAAAGACGGTGTTTCCTATGACTCAAGAAAGAGAAAATGAAACTACGAAAACAAAAGTCTTCACGCTTCATGTTCCTCAAATGAATACCAAGTCTTCAAGGTCACACCAATTTCTTCACTTTCAAAGTCTTCGAAAGTCTTCGTAATATCAAAGTCTTTAGTCGAAGAACTTCATTTTAGGGTCGACTTTCTCTGTAAATATCAAACTCCTCATAGACTTATAGACCTGTGTACACTCACAAACGCATTAGTCCCTTAACCTATAAGTCTTCAATACACCAAAATCACTAAGGGGCACTAGATGCACTTACATCCCTACAAGCCAAAGTTTCAAGCGTTGGTTGGTCTGTGATCGCATAGACCATTGTTGAACTGCCAAGGTACATGCCTCGCTCGTCCCTGCATACAACAGCGGCAGAGCCCCTTCCATTATGCGCAGAAATGACAGCGTCGACATTGAACTTTGAGAATCCCGTAGGTGGCGTAACCCATGGTTCGCGAGCTTTGCAGGGAGCTACCGAGTTTGCTCGAACATGTTGCATATTACCTAATGTAGGGACTCTAGTTGCAGGCAACTAAACAATTTGCAGATGACGCATTTGGGGTTGTTTTTGCTCAACCAGACTGGATTAAGATGTGTATGCAATGCAGCTGTTGTTCACAACCTAAGCCAAACATGCCCACAATGAACGCGGTCGCCACACCGGACCCGAAAAGTAACGACACTCCACCGACCCGCCAACCCCTCACAAGTGGTACCCGACACGGTATACGCCAATAGCCAATCAACGCATTTTTTTAGGTAAAGACCCCCAGCTTTATTAATTCATGATGTTCATGGGGATAATTACAGAATCATGTGAGGTGCCAAACCACACATGACGGCCAAAATTGCTCTTTCTACTCTCAAAATTGCAAATCTAGCTAAAGCATGAGCCTCAAAATTGCTCTTTCTACTCTCAAAACGAAACCTGCATGTCCCAAACTCTTCTCTTCTGGCTGTTATCTCCTTCACCATGGCTGCATTTGCTCCTCCCGTTCTTTCTTCAATGTCTTTTATCACTGATTGGCAATCGGATGCAATCAGCAGGTGGTGTTCATCTAGGTCCAGAGCCAAAGACAAAGCCTCCCTACAAGCCAAAGTTTCGAGCGTTGGTGGGTCTGTGATCGCATAGACCATTGCTGAACTGCCAAGGTACATGTCTCGCTCGTCCCTGCATACAACAGCGGCAGAGCCCCTTCCATTATGCGCAGAAATGGCAGCGTCGACATTAAACTTTGAGAATCCCGTAGGTGGCGGAACCCATGGTTCGCGAGCATTGCAGGGAGCTACCGAGTTTGCTCGAACATGTTGCGTATTACCTAATGTAGGGACCCTAGGTGCAGGCAACCAAACAATTTGCAGATGATGCATTTGGGGTTGTTTTTGCTCAACCAGATTGGATTAAGATGTGTATGCAATGCAGCTGTTGTTCACAACTTGAGCCAAACACACCTACAATGAACGCGGTCGTCACACCGGACCTAAAAAGTAACGACACTCCACCGACCCGCCAACCCCTCACAAGTGGTACCCGACACGGTATACGCCAACAGCCAAACAACACATACCAGACCCGGAAAGTAATGATGGTCGCCCGGCCCATCAACACCTTGGGAGAGGTGCCCGGCATAACCCGACACAGGCACCAACAACCGAGCAAGACAAAGCGGAACCGATCCTCCATCGAACCGGGCAACCTCACAAGAGGTATCCGGCATAACCCGACACAACGTATGCCAACAGCCGAGAAAGATCTGGCATGACCAACCCGACTAGACGGACGCATGTGCAGGAAAGACACCCGTAGCAACAAGGAAATTGGAAGTGCAAACACGAAAGGCAAAAACAATAAAAGCATGGTGAGCCGTCTCTATTCGACGAGAACGACAAAGCAACGGCCAGTGCATCATGGTCAAGATGAAAATCGAAGATCGTCTATCTAAAGGGATACTACACCAATATAACGACGCCGGATCAAGGCGCTGGCCCATGGATTGATGCCCACGCTCCATAAAACAGGAATCACACGAAAAGCAACATGAGCCAACAATCAAACAAGAAAAATCAACAACAAAAGACGCGAAAAGACACATGACGCACGGATAAACTAAGGCTACTTCCAATGCATTGTTGCTTACATGAGGTGCTAAGTGCATTAAAAACCTTAGCAACTAGCCTTTCCAATGCATAGGTGCTTAGCTTTTGTAGCTAAGCTTCCCTCATTGAATTGTTTAACAATTAAACTTCATCATCCATTGGTTGAAAGTCATTTTGCATTGGTTTACGCGCTTAGCACCGTTTCCTTCTAGGGTCATCATAATGCTCTCTCTCCTCTTTAATTGCTTTGTTTCATCACTTTCTTGCCTATGTGGCGTCCTTAGCACCTGTACACCGTGGAGCACTGGGAAGGGCCTAACACGAAGAGCATGCAGATCAAGCACTCAGCCCGAGAAAACTGCATAGCACTCCTAGTTTTTTGTTTATTTAATTAATAAAGCAGGATGGTTTCTCGAAAAAGAGAAAGCAAAAGAAAAAGGAAAAGGAAAAGAAGACCTGCATGCACATGGTAAGCGACTAGGTGCATACTAGGAGGGCCTGATCAAGGTGTGAGCTTGCTGTTTAGCTTATGATCACATCAGAATGCGGCCTCTTCTTTCATCTCAATACAGCAGACGCACCTAGCGACGTTCCCTGCCTCCGGACGTACATCGCCCATGAACAACTATTAGCTACTGAGTCAAGGTACGTACAAACTGCTCACCGTTTACCCTAGTTAGAGTGTTAAACACATGTACTACTCTTGCATGCGTGTGCGCTTTTGCATGATTGCTACGTTTACGTACTAGGTTTTTTGGGTTGCCTCAATTTCAAAAGAGGCCTTAGAGGCACAAGTCTCGACTGTAAGTCGCAACAAAGACGAAATTAGCTCAATCAAAATTAGTAGATCCAATAGCCATGATTGCAGAATCCACAGCTTATAGCCATCAAGTGAAACTGCTAAAGCATATCTCCTCCACTTCTATACCAAGTTGATACCCCGCGCGTTGTTATGGGAATCGGTTGCAATATACTCCCTCCGTCCAGAAATACTTGTCGGAGGAATGAATGTATCTAGACGTATTTTAGTTCTAGGTACATCTATTTTTATGCATTTCCGCGACAAATATTTCCGGACGGATGGAGTATTTAATTAGGTTTGATTGTGTGTAATATAATACTTAGATTTTTTTGGGGGAAAAACTCTCAATCTATTCATCTTCAATCATGGTAGTACAACGAAGACTAGAAATAAAAAGAATTACATCCAGATCCATAGGCCACCTAGCGACGAGTACAGGCACTGAAGCGAGCCGAAGGCACGCCGCTGTCATCGTCCCACCCTTGCCGGAGCCGGACAAACCTTGTTGTAATAGACAGTCGGGAAGTCGTCGTGTAAGGCCTCATAGAACCAATGCACCAGAACAGCAACCGCCGCGGATGAAGAATGTAGATCAAAATTAAAAATAAATATGACTTATTATATTTGATTATGTATGGTTATAAAATATTTATTGAATATAAGTAGACTAATAGAATGAAAATTATATTCCATGCATGGTTGCATGTGGTGGTGGGTCTTGTTCTATGCATGCTTGCTTGTTGAGATAGATAAAATAATGAGGATGAATTCTAGGTATATAGAATACACTAATTAATCATACGGAATGCGCACACACCTTCTCAGTCCTGTTGTGAATAGATATAATGATTATTCTATCATATATATTAGTACATGATTTTGACATTTAGTTGAGTAATTACATACAGCATGGGTGGTCTCTCTTGTGAATCTCACATATCGACTATAGTGGCCAAATCAGAGGTTCGCTGCCAAAAACTGTGCACATAGGCAATTATCTTTAATTATTTGCTGTTGTTTAATATCTTATACCATACCGATCGCTGACATTTTCTTACCCCCCAAGAGTCCTCCTGATGCCTCATTTTAAGGAAAAATAATCCAATCTTTGTCAAAAGAAGAACACTTCTAGAAAATTTGCAAGCACCTACTCCCTCCGTCCCATAATATAAGAGCGTTTTTGACACTACACTGTCAGAAACGCTCTTATATTATGGAACGGAGGGAGTAAAACATTTGAGCATATTTAATTTTTTTTTAATTTTGTTTTCTACATCATATCTCGTTCTTCTTGTCTCAACATAGCATCGTCGGCAGGGTCCTCGTCGTCTCAGTCGCCATGTTTTCGACATTGTATACCAATGTATTTACGATCAACACAATTCGTGCATCAATAGATGGCGCGAGCAGTACACTGATCTTTTTTTTTAGAAAAGAAGGATATATCCCTGGCCTCTACGTCTGGGCGATGCATGCAACCATTTTATTAATTATTCATAATGACCTCACAAGTGCATTAGTAAGTCTGAAGCCATCATCTTGACAATACCTGTCGCATTGACGGCAACTTCACAACTCGTTCGGCCCAAACTTTGTCCCCTTCAGAGGAGATCTCGCATGCCGAGTTCCATGTGGTAAACCTCGACAACAACCTCGAGCATACTATAGGACATGGAGCCATGTGGTATCTCTTCTAACAATGTCGCCTGGCTCAGCATGTCGGGACTAGTCGATGGTGCTTGTCTTCATCACCACTTCTCCACATCCAGCACCACTCCTCGTCACATGGCTAAAGTAAGGGTGGACGTGGTCCAGGCGGTCTGGTGTCCTTGACCGAGCCGCACTTTTGACTGGCCGCCGGTGAGCCTGACCGGCCTGACAGGACCGACCAGCTTCTCAGTTTGGATTTTGTGGACCGAGCAGGCTAAAGCTCGGCCTGGACCAAGCGGACTGACCATGGTCACCGGCGAAGGTCACCTGGACAGAGCGGAACGCGGCGGCGGAGCATGCATGCGTTGCTTGCGGAAGGAGCAGCGGTCGCACTAGCTGAAGTCATGCAGGTGGCCGGGGTGCTCGCTCGGAAGGCGTGACAGAAGATGCAGAGCGAAAGGAAGCGGAGGAGGTGAGGGAGAAGGTGTTGTGTGCTCACGGCAAACAGTAACAACGCCATGAAGGAGATCGGGTGGCGACCAGCATGCACGGGAGGCGGAGGAGAACGACCCGGGCGGTGGCGATTCCAGATGTCCCTCACCGATTCGCCACTCACCCCTATGAACTTACACAACTCTACCCATATGAGCACCTCCGAAAGACCCAGCCGGCATATCATCTTAAAGTTTATGAAGTCACGGAAACGTCTCCTCCCACTGAATGCACATCGCCGGAAATCCTGAAATAAATCCAGGAATAAATATGAGCACTAGGACTTGAACCCTGGTGGACTAGGGATACCACAGTCCCTCTAATCATCCAATCACAGGTTGGTTCGCTGGTTGTCCAGCTTTGTTGATTTATCCATCGGGCCTTTTTCTTTATTTAGTTGGGTGTGCTAGTTTCCGGTCCGACCAAGCAAACCGGTTAAAGACCGGACCGGACTGACTATTCTGTGAACTGTGAACTGGAAATTGCAGCTTGGACCGAGTGATTTTCTATGGGGCTAGGACCGTTCGGTCTGCTCCATAGTGGGCCGCGAGCTGGGCCAAAAGCTCGCTCGCCAGCTTATCCTCATTTCTTAGGAAAAAAAAATCTCAGTGGTAGTAGGGCAGGCGTCTTTCCTAAGCTCGAGGTCGGGCGAGATCTGACTCACCTAGTAGATCAAAATGCTCAAATCCTCGTGGGTCGTTAACATGTTGTTTAAGAAGTAGCCCGCGGGGAAGGAGCGACCCGGAGTTCCCCCTTCCTGGGTGGGGAGCGGCAAGAACACCAACAACAAATTTGTGCTCAATATAGTGTTGCGAACCTCGCGCAAGCAAACGCGACCTTGTACACTTTAGGCGTAGGCCTCGGTACTCTACGTGAGCGGGTAGTCACATGTAGGGAAGGGTCGTTATCAAAGCACTGTCAACCCATATGGTGAAGGAACAAAATGACAAGGTCAGGCTAATCTTTAGTTGATGTTCCAATAATGCAAGAACTCCTCTCCCCTTCCTCGGCTGCCCCCATGACGGTGGGAGCCCAGAGTCCACCTTCAAGCCCCAACAACCGCTCCTTTGGCGACCCTGATCACTCCTGCAACTGCTGGCCATCTCGCCGGCAAGCCTCTCCTCTGCATCTCCCAAACTGCGCATGGAAATGGACCATGTGGCGGAGGTTCCCTCATTGAGTGCCCCCTCACCCTTCCCTTTGGGTATGATACATGGACGTATCCCACCCATGGCAGGTGTAGTGTATCTTGCCTATCTCCACCTGCGGCCACACCACCCACTGTCACTGCTTTGTCGCCACCGCAGCCCAAGTTGTGTTCGCTGGTCATTGCTCCTACTGGCTGGATAACGCAATCCTCGCTCCCGTGTGACCGTTGCACATGCTCCAAACGATAATGATTGCACTCGCAGGAGGACCGACGCAGCTCGCTTCTCCCCCTGCTCATGCTGGCTATCAAGCTGCTCCGAGATCCGACGGGGTTGGCACCAAAGATACATCCCTTGGATGGAAACAAGGGCACTCTACAAAGGAGAGGCGAACTCTATTGTTTCCAAATTTGGAGGATCAGCATCAGCATCGGCGTGCTCCTCCTGTTGGGAAATGTAGCAGAAAACAAAAAAGATCCGGACCTACGAATCTACTTCCTAGGATCACAATGAAGATGCAGGTATGATTGGATCTAGATTGCTTAGAAAGTAATAAAGTGGAGAGGAGAGTTGGTGAAGCGAGTTGATGCAGATTCCCACACCTAGGTTATACCTCCCAACTGTGAGAATTTCATCCCTCGAACACAGATCGAAAGCATGATCTCTCTGTAGGTATCCATGGATACGGAACCACCTATCTAGCAGAGCTTTGCCGTCTAGAACTAAGCTATGCCGGAGAACTAGAGGTGGAAGAGCATCCTAGAGTCATGGAACAATTTCCATGGAGAACTAGAGAGAGGGAGGGCGCAGCTACGGGTACAAAAGATGTGTTCCAACGGACTGCCCCTCCCTCCGCTTCGACCTCCTACCAACTTTGGGCGCACCCCATGGCCCATTTGGCCCATATGGGCTGCCCCACTTGGGCCAACCCCATGGGATCCTGTAGAAACTTTCGAAGGGCTCCAGAACCATCTTGGACCATTCAATGGATTTTCGGGGTGTTCCAGACCTTTTTCAGTTCTCCGGTTTCTCGGTTTTCTTCAGAAAGCTCTGGATCTCTCGGAAACACTTTCGATTCTCTCTCAAAAACAATTTCAAATATTCCCAAAACTTTTTTGGTGAATTTCTCTCACACTTCTACACTTCTAATTCTTAATAGATCGGCGACCCTTAAGCATGTGACCCTGCAAGTTTGGTAAAGTATAACAAGAACCCAAAACTCCTTTTCGTTCAATGATCAATAGCGGAACCGTGGACATCCATATTGACCCCTACACCGACACGAATAAATATCGAGTGAACGTATTGTTCCCGTGGGATATTCCTTTTGCTTCGTGGTACTTTACAAAACCCGAGGTGAGATCTGTCGACATCCTCATGAGCAAACACTTGAACATTATGTCAGTTTCCTCGTTATCGGTTTTGTTCTCTTTTCTCGTTCCCGTGTTCCGGCATCCCCATGAACAAGTCATGTTGTGTCTATCGAAACGATGATGCATAGCATGACACCGAGAGGGCCCTAAGAATATATCTCCATAGTTGGAGCAGCAAATCCCGGTCTCGAGCTATCTAGTCCCTTGTCATACATTTCCAATGAACTTGTAAGTTGTCGTTATGATTACGTTGTTACGCTTGATATTTGACGAACCCCAAAGTGCATCGTCTGGTATGAAGGGACTCAATACTCTCATGGTCTAAGGAATCATGCATACATTAAAATCTCTATATCATTACTATAAACTTGTGACAAAAGGATCTCTTAGTATAACATGCAAATGTGTCAGTTCAACATAGTTGTTCTTCTAACATTGTACCCTCAAAGTTTAGGCATCCTTATTACACTTAACTTAACTTATACCCATGATCAAGAAAATGGAACTATCGTGCAACACTTGAGCTAGTCTTGGAGGTGAGACTAGGATTTACCATTTATTCCACACGTGCATATGAGTTTTCCTTGTGGTTATCACAGACTTGACAACTGTTGCAGTTATAGCACAAAATATAACATTAATTACGAACATGGAAATAAAGAATAAGTTTTATTATTGCCTCTAGGGCATATTTCCTTCACCTCCCATTGACCCCATTGATGTGAAGCAATCTCTCACCTTTAAGGCACAATAGTGTTCGATGCTTCCACTGCCTTCCAAATGCCATGGGCTTGCCAATTGTCGCGACCCATCCGCTGCATTCGATGCAAATTAAAAACCATCTTGCTCGTTCGTCCATCATTGTTCTCCCACCACTACCGCCACCACCACTCTACCGACAACCTCCGCCGCCTACGCCATCACCGTCAACATATCTGCAACGACCTTGATCACTTGGGAAAGGATCGAGGTCGCACAAGAGGGAATTTGATCAAGAATTTGGGGTGAAAAGGAGCAGGTGAAGGGGGTGGCAGCAAATAGAAGGTGATGGGAAAGTTTCGGGCATATCACATTAGTTATTGATCACATCTCAGTTGGGGACATAAATAGCGTAACTGCACTCACTATGCTCGCTGGGTCACAACCGGCTCCAGGACGCACCCACGGCTTAACACCCACACACCCATAACTCATCTCCTTCCTCATCAATGGTGCTAGAGGTTGCAGGTGCGACATGTGTCCCCCTAGATATGGCGTACGACGTTGTAAGGTTGCCAAATATGCAGATACAGAGGACCGTTGTATGTGGACCTGCACGATGGAAGTACTCCCTTTCTTGACCATGCAATTGATACTGGATGGTGATAGACTATAGGGGTGCAACGGTGAGGTCTGGAACACGAGGAAACTACATGAACGCTGGATAGTAGTCAGGCATGAACGGCTTCAGCTGAGACACAGGGAAGACGGGGTGGGCACGGCTGTCATCTAGCAGTGCCAACTAATATGTGAAGGTGCCCACATGCTGCATGATGGTGAACGGACCAAAGAACTTGTACGCCAGCTTGGAGTAAGGAGGATTCACCACGGTTGTTCGGACACATGATTGCGGCTTCAACGAGAATTGGTCACCCATGGCGAAAGCGCGGTTGGTACAGTTCTTATCTGTGTGCTGCTTGAATCAGTTCTTAGCACGATCCAGTGCGGAGCATGCCATTTTGGTCGGTCAAGTCGAGGTCGTCGTTGGAGGTCGTGTCCGGCGGCCCAGAGTGTGGGCGGTCCTCCAAGGTTGGGCTCCTTGTCGTACACAACTTTGAAGGGTGAGTGGTTGAGGGGCGAGTGGTAAGTGGAGTTATATTAGAATTTCGCCATTGGAAGCCACTTGTGCCATCACATGGGACTATCGTGGAGGGCGCATCATGAGTACATCTCAAGGCATTGATTTACTCGCTCACTTTGCCCGTCCGCCTATCGTTGATAAGCTGTCGATTAGTTCAGCTTGGTGCCAGCCACTTTGAGGAGCATGCGCCACATGTTGCTGGTGAAGATGTGGTTGTAATTCAAGATGATGGAATGAGGAACACCATGGAGCTTGGTGACGTTGTCCCAAAACACCCACTCATCTTGCGTGAGGGTGAACAAGTGTCGTAGAGGCACGAAGTGGGCATACTAGGTGAAGTGGTCTACGACAACCATGATGATGTCGTAGCCCTCGGATGCTGGGATCCATTCAATGAAATCAATAGTGAGGTCTTGCCACGGCTCCGTCGGAATGGGGAGGGGTTGGAGGGGGGCCTTGACATGCCCGCGTTTTGCATGTGGCACACAAAGCATTGGCAAACAAAGTCTTCGACGACTTGCTTGAGGCCACGCCAGGCAAAGTTCTTTTTAACCTGTTGATATGTAGCCATCACACAGCAGTGATCAGTTTTCTTTGGAACATTACGTTCGCCCCAATGCAGAGCCTGTTATGGAATGTCATCACACTTGATACAGCTCATACCCATGTTCATCTGGCATAAGGCAAGGCGTTGTATCATGTCTTCCACGTTGGCATTCATCTCGCAGGAGTTGGCCACCTTCTGCAACCACTGTGGTTGGCAAACCGACAGGGCATCGATGGAGGGCACGTGACCAACCCTGGACAAGATGTCCGTTGCACCGTTGTCAGCTCGTAGCTTGCACTTGATGGAGAATTGGAGTCCCACCATCTTTGACATGGCCTTGCATTGGAGCTCCTACTCCATTGGCTAGTTGACGAGGGAACACAAGCTTTTGTGGTTGATGACAATGACAAACAAGACCTGCAGGAGGTAAGCACCATATTTTTCCACGACCAGAAACTCCTTCTCATAAGTGGAGAGGCATTGGTTGTGCACACCCAGTGCCTTGCTGAGGTAGGCGACTGGGTATCCATCTTGCACCAAGACCGCCCCCACGCTGGTGTCAAATGCATCTGTTTCTGAAAACGGGTGCGATAGATCCGGTAAGGCTAGCGTCGGGGTGTTCACCATGGCTTCCTTGACAAGCTCGAATGCCTCTTGTTCTTGCTCTGACCACACAAACCCCTTCCTGGTGAGGAGTTGTGTGAGAGGCTTGGTGATGATATCGTACCGCAGGACGAATTTGTGGTAGTAACTGATGAGGCCGAGGAAACCACAAAGCACGGTTGCATTGGTTGGAGTAGGCCACGCGTGCATCGCGCTTGTCTTGCTCCCATCCGTCTTCGCCCCATCTGGAAGATGACATGGCCAAGGTACTTGATGTGTGGTTGGGCAAACGAGCACTTCGACTCATTGGCGTAAACTGGTGTTGACCCCTAGCCCACTTCCGCACGTCAGTGTCAGACCGGATAAGCTTCAGGGTGTAGTGAGTGAGTTCTTCTGGCCAAATGGTTGGTTGCGCAGGAAATGTTTCTTCCGCATAGGTCAGCTATCTCCTTCAACATATCGAAGACCAAGGAGGTTTACTTCAGCTCGGATGCAGCTCGGCAGATGGAGGTCGGCTATGTGAAGATGCTGTTCGAGGGACGTTTCATTGAACAAGTTTCAAGCCGGCGACCAAAGACTACGTGAAGTTTGGTTGATCCGAGGTATAACCACACTTGAAGACCAATACAGGGGCTACTATCGATGTCCTGGTCGAAGAGGTCCTCGCCATCTCAGTTCCCTGCCTGGTGGGCTGGGCTGAGGACCCCAGGCCAGTTTCGTCATAGGCCACTTTGGGCGGCCCATGGCGGATTACATGGAGACTCCAAAAGACTTGTCGGACAAGACAAATAGACATAACCATGGAGGGATATACGTCCACCTACGTAGCCGCCTAGGATCTGAAACCCTACGACCCTTGTATGCTATATAAACCGGGGGTCGGGAGAGTAGAAAAACACATATGAGGCATTGAGAATCTGTTGAACCTTATTTATACTTTGTACACTCTCCAAGATAATAAACACAAGCAGGACGTGTGACATTATTTCTTCCGCAGAGCCTGAGTAAAACCTCGCTCTTGTTACCAACGTGCCAAGTCGCCTAACTAGGATACCGATGGACCTGCCGGATTTAGCTCAGACACCCCCACATGACAAAATCACCGAAGCCAGGAAGGGTAATTCCTATTCCATGCTCATTGCATGACATTGTTTTTCTACAACGCGCACCCTACATAGTGCTAGTCCAGCCTATTCCTTTTTTTGTGGATTTTTTCTTTTTTCTTTTCCTTTTTTTATTTTTATTCCTTTTTTGTTTTCATTCTTTTTTCTCTTCATTTTATTTTACTTATTTTATTACCTTTTTAATACATTATTTTTTTTTCAAAATACATGAACCCCTTTTCTAACATATGAACATGTTTTTTTATATAATAAATGAACAGTTTCTGTCAAATACTTCAATTATATTTTGGGCACATGAACACTTCCTCAAAATAAGTGGACTCTTATTTTAGAAAATGAACATTTTTGTAAACATGAGACAACCATTATTCGTAGGGTAACTTTGTGCAACTAGGCAAGAGTAACTTTGTACTATTGCGATACTGTTGATTTGATTATTATTTTTTCAGGACGGTTTATTTGAATTTTAAAGATGTAAACAATATTCTCCACGCCACTCATATATGGAATTGCTCATATATTTTAATTTCTCGGATACTCCTATGTAGAGCCATAATCTTACCATTAGTTGATCCAAGAAATGAAAAATGTGCATCCTATGTATTTGAATGCAAGTTTCTTTTATGACTATTCATGGAATCACTTGTCTTTGAACCTTTTGGTACCTTAAACATATGATATAATCTACTCCTACAATTGTATAATATAATATATACCTTAAACATGGATTTTCATTTCCAAGGATATCTTGTGATAAACGCAAGAAATTTTCTCATATATTCTAAGCTATTCCACTCTTTCTACAACCACATTTGTCCAAAGTCCATTTTCTTAAAGTCTTCGGTTGTGAATATCTTTGATGAATCGGCCTTGCAGGCTCCAGCTCGCCCAGCAGAGCTAGGAATACGATGGTCATCCAGGACATCCACGATGGTGTGTCATCCCTGTTCGCCATGCTGAACAAGGGGACATACGTCCTGCTCCGGATCGAGTTTCTTGTGGTCCTGGTCACACTCTTGTTCCTTGCAATGTTCATCCTGGACGTCTTTCGCCGCCTCATCCACAGCACAGTCATGACAGCCATTTTTAGCATCTTGGACGCCGTCTCTGACTCTATTATCTTATACCTGCTGGGGGCCATGCAAACAGCCAAGTTCACGAATCAGCTGTTCCCGGTCTGGGCCCTCGTGCTTGTTAGTTTCCGTTACAATATTGACTTCATCTCTGGCTATGGTGTTCATGACCGTCATGGGCAACGGATCATGGAGTGGAGGAACGTGGTGAAACTTCTGGGATCATTCTTGTTGAACTTGTCCCATGGCTCAAGGTTCGCGCTTCCACTCTGGTCGCTTTGGGCTCTGCAAATACTCCGGAGCGGGTACAGATACTATGCGCATGATCTGGCACTCCATTCTGTCTGGCATGGCCAGAGTTCAGAGGTCGTTGCAGAGTATATGCGTGCCGGCCCTCACACTACCAACTGGAAACCAGAGAACTGCAACCCAGAGAGTATGGAAGGATACAAATACTTGGTCCATGGAGAAACTAAACAGAGCATCAAATTCAAGAAGCCTCGGTATGTAATGTCTATCGATACTGCCCGGAATGTCCAGCAAGGTAGGCGTGGTCGTCGCCCGCGTCAAGAGAGATCAACTCTGGTCACCTTAGACAAGATCTGGGGATGTCGCAGGCACCTGTTACGCCCGGACAACAGTAAGGGGAATGACCCAAGGGACCTCTGTCTGGCCTTCGCCTTGTCCAGGCTGCTTCGGTGCAGGCTCGAGGATGTACCACTGCAACAAGAAATCTTCTGCATCAACCGAAAGCTAGTTAAGGCTAAGATCCTTGAGGAGCAGAACACTGACCGCGCCTTCAGGGTCATGGAGCTGCAACTCTCCTTCGTAGACGACTACTTCAACACCCGCTACCCTATGGTATTCTGGTGGGGGTTCCCTTCTCTCTTCTCAAATATGCTTCTCTCGGTGGTGACCTTCGGTGTTGTCTGTTGGCTTGCTGTGGACATCCGTAGGGTCTATAAGCCCCCGAAGAATGATCAGGCTCATGTGGTGCATGGGTTCAACGTTGACGTGTTCATCACATGGGTATTCATGATTTTCATGCTTTTCAAAGAGATCTGGGAGATAGTCAGCTACTTGGTCTCAGATTGGACTAGATTACTCCTTGTGTGCAGCTATGCACAGTGGAAGGAAGAGCAGACTAGAATCAGATGTATAGATGGCACAATATCATCTTTTTTCAGATCTAGGATAACTACTAAGCGGTGGCATGGATTAATTGACCAGTATGTTTTCTTGGAGTCATATGATGACAAACCAAGAATTTGGAATTTTCTCCACTACATAACCACAGGAATGGTGCCAAAGAAGGAAGATGGAGCAACACTCCGTGACGCCATTGATGTGCCTGAATGTGTCAGGCCGGCAATACTGAAGAAGCTTTGTGCAAGCCTAGAGAAGCTCAGCTCTGTCGACATTGTACATGATCAGCCAGACAATCTTAACAGCCATCATGAGGAGCCAGGTCAGCCTCTGCCCAAGGTCATCACATCACTGTCTGATGCTGACAGTGAGCGAATGAAGCGATATGGTTGGGCCTGCTTCGACCTGCCCACATGCTCACATGTAATTCTAGTGTGGCACATTGCAACCAGCCTCTGCGAGATGAGGCTTGCTCAAGACTATCACGTCGACCTAAGCAAACATGGGTTCATGAGCTCCCTCATGTCGTACTTCACAAGTTGTTGCTCATCAGAACCATATCTTGTGGATGTGGACGAGAAGACGAAAGAAAAGAAGAAAGTGAATGAGAAGTTGCATGACAAGCTCCAGGAAATGTATATCACTGCGAATAGCTTGTCTCGGTACTGTGCATATCTGTTAGTTTCAAAGCCTGACCTGATCCCTGACAGCTTTTATGTACCCAACATGGTCTTACAAGAAACCGTGGCATGCGCCCGTGATGATATTCTTAAAAGCTGTGACTCATTACAGAGCAGGTATGACAAACTGATGGAAGAAGCAAGGAAGACCATCCAAGATGTTGATGCTGTCATGAAGAATGAAGATGTTGTGCGACTAGGTGCAAAGCTGGGCAAGGAACTGATTGATCAAGAGACTCAAGAAGAATGTTGGGAGATCCTATCCGGGGTATGGGCAGATTTACTAGTTCATATTGCCCCCACTTGGAACGCAGAGGCACACAAGGAGTGCCTTGAGTCAGGAGGGGAATTTGTAACCTATATCTGGGCATTGTTGTGGCATTGTGGAATCGAGAAGAGCAAATTATGGCCAGTGGAAGATCTATATGACATTGTGGTGGTCAGAGGGATGCAGAATGATGGGAACAGATGTTACTTCAATGCAGTGTTGCAGAGTCTCCTTGCACTTGATAAGCTGCGTGCAAAGATGTTAGGACCGGGTGCTTCAACAGGGAAACTTGGTCAAGAACTGCAGAAGCTCTTCAAAAAGACAAGCAATATCAATGGCACAGGAGGTGTACTGATGCCAGAGAAGCTCTTCTTAGATATTTGCTCAAGAAATTCGGATTTTAGACCCGGCGTGATGGAAGACAGCAATAACATGCTTGGTTCCTTGATAAATGGTTTGAAGAATGAGGAAGATACAATGGTTGAGTCACTCTTCCGCAATAAGGTTGTTAAACATGTCTTCAGCAAAGAGTGTGAGCACACATCATTTACAACCGAGGACCTTGATCTCAGTTTAGCAATACCACCAAAGAAGCCTGCATCAATCGAGGACTGCTTGGATTTGTATGCCACTGGGTTGATCGAGGATTGGCATTGCATGGACTGTTCAGCTGCTTCTGCAGCAGGAAATACCTCTTTGAACCAAGAAGATACAACAATCGATGGCCAACCTGAACAGGCAGACAATAAAATATACAGAAAGGAGGACTCTGGCCATCCAACTGATAGACAACCAAGAACAACAAATCAGAACAATGGAAAGCTACCTGTGATTGATGGCAATGCAAATCAAATGGAACAGAGCCATAAAAAACAGAAAGATGAAAAGAAGATATTCAGAGCTGCAATAGTACAATACCGCATTACTAAGGCGGCACCTATACTAACCATTCAACTGAAGAGATTCAACCATGTCCACTCCGATAGGTCATACAAGTTGCAAGAGCATGTGAACTTTCAAGATACACTCGATATAACAAAGTTCATAGATCCTGGGTATTGACACTTAACACTTTTACTCAGTTTAATATATGTAAGATATTAGTCTATTTAAATTTCAGATCTCACATGATCTCAATGGGCATCACATTGTTGTTGTTCCGATTCAAGAAAAATAATTTCTAACCACTATTATTTCCTCTAATTTTCAGGCATCTCAGGCACGACGAGTACAAGTACCATCTAGTTGCTGTCATTGTACACAGTGGACCGACCTTGCACGAAGGACACAATTTTGCCTATGTGAGAGCAAGCCAAATTGGATGCCAGCAGCAGGCGAGCCGTGACACTCCCACATGGTTCCTTGCAAGCGACGAGAGCATCACAGAAGTATCACTCAAAGAGGTGCTCGAGTGTCAGGCCTACATTCTTTTTTATGAAAGGGTCGAACAGCCAAAGACCAAGCCAGTTGTAGAAGAGCATCCGCCAACCGGCCACTGATGAGGAGAAAGATGAATTGGGTGAAAGATGGATGGGAAGGGAAAACAGTTGTGTATTATTTTTATTGTTTCATTCAGCAATCAGCATAGTTTGGTTTATTTTGTGGAGTGGAGTGATCCCATCGTGGGAAGGGCTTGAAGTTTGGATGAAGAGCTCGCTCGAACCGCTGCTTTGACTTTGATTTTGGCTTTTCAATTTGATTTTAATGAAATAATCATATCCATTTGCAAACTGTGTTCGTATTTATCTTTTCACTGTTTCCCTCACCCGAAATTTCAATCAGAAACTTGAAGTCTTAAATCCAAATTTTAGCTTTTTATTGTCTTGTTTGAGAAACATAATTCAGAATTTTGAACTGACCTGAACTTTATGGGCTTCGTCAATGAAGCACAATTCAGAATTTTGAACTGTGTCCACCATACTATTTTCCTCACCTGCAGCTGCAAACAAAACAAAACCAAATCAAAGACCGTACAAGGTTTGTTAGATATAACTCCAGATACAGATTCTATCTTGCCTTCTCTGAGAAGCTTAATTCAGAAACTTTTAACTGAGCTGTATGGTTGCTTCGTCAGATGAAGTGCCGTTCACCAGTGAGTACTGGTGTAGACTGTGTTCATATGTAATGTTTTCCAGTTGCAAACAAAACCAAGGCATCTACAGGCTAGAGTTACTGATGGGGGTAAATAAAACTAGTTGCAATCGGCTGAAGGGTTGATGCATGCATACCAACCGGCAGGCCGCCGTCATCCTGGAGGACGGAGGAGCCCTAGGACCCAGTAAATCCTCGGCCACGCCGCAGACCGGCCCCGCTCTTGCCCCTTCCCCGAACAATAGTCCTCTCCTCATCAGTGCGATGTTCCTGACTCGCCAACGCACGATAGATTATTAAAGTAATGTAGTGGTGTAGTGTAGCTGTTCTGTTCACAAAATTCAGGACCAAATTGCAGAGCATCTATTGTCACAAAATGTAAAAGAGAAGGTGATCTCATACAGGAAGAACACTCCAGTTGTTCACAATGATAGGGTATCACCCTGCAGGTACATCTGTCAAACAACACCTCTGCTGCAAAGGGAATGCCCTTGCCAGCCCACAAAATATTGTGAAACAGATATGTAGACCCTCGGATAATAAGAGCATACAGAGTTGTGATTGCTTAACAAGGATGGAGGAATAATCTGTGCTAAGGAATTTCAGTTAACAACTACTAGTACTACTTTGCAGGCTTGCACCCATCTAACAAACCGAAGCACAGGATCATCACGGGTCAGGTGATTCTGCCCTCATGTACTTCAGAGGAACTGAACTGAGGCCACGAGAATGGTTCACAGCTTTGGATCACGCACTCCTGGAGCTCAGCAGTCTGGCTTCATGCTGCCGTCGGATGATGAGAGACTGCTGGTATAGGTTCAGGTCAAGGCCATCGACGTTCCTGCCCACACGTGCTTGCAGAATCGCCTGCAGGATGCCCGTAAGCAACAGATTTGATGCAGCATCATTTTTCGAATGATACCAGACATATAATTCACTAACAGAAGCTGGAGAAGGAGAGAGAGTTACGTCGTCGTTCGGCCGGATCAGGAGCTCGCCGATGAACTGGAATGTAGAACCGCTGCGGAAACTGATGTCCCGCAGGTGCTGGGTGTCGACCTTCAGCATTGCGCTGCCATCTCGAATGACGGCAACCGCGAAGTCCACATCGTATGACTGAAGGCTGAAGAATTGCAAGACAAGAAGGTTAGCACGGTTAAAACTTGTACTCCCTCCGTTTCTAAATACAAGACCTTTTATATAGAGATTCCAATATAGACTGCATACTGAGCAAATTGAGTGAATTTACACTCTAAAAGGTCTGGTATTTAGAAACGGAGGTAGTAGTTTTGAGGAGAAATCAAAGTAACAGGCAGACATACATTCCTGTTACCCGGAGGGACGCCCCTTGCTTGAACATCTCTGAGGAGGGCGCTAGCTCTTGCAGAGTGACAGGCACACCTGGTTTCAGACTGGAAGCTGCCATCTAGCTAGCACACCGGCAACTGATTAAAGGCAAAATGAGTGTGTTATGTCTGGTCTCCGGTGACATTCTTTGCAATCAAGAAAAGTACTGATACTATTTCGACATTACCAGATTATACACTGGTAGTTAATACAACTATGGCACTGATACTGTTTGACTGTATCAACATTTACCCTGCTGCTCAACATTATACCTGTTCAGATACATGAGACTGCAATATGCATACTATTGTTGTATACTGATCTAGCATTATAATCTCAATTACGGGGAAGGAGGCAAAATGTATCAGCTACCAAAGAAGGGCTTCAAATCAGTGACATGCAATTTCAATCCCATTCCCATACAGTGCATACAGCGATTCCAACATTCTGGCATGAGATCCAATCTGAAACTTGACTCGATCCTTATTTTTGCACCTGACAGAAACCGCTAACAACGTACCTAATGGGCACGGGCTGCCTGGTGAAATCCACAGCCCTGCCAAAGATTGCCTCTGTGCCGACCTACTCCTTCCCCCTCCTGCTCTGCTCCTCCACCGCGCGTCGCCGGCGAGGCGGCCTCGCCAATGCGCGCAAACTGTCCAGCCGCTCGAGGCACGAGGATTGGGTCGGAGACGCGAAGATCGCCTGGGGGAGGATGGGTGGAAGGACGGCGACGGGGGAGAGATTCCGGCCAACGGCGGCGGATGGAAACGGGAGGAGAGGAGACGAGGAGCACCGGTACTGGTACCTTTTTTTTTCCTTTTTGTTATACTGATACTGGCACTGGAAAAGCGAAAATCTCTATATGACGCTAACGGCGTCAAATTGCCAGGGAAACGCACAGGCCCAGTCATCCGCTGGTGACCGGCCGATCACTACTGTCCAGCTACCATGTTAGATTTCAACTAAAAAAAAAGCTACCAAGTTAGATTTTGGACGAAATGTACCTTTGTATTCCCTTTGAACATCACTGCTTGAATAAATTATAAAAAGAACATCACTACTTGAATAAATTATAAAAAAAATCACTGCTTGCATAAAGAATGTTATTTACCTAAACAAAAAAGCCATCCTTTATAACCCAATGAAGAGCGTTGTTTATCAGATGGAGTATTTTGTTTTCTCGGGCCTGTTTCTATAGGTTTTCTCTGCCGGTTTCTATCCAAGAAAACATCTATTGGGTTTCCTTTACAGATTTAATTTTTAAAAATCTTGGTAAATCAGTTTTTTAAATGTTATGGATATTTTGGATATAATTTAAAAATGTATGTGAATTTAATAAATTTTCATTAGTTTTAGAAAATGTTCTCGAAATCTATAGAATGTTCTTGAATTTGATCTTTCTTAAAATGTAAACACAATTTTGAAATGTGAGCATTCATCAGAAAACTTTTTTGAATGTTTTATAAATGGTCTGAACATTTTTTGAAAATTTTAAAAACTTTTTAAGACACAAACATTTTTTAATATTCTGGTAATTTTTGTTACCATTCTTGAAGACATGCCTCACCATCGCATTTAAGAGAATTTAAAAATCAAGATTCTCAATGTTCGAGACTGAGACAAGACGCCGATATGTTTGTAATTCATTCTCATTTTTTGCATGGGACCTTAACATGCACCAAAAACTTGCAACTGTGTTGTTTCTTGTACTTAGTAATAGTTTCCATTTAAATCTCGCTAATCATTGGTAGGTGATAAATTATCCTGCCCGTTAGTCTAAAGTAAGTGGACGGTTTAGAATCGTCTGGAACCACTCAAAATTTCTCTTCAATTACACAACGGATGCAGGATGAGCATAACTACTAAATGGAGAGATCACAAGTGACATGCCTAAGAACAGTGCCAATCAGAACCACGGTTATGGTTCCATAATTACAACATAAACGGCTTCCTGTAGATGTCGAATGCTTCGGACGCGCACAGCTGAGGCTCCTGCAAAATTGATTGACGAAAGTTGTTAACCTTAGTTAGTTGCAACAGTAATAGTACTAATAAGAGTAGCTGATTGACCCCTCAAAAAAAAAAAGAGTAGCTGATTGATGGACTACGTACCTGTGCGCTGCTGAAGGTGATGACCCGGCGGAAAAAGGAGCCGATGGGCCCAGGGATGCCGGAGTCACCGCCGTTGTCGCGGATGGTGGCCCGCATGGCGCTGAGCAGGCGACCGTAGGTGGTGCCCGGCTCAGACTCCACCGCCTTGATGAAGCTGTACGTCATGGCACCGGTGGAGGTGGAGCCCAAGAACGCCTTCCTGTCTGACTCTGCCGAGGTTTGGCTGTCCCCGCAGCCGCTGAAGGAGATCGCCAGGCCGCCGCTGGTGCCTTTCTGCGCGTCCGGTTGACGGTTGTGGTTCTCCCATTGCCAGTACCCAGTTCTTGATTCCACGGAGGGCAAAATTATTTTTCACCAAGGAAAAGCTACAGTTCTTGACACCAACTAGTGTAGATTAGATGGTGTACATACGCACCTGGATATGCGACAGAGGTAGGGGAGGTCGAGGATGGTGCCGCTGTGACAGGTATCGATGATGGCGTGGAGCTTGACGCCTGCGCCGAGGGGGCGGACGATGGTCTCGTTGATCTCGTCATCAAGGATCACGCCGCGGTCCTCGAAGTCCTGAGGGCAGAGCGCCTCGTCGTAGCCGTCCACCTCGTCGCCGTTGTTGTCCAGCTTCTGGACGCCGTGGCCGGAGAAGTGGAACACCAGGGACTCGCCGGAGGTGCAGCCCTCCACCAGCCACCGCATCGCCAGCCGGATGTTGTCCTTGGTCGGCCAACGGCACGGGTCCTTCTCCTCCTCTGTCCATGGGATCATGGGATCGGATGGATGCTCACAAAATCGATCGAGCTTTACGTACGTACGTGTTCAACTTTGACGAAAATAATTGGTTTCTTGTTTGCTTTGCTTACGCGTGAGGGCGAGGATGGAGTCGCCGGGGAAGCCGAACCTCTGGCGGAGCAAGTAGGCCATGCAGTTGACGTCGTTGACGGTGCCTTTGAGCTCGTACTTGGTGAAGCTGTAGCTGATGCCGACGAGGAGCGCCCGCTTCTTGCCGCGGGCGCGCGGGTAGCTGGCCGGCAGGCTGTACGGGTCGCCGGCACGCATCGACCCGGACGACGCGGGCGGCGGCGGCTGCGGCTGCGACGACGGAGACCCGAAGAGCAGGCCCTTGATGAAGCCCACGGCCTGGTGCAGGCCGCCGTTTTGCTGCGGCCGGCGCTCCACGCGCGTCGTGGTGTGGCAGAGCGCGCACCGGACGGAGCGCGCGCCCGGCGGCGCGGAGATGGACGCGCCGCAGCGGCTGCACCATGTTGTCCGCGTCTGCCTTGAGCTCGCCATGAACGACATATGTGAGTAGCTAGCTAGCTAGACAGGCGGCATCAAGTGAAGAAGAAGGTATGAAGGTGATGAGTTCATTTGTGTCAGTGTTTCTGCGCAGGAGCATTCGATGTGGATTCGAGCAGTGGACCCTGTTGGGCGCGGTGTGGTGCGTTGTGGGTGGCCTATGGCAAGGTGATGGTACTGATGCTGCCGCCTTTCGATCGGTTCGTCCATGGCTAGCTGCTTTATTCCGATCGACGAGCATTGGATGCTTCATAGCGACGTGCGGGTAAGAAGGAATCCTATTTCATTCATACTAGGGTAACGCGTTTTGCCGTGCAGGTTCGTTAGTTGTATATATAACTAAATTTATTTTTTTTCTCATTGGTTATTATAGCAACTCATAATTCAAATTTAATTAATGTGTACCCAAGGGCCCTATTAGCAAAAATGGTATATACACGGACATATATATTATTTTTAACATATTTTGGTGCACTAAAGCATGTACTTATAATTCAAATTCAAATTATAAATATTAAATGTCGAGAAAACTTAATTAATGTATAAAAATCAAAATGAACCCTGAATAATTTCATATTTCAACACGACATTCATATTTGTCTATGCTGCCCGTAAAAAAATTGAAGGCAAGAAGAGGCAGCGAATGTCATTTCCCCACAAGGGTGACACTTTCCCTATCGCAATCACGAAACTTCTTGTGTGAAATTCTGATTTGTAAGAGGCTTGTACTAAAGTTTGCCTTAAATTGGACATATTTTTTACCACAACATATATGTGTCATGTCATGACACCATGCCAAATTTCATGAATTTGACGAGTTTTCAATTTATGGGGATTTAAAACCAAAAAATATCAACGTTTGAGGCAGAGCCAGGACATCGAGATGTTTGTAATTCATACCGTTGTTTTTGCATTAGACCTAAACATGCACCAAGGACACATATATAATTTTTTAATCCATTTTGATGCACTGGAGCATGTGCTTGCAGTTTAAATTTGAATTATGCATATTAAATGCCTAGAAAACTGAATTAATGTATAAAAAGTCCAAACGAACCCTAAATAATTTCATATTTTAGCACGACACTCCTATTGGTCTACGTTGCCTGTAGAGAAAAATTCAAGGCCTGAAGAGTCAGCAAATGTCGTTTCGCTCACAAGGTTGACACATTTCCTTTCTGAAACACGCTTTCCTATCTGTGAAACGTAAATAATTTAAAGCAAAAAATTCTGGTCAACCGTCTGGCACCCATGGGTGACCACGTACTGTGTGTACGCGTCGTGCTAGCTCATGCTTTCTTTTTTCATAAGTTTTCTATATTAATGGTGTTATATATCCAAACATACCACCGTTTCCCGCCATTCCCCCAATAGGTTTTCCGCCACTCCTTTTTTTGAGAAGAACCCGCCACTCCTCCCATTGGTTTTCCGCTGAGTATACCATTCCATGGCACAGTCCAAACAAGCCATTCATGCTGCGAGTTTTGCTTCTGAGACCACTGCATAGCGATCATTTCTCTAATTTACATGTACAAATTTGAGTCAACTGTGGAAAAATTCCGTACAGAAATGTGTATGTACCTATTGATTTTTTATGACAAGATCAGTTTTGTTTGTGTCAAAAAACGAGGTATAAATTTTTCTAACTTATACTTTTAGTCAGTTTCAAGGCTACAAACTGAATATAGAATATATTCTAAGATGCAGATAGAATGCTTTCAGTCCCTACAAAGTAAAAACTACTCCCTGCATTCCACAATATAAGAAACGATCTTATGTGTGACGGAGGGAATACAAAATTGGCCATCAAAATTATCACCAAGTTGCCGAGAGAGTTATTTTCTAAACACACCAAATACGGGGTTATACATACTTACCAGAAAATGCATAAATGTTGGCTATCCAAATTCACCAATAAACAAAAAAAGAGGAGCAACATAATCAATGTAGCAATGTCATGCACTATTTTCTTTTTGAAGTGACAAGCAAGCTTGCTAAAGATGACAAGTAACTTGAGGTACAGCCTCAAATCGTGTTTTCATGGTTAAGTTTAGCAATCTTATCATTTATGCGTCTCTGATGGCCAACGCAACTATGACGAGCACAGCGGAGCT